>JAFMOC010000060.1:2642500-3147500 GCA_019802505.1 Corydoras sp. C115 | reverse complement strand
CCTCTCTGGGGTAAAGCCAAAAAGATACTAACCGTCCCAAAAGAAATATAAAAGAAAAAAACCTTTTTAAGGAACCTGGATGTGGCTCAAAGTGGTGCAATGCCATCTGTTCTAGAATCAAAAATAAGTATTACGTTACTAATAATAAATATAATAACAATAATAATAATAATAATAATACATCCATTATCTTTTAGGAGAACGTTTAGGGCGCTGGGCAGATACACCCAGGAGAGGGCACACACTCACTCAAACAGACACAAACACAAACACAAACAAACACAAACACATTCTATATGGGGCAATTTGGAGAATTCAATTAACCTTGATCCATGTTTTTGGACTGTGGGAGGAAACCGGAGAACCCGGAGGAAACCCACACGGACACATAGAGAACATGGAAAATCCACCCAGATTGGGATTCGAACCGGGAATACCTAGCACTGAGAGGAGAACATGCTAACCTCTAAGCCACCGTGCCCCAATAATAATAATACTACTACTACTACTAATAATAATAATAGGTGGCACAGTGGCTTAGTGGTTAGCATGTTCTCCTCTCAGCGCTAGGGATTCCCGGTTCGAATCCCAATCTGGGTGGAGTTTCTATGTTCTCCCCGTGTCCACATGGGTTTCCTCCGGGTTCTCCGGTTTCCTCCCACAGTCCAAAAACATGGATCAAGGTCAATTGAATTCACCAAATTGCCCCATGTAGAGTGTGTTTGTGTGAGTGAGTGTGTTTGTGTGGGTGTATCTGCCGGCGCCCGAGACGTTCTCCTTTGGAAGGGCATGCCGAACCCCCCCACGACCCTAGTAGAGGATAAAGCGGAAGATAATGAATGAATGAATGAATGAATAAATAATAATAATAATAATAATAATAAAAAGCAGCATATGCAGATTTACCTCTTAAAAAAATATATATATATATATATATATATATATATATATATATATATATATATATATATATATATATATATATATATAAATAATTGGTTGTACACATAATGTAGAACCACATAATGGTTCTACACATAATGTCCATTTTATTAGCTCCACCCACCATACAGATGAACGTAGTATATAGTACAGGGTGGCATGGTGGCTTCGGACTTGGCATGTTCTCCTCTCAGCTCTGGGCATCCCGATTATTATTAGAACTCTTAAAAAACAGAACACAGAACTGGCCATGACACAGAGAGCTCCAGCTAGCAAGACACAGAGAGTGTTCTGATTTTAAACAATGTCACTGTGAGATAAAGAATAATCCACCAACCCAAATAAATCCAGATTCTTTTGCCGGCTCAGAACCAAAGGATGAAACTGAACTCTTATGAAACTCGCTGACTTCACACTCGGTGCTCAACAGCTGGGATTCATTTCACGTGAGAAATCTTAAATCCACAATCTCACACCTAATAAGGTGGACGAGCTGCTGGAATCTGAGCTCAGACTCTGAGGAGCCTTTGATGGTGAGGAGAAATATTGTGATAGTGTAAAAGCGCGGTGTGGAGGACGAAGAGTAAACACCGGAGGCAGCAAGAGGTCGGTGAACCCGAATGAACTCCTGCGTTCCGCCCTAATGAAAACGAGAACGTTAGACGAGGAACGTGGAGATCTCAGGGCAGGTGGGAGAGCAATGCGTCCCCAAAATGCAGGAAACAGAAAAATCGATGACGGGAACCTGAGGCTGTTTTTAATCACATCAGCACCGAGTCACAGGGGAACCACCGAGTCAAGAGCGATCAACCCGAAAGACCAAAGCTGAAGTAACGACACAGAGAACTGGCCGGCACGACACAGAACTGGCCGGCCGGCCGGCGTGATACAGGGAGCAGGCCAGGCGGTGCGACACAGAGAACTGGCCAGGCGGCATGACTCAGAACTAGCCAGGCGACGCGACACAGAGAACTGACCAGGCGGCGTGCCACAGAAAACTGCCCAGGCAGTGTGACACAGAGAACTGGCTGGACGGCTCGACACAGGCATGACACAGAAAACTGCCTGGGTGGCGTGACACAGAAAACTGCCCGGCGCGACACAACACAGAGAACTGGCTGGCCAGCGCGACACAGAGAACCAGCAGAACAAGCAGTGCGACATAGAGAACCGGCCAGGCGGCGCAACACAGAGAAGCAGCCAAGCGGTGCGATACAGAGAACCAGCCAGGTGCCACGACACAGAGAACCGGCCAGGTGCCGTGACACAGAGAACTGGCCAGGTGCCGTGACACAGAGAACTGGCCAGGTGCCGTGACACAGAGAACAGGGCTGAACGGTGCAACACAGAGAACCGGCCAGGTGCCGTGACACAGAGAACAGGGCTGAACGGTGCAACACAGAGAACCGGCCAGGTGCCATGACACAGAGAACCGGCCAGGTGCGACACAGAGAACCGGCCAGGTGCCATGACACAGAGAACCGGCCAGGTGCCGTGACACAGGGAACCGGCCAGGTGCCGTGACACAGGAAACGGCCAGGTGCCGTGACACAGAGAACCGGCCAGACGGCATGACACAGAAAACCGGCCAGACGGCGTGACACAGAGAACTGGCCGGGCGATGCGATACAGGGAACTGGTCGGCGAACGCAACACAGAGAACTAGCCAGGTGGCATGACACAGGTGCCGCGACACAGAGAGCCAGCCAATCGGTGTGACACAGAACTAGCCGGCCAATGCAACACAGAACTGGCCAGGCGGTGCGACACAGAGAACTGGACGGCCTGCCGGCACAACACAGAAAACTGGCAGGCGTGACACAGAACTGGATGGCCGGCGCGACACAGAGAACTCCAGCTAGCAAGACACAGCGTGACGCAGAGTACTTAGTACATACACATACACACAAACATGGACCTAACATGTTTTAGGACATTCGAACCACAGCGACGTTAAAGGCAGTGACCCTAATAAAGTGGCCGGCGACCTGGCACCCTGTGCCACGTTCTCTGTGCCACCCCTCAGCCGGGTTGTGCATGAAGCGCAGACGTAGCAGCCTCATTATTCATCATAATGCCCAGTGTGATTCATTCTGGTCGCAGCACAAAAACAGCACTTCAAACGGCGGCGTGGCCTGTTTTTATTTCCTCCACCAATTATTCATGAAGGTCTAAAGAAGCAATGCACTCTGGGAGCACGCGAGGCGGTATTAGGATAAGCCAGAAATGACAAGTGGCAGAAAGTCCCATCTCCTAGCCAAAAGGAATGTTTAATAACACGCCGGGTGGAAGTGGGTTATGTTTCCTCGTGGCTTCGGTTCTTTAATTGTATTTCGTCTCCGTCGGTGTGAAAAGCGGCGGCGTCTTCCTTCTGCTTTAAGGTTCCGCGAGAAGTGCAATTTCTCCCCCGAACGCTCTAATTAGCTTCCTATTCTGGGAGCCTAAACAAGGCAAAGTTCTGCCTGCGTGGAGTGATTTATTCAGCCGAGCCGCATTAGCTGGCGTTTAACTTCAGCATTCCAATTCGGGTCCAAAAAACAATAATAAATAAAAAACGACCAGCAGACACGCTGCAGAGACCCCAAACGGCTGCCACGGAGACGTCACGGAGAGACGCCGAGCGGTTCACACGCACACACTTTATAGGGGCAATTTAGAGCAGTCAATTCAACTTGAATGCATGTTTTTGGACTGTGGGAGGAAACTTGAGAACTTGCAGAAAACCCATGCGGACCCGAGGAGAACATGGAAACTCCATGCAGTTCAGGAATGACCAGTTGCCGGGGGGGGGGGGTGGGTATCGTTGACACACACATATATGGGGCAATTTGGTTCTCTTTAAGTCCATGTTTTTGGACTGTGGGAGGAAACCAGAGAACCTGGAAGGAACCCACGTGGACATGGGGAGAACATGGAAACTCCACCCAGACTGGGATTCAAACCTGAAACCTCAGCATTGATAGGAGCACATGCTAACCACTAAGCCACCAACGAAACCCAGAGGAAACCCACTTGGACACGGGGAGAACATGGAAACTCCACCCAGACTGGGATTCGAAACTGGTATAAACGCTATATAGGGGCAATTTAAAGCAGCCAATTGTCTCACACAGACAAACACAAACAAAACACACTATATATGGGGCAATTTGGAGAATTCAATTGACCTTGATCCATGTTTTTGGACCGTGGGAGGAAACCCACGTGGACACGGGGAGAACATGGAAACTCCACCGAGATTGGGATTCGAAATGGGAATCCTTAGCACAAAGAGGAGAACATGCTAACCACTAAGCCACCATGGTCCATCCATTCCATTCAGGTTGTGCGGAGGTTACCAATGGCCACCCAAAGGAGAACTCCTAGACACACACGCTATATAGGGGCAATTTAGACCATCCAATTTGCCTTGTATCCATGTTTATGGACTGTGGGAGGAAACCGGAGAACCCGGTGGAAACCCACGCAGACACGGGGAGAACATGGAAACTCCACCCAGATGGGGATTCGAACCTGGATCCCCAGCACAAAGAGGAGAACATACTAACCTCTAAGCCACCATTTTTTTTTTTTTTTTTTTAATACCCAGTATCATGTCTTTGGACTGCGGGAGGACAGTGGAACCCCCGAAACAGAGCCCACTGTGGAACCCACTGTGTTCTATACAGCATTTCTCAGCTCATTTACAGAACGTTATTGGATTAAAAGGCTCTTTTTCTTATTTAAAGCGCCAATCAGATCACGTCCCCTCCTCCATCCACTCCGCAGGTGGTCCATGGAGAACCCTGGAGCTGTTCCAGCTCTCTGGGATTGATTGGGTTCTTTAAATGTTCTTCGTGTCAGAAGCTTTTCGGTTCTCCGAACAGATCTGATTTAATCCGCGCCGTCATCTTGGATCTCGCACCGCGAGCAACCTCCTTAATTGAGACGGCGTGTGTTTACACGGGAGCCGCAGTGCCGCACTCAGAACACTCAGGCTCACGGCGACGCCAGTCCCCGTTCCCCGGTGTGGATGTGCCGCGGTGGAGGAACGTCATTTAACTGGGCGCAACGCATTCCTCCTCCTGCGAGGGCCTCGTCAAACAAACGCTCAGCCGCCGTACCGCGGGTTCTCCGGCTGCGGCGCGCGAACTGTCAACATTTCTGAGGCTGATTTTTTTTTGGCTCCTCCCCATCAGCCCTTCGAGTTCCGGGATGATTCATGCACCGGCTGATTCAGAGAACCTATTGGGGTCACGGCGCCCTCTTTGAGGGCATTCTCCCTCTTGGCTCGCACGCCGCTTCCAAGACTGTGTCCTGATTGGCCCTTCAGAACACATTAATGGGAAAATCCAGAGTGGGACCGCAGGCGGAGGGCTGCGTCTTTTATCCTTAGGAAGCCTAGCGAGAAAAAACGGGTCACGGGCTGGAGCTCGGTTCCATGGAGAACAAAAAAAGGCTGGAGCTCACGAGTCACGAGCGGCGGGACCGAGACCGAGGTCAGAACATCGAATGGCGGCTCGCCGTCTCTCTAGAGTGATTATTAATTTATTATTGTGTATTAATTAATACACATATGTGGGAGAGCGGGCGGCACGGTGGCTTAGTGGTTAGCACGTTCGACTCTCAGCACTAGGGATTCCCGGTTCGAATCCCCATCTGGGTGGAGTTACCATGTTCTTCCCGTGTCCGCGTGGGTTTTCTCCGGGTTCTCCGGTTTCCTCCCACAGTCCAAAAACATGGATCAAGTCAATTGAGTTCTCCAAATTGCCCCATATAGAGTGTGTTTGTGTGAGTGAGTGTGTGCCCAGTGATAGATTGGCGCCCTGTCCTGGGTCTATCTGCCCAGCGCCCGAGACGTTCTCCCCTGGATGGGCATGGGGAACCCCACCGCGAACCTAATAGAGGATAAAGCGGGAGATAATGAATGAATGAATGTGGGAAAGCTTTGCTCTTGCAGCTACACACACTCACCAGTGTGTGTGGGTGTAGCAAGTAGAACCCATTGTGGAAGCCAAAACACGGTACTGGATTCCATCCATCCATTATCTTCTGCTTTATCCTCTATTAGGGTCGCGGGGGGGTTTCCCATGCCCATCCAGGGGAGAACGTTTCGAGGGCTGAGAGGCAAACATCACTACATTCCATCCATCCATCCATCCATCCGGTTAATCAAGGTCTGAATTCTCCAAATTGCCCCATATAGAGTGTGTCTGTGTGAGTGAGTGTGTGACCAGTGATAGATTGGCGTCCTGTCCTGGGTGTATCTGCCCAGCGCCCGAAATGTTCTCCCCTGGATGAGCAGGGGGAACCCCCCCGCGACCCTAGTAGAGGAAAAAGCGGAAGATAATGGATGGATGTCACTTAAGCTCATATGTTTGTCAAGACAGGTGAGTGAATACTTTTAGCAATATAGCATATAGTGGTTGGGGCAATTTGGAGAACTCAATTGACCTTGATCGATGTTTTTGGACTGTGGGAGGAAACCGGAGACCCCGGAGGAAACCCACGCGGATATGGGGAGAACATGCAAACTCCACCCAGATTGGGATTCGAACCGGGAATCCCCTGCGCTGAAGGGGCAACCACCATTAAACAAAGATCCTAGTGTTTAACCCAGAGTTTAAACTCTTTATATATAAACATTGAGATCATGAGTTTCCATCCATTATCTTCCCCTTTAGCCTCTACTAGGGGGGGGGGGTTTCCCCATGCCCATCCAGGAGAGAACATCTTGGGCACTGGGCAGATACACCCAGTACAGGGCGCCAATCCATCACACACACACTCACTCACACAGACACACTATATATGGGGCAATTTTCATCCATCCATCCATTATCTTCCGCTTTATCCTAGGGTTGTGGGGGGGTTCCCCAGGGAGAACATTTCGGGCGCTGGGCAGATACACCCAGGACAGGACGCCAATCTATCACTGGACACACATTCACTCACACAAACACACTCTATATGAGGCAATTTGGAGAATTCAACTGACCATGACCCATGTTTTTGGACTGTGGGAGGAAACCGGAGAACCCGAAGGAAACCCACACGGACACGGGGAGAACATGGAAACTCCACCCAGATTTGGATTCACATGCCATGTGAACATGCCAAGCACCAAGCCACCCTCAAAACGTCCCGTATTTTGTATTTCAAAATACCATCCCAACCCCCTACCCCCACCACTCCCACCCCACCCCACCACTCCCACCCCACCCCACCCCAGTTCTCAAAATACTGTTGTTCTCAGCTGCACCAACACAAAAAGGTGGAGATCAAACCCCAGAAGCCTTTGAAGCCGTGGGGGGTGAAACCAGTTGCTGTCGGCTTATTAATTTAGCCCGAATATCAACTGGTCTCTCTCTGAACTGCCCCAGAAGCACAATGCTTGCACAGCTGTTTGCGCGCCGCGCTGCGGTTCTCCTGCCTCTGCAGTTATTACTAAGCACGCTGCAGCGAGAACCGGGAAAAGACCCAGACACCACCGAAATGACAGAACGTTCCGCCTGATATACTGCTTTATATCTCCACTAATACTCCACCTCTATCATCTTTAAGCCAGCGGAACATCTACCCCACTGATGGAAGACGAAGGGATGGGATAGGATCCAGGCTTAAATATACAGGCGGCATGGTGGCTTAGTGGTTGGCATGTTCTCCTCTCAGCGCTAGGGATTCCCACTTCGAATCCCAATCTGGGTGGAGTCTCCATGTTCTCCTCGTGTCTGCGTGGGTTTCCTCCGGGTTCTCCGGTTTCCTCCCACAGTCCAAAAACATGGATCAAGGTCAATTGAATGCTCCAAATTGCCCCATATAGAGTGTGTTTGAGTGTGTCAGTGAGTGTGTGCTCAGCAATAGATTGGTGTCCTGTCCTGGGTGTATCTGCCCTGCGCCCAAAACGTTCTCCCCTGGATGGGCACTGGGAACCCTCCCACCTCCCCCGCGACCCTAGTCCCATGCCCCTCCAGGGGAGAACATTTCGGGCGCTGGGCAGATACACCCAGAAAAGGACGCCAATCTATCACTGGACACACACTCTATATGGGGCAATTTAGAGAATTCACTTGACTTGCTCCATGTTTTTGGACTGTGGGAGGAAACCGGAGAACCCGGAGGAAACCCGCGCGGACACAGGGAGAACATGGAAACTCCATCCAGATTGGGATTCGAACCTGGATCCCCAGCGCCGAGAGGAGAACATGCTAATTACTAAGCCACCAACAACAACGACAAGTGACTGATTTGTTTTGAAGGTAACGAACCTGCATGGCATCTCCACTCCGAAAGGCTTTCCACTAATGAACCGGGAGCGACTGGATTATTAATTCATCCTCTAATTAGGTTCCGAGGCGCGGCAGCCGTTCTGCTTGTGCAAATGTTAAAGGGGATGAAATGCAAAGCTCTTTATCCGGCTCCTCTCAGCCCTCATCTGTAAGCACGGGCCCGCCGCGGAGCCCGAAGCCCGGATCGGCACCGGTGCTGTAGGTACATCAATCTTTCAGCGCTGCGCCTCAGAACTTCAAGTGGGTTATTAAAATTCATTAAACACCGCGCGAGCGGGCGCCGCCGAATCATTAGATTTGCAAATGCGGTTCCCGTAGAAGAGTCGTGTACCGATACAGGGTTTACATTACAGAGAGAACTCCAGATCTCCAGACTACCACATGAACATCCATCCATCCATCCATCCATCCATCCATCATCTTCAGCTTTATCCTCTACTAGGGTCGCAGGAGGGGGCACCGCTCAATCACTGGGTACACACTCACTCACACAGACCCACTCTATATGGGGCAATTTCCATCCATCCATCCATCCATTATCTTCTGCTTTATCCTCTACTAGAGTCGCGGGGGGGGTGATGTTCTCCCCATCCAGGGGAGAACATTTTGGACACTGGGAAGATACACCCAAGACAGGGCGTGTGCTGGACACACACTTACTCACACAAACACACTATATATGGGGCAATTTCCATCCATCCAGCCATACATTATCTTCTGCTTTAGCCTCTACTAGAGTCGTGGGGGGGTTCCACATGCCCATCCAGGGGAGAATGTTTCGGGCGCTGGGCAGATACACCCAGGACAGGGTGTCAATCCATCACTGGGTACACACTAACTCACACAGACGCACTCTATATGGGGCAATTTCCATTCATACATCCGTCCATTATCTTCCGCTTTATTCTCTACAAGGGTCGTGGGGGGAGGGGGGGTCTCCATTGCCCATCCATGGGAGAACCTTTCGGGAGCTGGGCAGATACACCCAGGAGGGCGCCAATCTATCAGTGGACACACACTCACTCACACACACACACACACTATATGGGGCAATTTCCATCCATCCATCCATCCATCCATCCATTATCTTCTGCTTTATCCTCTACTAGGGTTTAGGGGGGGGGGGGGTTCCCCATGCCCATCCAGGGGAGAATGTTTCGGGCACTGGGCAGATACACCCAGGACAGGGCGCCAATCTATCACTGGACACACTCACTCACACACACTCTATATGGGGCAATTTCCATCCATCTATCCATCCATCCATTATCTTCTGCTTTAGCCTCTACTAGGGTTTAGGGGGGGGGGTTCCCCATGCCCATCCAGGGGAGAATGTTTCGGGCACTGGGCAGAAACACCCAGAACAGGGTGTCAATCTATCACTGGACACACTCACTCACACAGACACACTCTATATGGGGCAATTTCCATCCATCAATACATAATCTTCCACTTTATCCTCTACTAGGGTCGCGGAGGGTTCCCCATGCCCATCCAGGGGAGAACGTTTCGGGCGCTGGGCAGATACACCCAGGACAGGACGCCAATCTATCGCTGGACACACACTCACTCACACAGACACACTCTATATGGGGCAATTTCCATCCATCTATCCATCCATCCATTATCATCTGCTTTAGCCTCTACTAGGGTTTAGGGGGGGGGGGGGGGGTTCCCCATGTCCATCCAGGGGAGAACCTTTCGGGAGCTGGGCAGATACACCCAGGACAGGGCACCAATCTATCGCTGGGCACACACTCACTCACACAGGTGGTTACCATGGCAACAAGGATGCTGTCATTGTTACTCAAGATACAAATACACAATCAGAGGAGGGTTAATTAGGTTCGAATCCCAATCTGGGTGGAGTTTCCATGTTCTCCTCGTGTCCGCGTGGGTTTCTCCGGTGTTCTCCGGTTTCCTCCCACAGTCCAAAAACATGGATTCAAATGTTCATGGATTCGTGAATCGGCTGCTCCAAATGACCCCTATCTAAATTGCCCCATATAGTCTGTGTAAATAAGGGTGTGTCCATTGATGGATTGGTGTCCTGATACACCCAGCACCTAAAATGTTCCTTCCTGGATGGGCATGGGGAACCAGGAAATGAGGGGAGCCCCCCCCCCCCCCTTTAGTGGTTTCTGAAAAAATAAAAAGGTGTGTGTGTGTTCAGGTGAAGCAATGCACAACATTCCAAGTGAAAAATGATCCATCGTCTGGTTCACGGCATGTCTCGGTTGGTGGGGGGTGGGGTGGGGGTGGGGATGCTTGCAGGGGGTTGTTAAATAAACAGGAAAAGTCACCTTGTCACGGCATTAAAAGAAAAAAAGTCGAAATAAGTTGATTATCACCACAAATTGACGCCACCGAGGTCACATGATCGACACGCTACCCAGCAGCCCCGTGTAGTATTACGTATTGCGCATGATCCAAACCGGCGTGACGGAATATGCCAAGTCAGCGAAAAATACAGCAATGCAGCAGCACCATGCCGAGCTGAATGGCGGAGAACCACGTGGAGGGACGCAGGGTTCCGCTGGCCACAAACAGCATTAATAAAAGAAGACGCCGTGTTAGAGACGGGAAGTGATGGGACGGCGGCGGGCGGGAAGCGGCGAGCGCATTGGTTGGCAGGTTTTAAACCTGCAACCCGAAGGACGCGCTCTGAAAACCGGACGCTCAGCAAAAACGAGCGCATTGTGTCACATCGTGTCCACACCCCAACGTGAGGCAATGCAGCAGCAGCAGCAGCAGCAGCACAGCTGGACAGCCTGCAGATGGATGGAGCGTGAGGGGGGGGAGGTCCACCCATCCATTATCTTCTGCTTTATCCTCTACTTGGGGTGGGGGTGGGGTTCCCCATGCCCATCCAAGGGAGAACGTTTTGGGTGCTGGGCAGATACACCAGGACAGGACAGTGCCTCAAACACATGTCTGGACACACACTCTATGGGGCAATTTGGAGAATTCAATTGACCTTGATCCATGTTTTTGGACTGTGGGAGGAAACCGGAGAACCCGGAGGAAAGTCACCCGGATACGGGGAGGACATGGAATCTCCACCCAGAATGGGATTCGAACCGGGAATCCCTAGCGCTGAGAGGAGAACATGCAAACGACTAAGCCACCGTGCCACCCTCCATCCATCCATTATCTTCCGCTTTATCCTCTACTAGGGTCGCGGGGGGTTCCCCATGCCCATCCAGGGGAGAACGTTTCGGACGCTGGGCAGATACACCCAGAACAGGACGCCAATCTATCACTGGACACACACTCACTCACACATTCTATATGGGGCAATTTGGAGAATTCAATTGACCGTGATCCATGTTTTCGGACTGTGGGAGGAAACCGGAGAACCTGGAGGAAACCCACGCGGACACGGGGAGAACATGAAAACTCCACCCAGCTCCAATCCCGGAGTGAGAAGCGCAAGACTGACGGGAAGTGAAGACACGGATTTGACATCCGATTCAATATTGATGAGGTAGCCGTAGCCGTGGGGGCATTTCTCCACCCACGGAGGCTGGAACAGCCAGAGCGCCGGCGGTACCGCCAACGCGCGGGCGTCTATAAATACCCCGGCCTTCATTCATCGGGAGGAAAAGTAAGAGGCTCAGGAAACTTACGGGATCCTCTGAGGATCTGACAGAATCTGATATCGAGCAGAACAGCCGGAGGTCGGCGTGGGCTGAGCTCGTGGGGGAGGGGGGGGAGGGGGGGGGGGGCGTTGTTTAGCTGTTTGTTGGGTCCAAACGCAGGACGGAGGGAGAAGTGAGGTGAACGAGCACCGAGGAACAGCTGCAGTGACGTCTGCGGGCCTTACAGGGAGGCTGCAGGGACGCAAACACACACTTGAAACGCAAGCGCCAAACAATTACCTCAAACGCACGTCTGAAACGTACGCCTCAAACGCTCCCTGCAAACAATTGCCTCAAACGCACATCTAAAATGCACACCACCAATGCTCCCTGCAAACAATTGCCTCCATTGCCCGTCTGAAATCTATGCCTCAAACGTACCCCACAAACAATTGCCTCAAACGCATGTCTAAAGCGCTCGCCTCAAACACCTTAAAAGCTTGCCTCAAACGCCTTAAACGCACGCCACAAACAATTGCCTCCATTGCCCGTCTGAAATCTATGCCTCAAATGTACCCCACAAACAATTGCCTCAAACACCTTAAAAGCTTGCCTCAAACGCCTTAAACGCACGCCACAAACGCCTCAAACGCCAAAAGCTTGCCTCAAACGCCTCAAACGCACCCCGCAAACAATTGCCTCAAACGTATGTCTAAACTCATGTCTAAAACACCTTAAAAGCTTGCCTCAAACGCACGCCACAAACACTCGCTGCAAACGCTTGCCTCAAACGCATGGCGCAAACGCTCCCTATGACGTCTGCGGGCCTTACAGGGAGGCTGCAGGGACGCAAACGCACACTTGAAACGCAAGCCCCAAACAATTACCCCAAACGCACGTCTGAAACGTACGCCTCAAACGCTCCCTGCAAACAATTGCCTCAAACGCACATCTAAAATGCACACCACCAATGCTCCCTGCAAACAATTGCCTCCATTGCCCGTCTGAAATCTATGCCTCAAACGTACCCCACAAACAATTGCCCCAAACGCATGTCTAAAGCGCTCGCCTCAAACACCTTTTAGCTTTTAGCTTGCCTTAAACGCCTTAAACGCACGCCACAAACAATTGCCTCCATTGCCCGTCTGATTATGCCTATGCGTACTGAAAAACAATCTTGCCTCAAACGCCTTAAACCCCACAAACAATTGCCTCAAACGCACGTCTAAAACCCACGCCTCAAATGCTTGCCTCAAACGCCTTAAACACTCCCTGCAAAACGCCACAAACTGAATTGCCTCAAACGCACCCCACAAAATAATTGCCTCAAACGCATGTCTAAAGCGCACCCTCAAACGCCTCCTCAAACGCACGCCACAAACACTCGCTGCAAACGCTTGCCTCAAACGCACGCCGCAAACACTCCCTGCAAACAATTGCCTCCATTGCCCGTCTGAAATCTATGCCTCAAACATACCCCACAAACAATTGCCTCAAACGCATGTCTAAAGCGCTTGCCTCAAACACCTTAAAAGCTTACCTCAAACGCCTTAAACGCACACCACAAACAATTGCCTCAAACGCACGTCTAAAACCCACGCCTCAAATGCTTGCCTCAAACGCACGCCGCAAACACTCCCTGCAAACAATTGCCTCCATTGCCCATCTGAAATCTATGCCTCAAACGCACCCATCAAACAATTGCCTCAAACGTATGTCTAAACTCATGTCTAAAACGCCTTAAAAGCTTGCCTCAAACGCACGCCACAAACACTCGCTGCAAACGCTTGCCTCAAACGCATGGCGCAAACGCTCCCTGTGACGTCTGCGGGCCTTACAGGGAGGCTGCAGGGACGCAAACGCACACTTGAAACGCAAGCCCCAAACAATTACCTCAAACGCACGTCTGAAACGTACGCCTCAAACGCTTCCTGCAAACAATTGCCTCAAACGCACATCTAAAATGCACACCACCAATGCTCCCTGCAAACAATTGCCTCCATTGCCCGTCTGAAATCTATGCCTCAAACGTACCCCACAAACAATTGCCTCAAACGCATGTCTAAAGCGCTCGCCTCAAACACCTTAAAAGCTTGCCTTAAACGCACGCCACAAACAATTGCCTCCATTGCCCGTCTGAAATCTATGCCTCAAACATACCCCACAAACAATTGCCTCAAACACCTTAAAAGCTTGCCTCAAACGCCTTAAACGCACGCCACAAACAATTGCCTCAAACGCACGTCTAAAACCCACGCCTCAAATGCTTGCCTCAAACGCACGCCGCAAACACTCCCTGCAAACAATTGCCTCCATTGCCCATCTGAAATCTATGCCTCAAACGCACCCCGCAAATAATTGCCTCAAACGCATGTCTAAAGCGCACGCCTCAAACGCCTTAAAAGCTTGCCTCAAACGCACGCCACAAACACTCGCTGCAAACGCTTGCCTCAAACGCATGGCGCAAACGCTCCCTGCAAACAATTGCCTCCATTGCACATCTGAAATCTATGCCTCAAACGTACCCCACAAATAATTGCCTCAAACGCATGTCTAAAGTGCATGCCTCAAACGCCTTAAAAGCTTGCCTCAAACGCACGCCACAAACACTCGCTGCAAACGTTTGCCTCAAACGCATGGCGCAAACGCTCCCTGCAAACAATTGCCTCTATTGCACATCTGAAATCTATGCCTCAACCACACGCCACAAACACTCGCTGAAAACAATTGCCGCAAACGCACGCCTCAGACGCAAGCCGCAAACACTCGCTGCAAACAATTGCCTCCATTGCACGTCTGAAATCTATGCCTCAAACGTACACCACAAACAATTGCCTCAAACGCACGTCTAAAACCCACGCCTCAAAAGCTTTCCTCAAACGCAAGCCACAAACACTCCCTGCAAACAATTGCCTCCATTGCCCATCTGAAATCTATGCCTCAAACGCACCCCACAAATAATTGCCTCAAACGCATGTCTAAAACGCCACACACACGCCACAAACACTCGCTGCAAACAATTGCCGCAAACGCACGCCTCAAACGCTTGCCTCAAACGCAAGCCGCAAACACTCCCTGCAAACAATTGCCTCCAGTGCACATCTGAAATCTATGCCTCAAACACACGCCAGCAAACGCTCCCTGCAAACAATTGTCTTCATTGCACGTCTGAATCGGATGCCTCAAACGCACGATGCAAAAGCTCCCTTAAACGTACGTCTTAAACATACGCCGCCAACGCTCGCCTTAAACGCTCGTCTCAAAACTATTTCTTGAAACGCAATGTATGCACAAATTGCCTACAAACACATGTCTGAAACATACGCCTTAAATGCTTGACTCAAACACACGGTGTGTCTGTGTGAGTGCCCAGTGATGGATTGGCATCCCGTCCTGGGTGTATCCGCCCAGCGCCCCAAACGTTCCCCCCTGGATAGGCATGGGGAACCCGGGAGGGAATGGATTTATTCCAGAAGCGCCTGATTTTCCATTAAACGCTGCTCCCGCAGTCGCTCCCCAAAGAGTCGAACCAATTAACTCCTCATTGAAGTGAAGGAATCAGGTTTGGAATTGGAACGCCGCTGAGCGTCCTGAGGTGCCGCTGTGACCCGGATGTGGAACAGGAAGTCGTGTGCGGGGCTGTTTATGAACATCTGTCTGAATGAGATTCATTTAAGAAATTAATGTAACAATTATGCATCCGAATTGCGCGAGGCTCCGCAGGGATCCGTTCCGTCTGGAGAGCCTTTAAAAAGAACTGAAAATACAGACCGGAAAAGATGACACAGATTCCGAGACGTGTACGGTCTAACACGAGAACCCAAACTGCAGAACATGGAGAATTTTGGGGTCTGGACTATGAAACCCTGCTGTAATGCTGCAGGTTCCAGAACGCAACGAGTTCCGATCTCCAGCTTGCATCGTATTCGGAGGACTTTTGCTTGGATGGCAAGAGGTGTCAAAGTCAAAAGTGCACTTGTGGAAGTGACGGTTCCTCCACCTGCACGGACAGCACCGCCACGTCTGTCTCTCCGCATCCCGTCACCAGAGGGGGGGCAAGTCGCCCAGCGACTCTATAGTCCTCTATTATTTAGAGCTTCAGCGAAGTCCGGCGCTGTCACATTACCTACATGTTCTCTCCGGTTCTAGCTCCGGCGCCATGCTATCAGAACACCTGGGTCAAGTCTGAGGGCGAAGTGTGTGAACGAGGTTCCAAAGTGTGTGAAAACAAGGCTCCACGATGTGTTAAAAGGTTCCAAAGTGTGTGCACAAGGTTCCAGTGTGTGTAAACAAGGTTCCAAAGCGTGTGAAAAAGGTTCCCTTGTGTGTAAACAAGGTTCCAAAGTGTGCGAACAAGGTTCCGAAGTGTGCGAACAAGGTTCCGAGTGTGCAAACAAGGTTCCGAAGTGTGCAAACAAGGTTCCGAAGTGTGCGAACAAGGTTCCGAAGTGTGCGAACAAGATTCTGGAGAACCCAGTGAGAACCCAGCGTGTGTGAAACAGGGCTCCACAACGTGTGAACAAGGTTCCAAAGTATGTGTACGAAGTTCCAAAGTGTGTGAACAAGGTTCCAAAGTGTGTGCACAAGGTTCTAGCACGTGTGGACAAGGTTCCAAAGTGTGAACAAGATTCCGGAGAACCCAGTGAGAACCCAGCATGTGTGAACAAGGTTCCAAAGTATGTGCACGAGGTTCCAAAGTGTGTGAACAAGGTTCCAAAGTGTGTGAAAAAGGTTCCAGCGTGTGCGAACAAGGTTCCAAATTGTGCGAACAAGGTTCCAAAGTGTGTAAACAAGGTTCCAGCGTGTGTGAAAAAGGTTCCAAAGTGTGTGAACAAGGTTCCAAAGTGTGTAAACAAGGTTCCAAAGTGTGTGAACAAGGTTCCAAAGTGCGTGAACAAGATTCTGGAGAACCCGGCAAGGCTCCACGATGTGTGAAAAGGTTCCACAGTGTGTGAAAAGGTTCACGATGTGTGAAAAGGTTCCACAGTGTGTGAACAAGGCTCCACGATGTGTGAAAAGGTTCCACAGTGTGTGAACAAGGTTCCAGCAAGTGCAAAGTGAGATAGATTGGTGTGAGTGAGTGTGTGCCCAGTCATAGATTGGCGCCCTGTCCCGGGGGTATCTACCCAGCGCCCGAAACGTTCTCCTTTGGATGGGCATGAGGAACCCCCCCGACCCTAGTAGAGGATAAAGCGGAAGATGATGGATGTATGGTCCAAACTTGCCCCATATAGCGTGTGTCTGTGTGTGAGTGAGTGTGTGTCCAGTGATAGATTGGCGACCTGTCCTGGGTGTATCTGCCCAGTGCCCGAAACGTTCTCCCCTGGTGTAGAACCCTGGTGTAGTTTCGGGTGCTGAATACTTTTTGTTTGTTTCTGCGTCTCTGACCCTGCCACCCACGCCGACAACACTCGGCGGAAAAGTCGAAGCGAAGAGACACTCTCGTTACCTCCTGTCACCTCGCGTTGGCGCGCGGAACGTTCAGCGGCGCGGCGCCGTGAGCCGTGAGCGGCAGGGAGGCCGTGTCTTCCCGGGTCAGGCCGGCTGACGGGTGGAGCGTGCACATCGATACTCCATCCGTCGCGTCACTTACAGGATCCGACAATCCCATAAACCGGAAAAGCTCGGCGTCAGCACTTTCCGAGGCGGCGGCGGCGGCTCCACTCGGTGGGTGCGCGGCCCGCTGAGCGCCGGCGGCCATTACTCAGCCCCAACCTCGCTCGCCAGGAGGTGCAAAATCAATGGGATTTAATTTCTTCTGATGGTCCAGAGAGGGAGAGAGGGGGCAACGTGCCATCCACGCTTCCTGGGAGAAGTCGTGACGGCCCATGCCATGAAATTACAGTCTGGAAAAATAAAGCCTCTAGGGGGCGTTATGTAAAACAGTCTGCGTGGAGAGGCTCCACAATGTGTTAAAAGGTTCCAAAGTGTGTGTACAAGGTTCCAATGTGTGTGAACAAGGTTCCAAAGCGTGTGAACAAGGTTCCCTCGTGTGTAAACAAGGTTCCAAAGTGTGCGAACAAGGTTCCGAAGTGTGCGAACAAGGTTCCGAAGTGTGCGAACAAGGTTCCGAAGTGTGCGAACAAGGTTCCGAAGTGTGCGAACAAGTTTCCGAAGTGTGCGAACAAGGTTCCGAAGTGTGCGAACAAGGTTCCGAAGTGTGCGAACAAAGTTCCGAAGTGTGCGAACAAAGTTCCGAAGTGTGCAAACAAGGTCCCGGAGTGTGCGAACAAGGTTCCGAAGTGTGCGAACAAGGTTCCGAAGTGTGCGAACAAGGTTCCGGAGTGTGCGAACAAGGTTCCGGAGTGTGCGAACAAGGTTCCGGAGTGTGCGAACAAGGTTCCGAAGTGTGCGAACAAGGTTCCGAAGTGTGCGAACAAGATTCTGGAGAACCCAGTGAGAACCCAGCGTGTGTGAAACAAGGCTCCACAATGTGTGAACAAGGTTCCAAAGTATGTGTACGAAGTTCCAAAGTGTGTGAACAAGGTTCCAAAGTGTGTGCACAAGGTTCTAGCACGTGTGGACAAGGTTCCAAAGTATGTGCACGAGGTTCCAAAGTGTGTAAACAAGGTTCCAAAGTGTGTAAACAAGGTTCCAAAGTGTGTAAACAAGGTTCCAAAGTGTGCGAACAAGGTTCTGAAGTGTGCAAACAAGGTTCCTAAGTGTGCGAACAAGATTCTGGAGAACCCAGTGAGAACCCAGCGTGTGTGAAACAAGGCTCCACAATGTGTGAACAAGGTTCCAAAGTATGTGTACGAAGTTCCAAAGTGTGTGAACAAGGTTCCAAAGTGTGTGCACAAGGTTCTAGCACGTGTGGACAAGGTTCCAAAGTGTGTGAACAAGATTCCAGAGAGCACAGTGAGAACCCAGCGTGTGTGAACAAGGTTCCAAAGTATGTGCACGAGGTTCCAAAGTGTGTGAAAAAGGTTCCAAAGTGTGTAAACAAGGTTCCAAAGTGTGTAAACGAGGTTCCAAAGTGTGCGAACAAGGTTCCAAAGTGTGCGAAAAAGGTTCCAAAGTGTGTAAACAAGGTTCCAGCGTGTGTGAAAAAGGTTCCAAAGTGTGTGAACAAGGTTCCAAAGTGTGTGAACAAGGTTCCAAAGTGCGTGAACAAGGTTCCAAAAGTGCGTGAACAAGGTTTCAAAGTGTGTAAACAAGGTTTCAAAGTGTGTGAAAGGGTTCCACAGTGTGTAAACAAGGTTCCAAAGTGTGTGAACAAGGTTGCAGCGTGTGTAAACAAGGCTACAAGATGTGTGAAAAGGTTCCAAAGTGTGGGAACAAGGTTCCAAAGTGCGTGAACAAGATTCTGGAGAACCCGGCAAGGCTCCACGATGTGTGAAAAGAGAAGCGTGGAGAGAAGCGGGCGGAGCAGCTGTATGGTTGAATTAGTAAAGCATTTTTTTCAGCAGGGGTAGCTTAGTGGTTAGCATGTTCTCCTCTCAGCGCTGGAGATTCCCGGTTCCAATCACAATCTGGGTGGAGTTTCCATGTTCCATGTTCTCCGTGTCCGCGTGGGTTTCCTCCGGGTTCTCTGGTTTCCTCCCACAGTCCAAAAACGTGGATCAAGGTCAATTGAATTCTCCAAATTGCCCCATATAGAGTGTGTTTGTGTCCAGCGACAGATTGGCGTCCTGTCCTGGGTGTATCTGCCCAGCCCCTGAGACGTTCTCCCCTGGATGGGCATGAGGAACCCCCCCCCCAAGACCCTAGTAGAGGATAAAGCGGAAGATAATGGATGGATGGATAGAAGGGCAGCACAGTGTCTTAGTGTTTAGCATGTTCTCCTCTGAGCGCAAGGGATTCCTGGTTCGAATCCCAATCTGGGTGGAGTTTCCATGTTCTCCCCGTGTCCGCGTGGGTTTCCTCCGGGTTCTCCCGTTTCCTCCCACAGTTCAAAAACATGGATCAAGGGCATTTGAATGCTCCAAATTGCCCCATATAGAGTGTGTCTGCGAGTGAGTGTGTGCCCAGCGCCCGAAACGTTCTCCCCTGGATGGCGACGCTAGTAGAGGATATGTGTTTGGTCCCCATAGAGGTTCTAGCCCCTGACCCCAGGCGAGGGTCAGCGCCTAGGCCGAAGAGGCCAGCTATTTTCAACCTCACGGTACCCAGCGGTCAGAACGAGGGCTTAAATAGAACCAAAGGTGCTCTGACACACTCCTCAGTCGGGGAGGTCATGACGTGGGTACACGAACTCCGTGAACTGTCCGCCCCCCGAAGCCGCCACTGCCGTAGTGCCGTTCCTGCCTCTAACGGCAGAACCTTGAGGGCTGCTGCACGTGGGCTTTGAGGAGAGGTAATAATTAGGACTTAGCGGAACCCTCTATGCATCAAAGTGCAAAGCCGAGGCAAAAATACCTCCTGGGGGAGGAGGCCCTCGACGTAGGGGCATTATGGGCTCCACGGAACAATGCAACAGGTGTCTTGTTAACCTCATGGAAAGACATGCGCACGGAATACCCAGAATTCCACTGATTATTAATAGACGGTTCTCCGGTCAGATTTAGTCACCTGTGAGAGGACGCGTTCCGTGTGCTACGGGACATGATTTATACACGGAACTAATCCGGTGGCTTAGTGGTTGGCATGTTCTCCTCTCAGCGCTGGGGATCCCGGTTCGAATCCCAATCTGGGTGAAGTTTCCATGTTCTCCCCCGTGTCCGTGTGGGTTTGGTGGGTCTCCAGGTTCTCCGGGGTCCCCCCACAGTCCAAAACATGGATTCAAGGTGAGTTGAAGCAAGATCCAGCAATTGATTGGCACCCTGTCCTGGGTGTATCTGCCCAGCACCCACACATGTGGTGGTGTAGTGGTTGGCATGTTCTCCTCTCAGTGCTGGGGATCCAGGTTGGAAACTCGTTCTGGGTGGAGTTGCCATGTTCTCCCCGTGTCCGTGTGGGTTTCCTCCGGGTTCTCTGGTGTCCCCCCACAGTCCAACAACATGGATTCAAGGCGAGTTGACTTCTCTAAATTGTACATGATGAATATAGATAAGATATTTAAACCCAGGGTGGCGCGGTGGTTTAGTGGTTTTGCATGTTCTCCTCTCAGCACTGGGGATCAATGTTGGAATCCCTATCAGGGTGGTGTTTCCATGTTCTCCCCGTGTCCGCGTGGGTTTCCTCCGGGTTCTCCCACAATCCAAAAACATGGATTCAAGATGAGTTAACTGCTCTAAATTGCCACTATCTAAATTGCCCCATATAGTGTGAGTAAGACCCAGCAATAGATTGGCACCCTGTCCTGGGTGTATCTGCCCAGCACTCAAACATTCTCTAGATGGACATGTGAGATATTAGAACCTAGGGCGGCATGGTGGTGTAGTGGTTAGCATGTTCTCCTCTCAGCGCTGGGGATCTGGGTGGAGTTTCCATGTTCTCCCCGTGTCCACATGGGTTTCCTCCGGGTTCTCCGGTTTCCTCCCACAGTCCAAGAACATGGACTCAAGGTCAATTAAATGCTCTAAATTGCCCCATATAGAGTGTGTTTGTGTAAGTGAGTGTGCCCCGCGATAGACTGGTGCCCTGTCCTGGGTGTAGATACCCCAATCCATTGCCGGGTACATGTACTACATGGGGCAATTTGGAGCACTTGACATTACAATGAAGCTATGTTTTTGGGACCATTGGATGAAACTGGAGAACCCAAAGGAACCCCAGAGGAACACGGGGAGAACATGGAAACTCCACCCAGATCGGGATTCGAACTCAGCTCAGGATGTGATGAGGAGCAGCTCTCCGTGGGTTCTTTTCCAGTCACCATTTCACTGCAGAACCCTGACTGATCTCCGGCTTCTGTAATTAATGAGACTGGATTCTAAAGCACGTCAGAACGAACCGGTGCAGAACCTCCACCGTTCCACTAAATGTCAGTGATTTTTTAAAGCCGCTGATTAATTAAGCCCGCGCTTGATTTCGGCTCGACGTGTCGGTTCACGGGGTTCCGTCTGTCTGTTACGTTCTGATGAATGACCCCCCCCCTCACCCGAGAGTCACACGGGCTCGTTATCATCAACTGCTGCCAGCAAGAAAGCAATTAAACACTAAAGAGAACCAACGGCCTGCTTCACCCTCAGGTTAGAACCCCACGTTCCACTTCATTCATTCATTCATCCATTTTCTTCTGCTTTATCCTATATTAGGGTTGCGGGGGGGTTCCCCATGCCCATCCAGGGGAGAACTTTTGCGCTGGGCAGATACACCCAGGACAGGGCACCAATCCATCACTGGACACACACTCATTCACACAGACACACTGTATATGGGGAAATTTGGAGAACTCAAATGACTAGATATATATGTTTTTGGACTGTGGGAGGAAACCAGAGAACCCGGAGGAAACCCACGTGGACACGGGGAGAACATGGAAACCCACCCAGATTGGGATTCGAACCAGGAATCCCTAGTGCTGAGAGGAAAACATGCTAACCACTAAGCCAACGTGCCGCCCGCGTTCCACTTCATCTCCTGTTTACATCTAGAACCAAATAACAGCTCCAAAAATCGAAAATGTAAAGCACAGTGGCTTAGTAGTTGGCATGTTTTCCTCTCAGCGCTGGAGAGCCAGGTTTGAATCCCAATCTGGGTGGAGTTTCCATGTTCTCCTCGTGTCTGTGTGGGTTTCCTCCCACAGCCCTGAGTGCATCTACCCAGCGTCTAGAACGTTCTCCCCTGGATGGGCATGAGGAACCCTCTGTGACCCTAGTAGAGGATGAAGCAGAAGATGATGAACCTAAGGATCCAGGTTCGAATCCCAATCTGGGTGGTTTCCATGTTCTCCGTGTCCATGTGGGTTTCCTCCCACAGACCAAAATCATAGATTCAAGGTGAATAGGCTTATTTAAATTGCCCCTATATATTAAATGTGAGTGAGTGTGCTCAGCGATCGATTGGCGCCCTGTCCTGGGTGTATCTGCCCAGCGCCCAAAATGTTCTCCCCTGGGTGGGCATGGGGAACTCCCCCCCCCCCCACCCCATGACCCTAGTTCCTAGTATACAAGATAATGAGATGAGATTTTAAATTTTTTTAATTATTACTCTGACTGCAAAGTGGTGTAGTCCGCCTCTTAGCATTGGGGATCCAGGTTCGAATCCCAATCTGAGTGGAGTTTTCATGTTCTCCCTGTGTCAACATGGGTTTCCTCCCACAGTCCAAAAATCAAAGATTCAAGGTGAATTGGCTGATCTAAATTGCCCCTATATAGTGAATTTGTGCGTGTGTGCCCAACGATAGATTGGCGCTCTGTCCTGCACAGCGCCCAAAATGTTCTCCTCTGGATGGGCTTGGGGAACCCCCCCCCCTTTTTTTATAATTACTCACAGTAAGTAATCTACACAATGGTGTAGATCGCCTCTTAGTGTTGGGGATCCAGGTTGGAATCCCGACTTGGGCGATATCTAAAATTGCCCCCATATAGTGCGTGTCCGCCGGTGCCTGAATCGTTCTTCTCCAGATGGGCATGGGGACAACAACCCCCCCCCCTCCCCAAAGCCCAAATAGAGGATTAAGATAATAAATAGGGATTATTCCTTGCTGAACTCTTATCCCCTCCAGACCGTGTTTGCCCCATGGGGAGGTGAGGGGAGGTGTTGGGAAGGGAATGGAGGCAATGGGACATGCCTCTTAATCAATTAATCGATCAGCTGTTGTCTGGGATCAAAGACTTAGTCCTGTATTAATGACAATTGTAGGATTTGAAGATCGGTCGAAACATTTTGGGGAAGGCCCGGATTACAAAACAAGGAGTTTGGGGTTATTGGGGTTGAAGACACCGATTCGGCCACACAGAGTACCTTCATCAAGCCCATCCAAAGACGTCGGTTCCAGAAGATTCCAGATTGTGATGCTGTGGTCCAACATCGGTGTCTGACCTCTCAAACACTCGTCTGGATTCCTACACACACACACACACACACACACACACACAGACACTCCAAAACATTGTGAAATGTCATGCATGATTAGACTTTAACTTAAACATGGTGCACATATGGTGGCCACAATATTAGGAACAGCCGTGATGCAATCCTGCATTGACTTAAGCGACCACGTTGTCTTTACAAGGCTTAGAACCTCATCCTACATCCCATAATAAGACAAGACAGGTCAGACACGTGACTGAGCAATTTTATTACTGGAGTAAATAGAAATCAAAGCAAACTTTTAAACACGTCTCCTTTTAAGCCATGCGATCCCAACGTCTTGCTGCCATCTGCTGGCGGATCTTCGAACTGCCGCTGCAGTTTTGAATAAAGCAGAAGGGACTGGATTCACAGAGGAGGACGTTTCAGAATTCAGGAAAACATCTGCGTAGAACAGGAGGACAGACACCGCGCAGACAGGTGCCGCCGCAAAACCACAACGGAACACGGCTCCCGAAAGGAAGGGGGCGTCGGCCACGTGACGGCGCCGCAAATGAAAGCTGAAGGGGAAGGAAACGGAACTGAAAGGCTGAAGGTCCCCTATGCTGTGTGCTCGCTGCCGCCGTTCTCCACGATCTTCCTCTTCTTCTCCTCGCCTCCTGATCGGAAGATGTTGGCTCGGTAGAACCGCAGTTCTTTGATGCTCTCCAGAATGTCGTCCAGGGCTCTGGAAGCAGAGTCATGTGATCATCAGCGAGCGGCGTGTGGCGTTAACGCCTCAGTGTCAGAACGCACGGAACTCAACCATGAAAACGATGCAGGAAGAGGTTCGATGCTATAAGCCCCTCCCACCATAAGCTCCACCCACTATTATCTCCACCCACTAGAATCCCTACTCAATAGAAGCCCCATCCAATAAAATCCCACCCATTAGAATCACCCCCCTCCACTAGAAGCTCCACCCACTATAATCCCCACCCACTATAAACTCCACCCACTAGAAGCCCCATCCACCATTATCCCCACCCACTATAAGCCCCACCCACTATTATCCCTACCCACTAGAATACCTACCCAATAGAATCCCTACCCACTAGAAGCTCCACCCACTAAAAGCCCCATCCACTATTATCCCCACCCACTAGAATCCCTACTCAATAGAAGCCCCATCCACTAAAATCCCTACCCATTGGAATCATCCCCCTCCACTAGAAGCTCCACCCACTAGAAGGCCCACCCAATAGAACCCCTACCCACTAGAAGCTCCACCCACTAAAAGCCCCATCCACTATTATCCCCACCCACTAAAATCCCTACCCATTAGAATCACCCCACTCCACTAGAAGCCCAATCCACTATAATCCCCACAGATATATAATCCACGCCCACCCACTATAATTCCCACCCACTAGAAGCCCCACCCACTAGACAATCCACCCACTCCAAAAATCTAAAATGTAAAGCACAGTGGCTTAGTAGTTGGCATGTTCTCCTCTCAGCGCTGGAGACCCAGGTTTGAATCCCAATCTGGGTGGAGTTTCCATGTTCTCCTCGTGTCTGTGTGGGTTTCCTCCCACAGTCCTGAGTGCATCTACCCAGCGTCTAGAACGTTCTCCCCTGGATGGGCATGAGGAACCCTCTGTGACCCTTGTAGAGGATTAAGCGGAAAATTATCCCCACAGATATATAATCCACAGATATATAATGCCCACAGATATATAATCCGCGCCCACTAGAATCCCCACCCACTATAAAACCCACCCACTACAAACTCCACCCCTTGCCAGTGACCATTCACGCACTCACATTGCTCTTTAAATTTGCATACGCAGCATAAATGCAGCATTTGCATAAAGTACCAACCAGCTGACCTGTGTGATGCTTTCTTCTGCGGTGACTGTTTAAACTCCTCTGGAAACCAGCGTCTGCAGACACACCCCCCCCACACCACACGCCCATTAATGAATCATTATTAATTATAAATCTGATTGGCTGAGCCATGTGTCCAGCCGTGACATTATTAAACGCTGTAGTAGGGGTGTCTTCTAAGGATTTTCATAGTCGAATCTGATTCGTCAGATTTTCCCTATAGTCGACTGATAGTCGAATCAGTTAAAATTTCACCACAAGATGGCGCTATAAGCGTGGTTTTTAAAAAACATTTTTTTTTTTTTTATATTTTACTTGTTTTTCAAGACCACCATAAATGGGATCCCCGTTCTGGACTTTTTTCCACTTCAAAGGTTTTAGGATGATTAGGATGATTTTATTTGACAAAAGGCTATATATATAACGAAAACAAAGACATTTCATGTAAAAACTAATGCTTAGCAGCAGCCATTGGCACCCCCATGTGGTCAAAATGGTACATTCGACTATGAGGTTCATAGTCGACTACGGTTCTCCGAATCGAATCGTCGAATCAGCGAAGATTGCAGCTCACCCCTACGCTGTAGTATGAATGTGTGTGTGGTCCAGTAGGGAAGGCCAGTGACCTTACGGGAAGAATCGAAAGGCTGACTGCGAGCACGCTCACCTGCAGAGCTCCTTCACCGTGCTGACGTCGATGATGCGATAGTGCAGGTGATGCATGAACTGGGGCATGAACTTATCCAGGAACTTCTTATCAGCATGCACGGAGTTTCCTACGGCGAGAAACAAAGGGCTGAGGAGGGGGCGGACTGTGACGGTGGGCGAGACAGGACGTAGGTTTCGGACCTGCGAGAGGACACTGCCCGGGCGGCGTGTGCTTTCTGATGAAGGACAGGAACTCGTACTCGGCTTGCTGGAGCGTGATCTTGCTGTCTCGCACCGCCTGCGTCAATCCTGACTGAGAGACAGACAGACGGACGGACGGACGGACAAAGGGTCACGAACCACAGACCACACGGCACAATAACACAAACAATCCGAATGAAGGCTTACTTTCCCATGATGCTCCTTGCACCAGTCTGACATGCCGTCCAGAAGCTCACTGGGCTGATTGATTATCAGGTTCGGTCCCTACGACAAACAAAATGGACCTTCATCATCACCATCACATCACCATCATCATCATCACATGTACAGAAGCTCTCGCGACATGATGTTACTCTCAAAACAAGGTACGAGGTACAAGGGGGGGTTATTATTGTGAATAATTCACGGGTAAGGGGTGTTATTAGCGGAGCACAGTTACGTCTCTTTTCCGTGATTTATTCACAATAATACACAATCTCCAGCACGTTATTGATTATAAACACACTATAATAAAAAAACATAAATGCATTTATTAAAGGTAAAATTAATAATCTGGAGTTCTGCGATGTAATCTAGTCCGGTTTTTTACGCTGATTACTGAGTACAAAGTTTCCAGTTTCTCTTATAATCAAATACAGCTGTCCAGTGGCTAAATTACAGAATGCAGTTCATATAAAACAACGGGAAAATAATGTATCGTATATAAAATCCATCCATGATCTTCCCCTTTATCCTCTATTGGGGGGGGATGCCCATCCAGCGAAAAACAAAATTCTGGCTCACGGACCCCATCTACCGTGTTCTTTTAAAGTTAGAACTTAAATGTAATACGACACATTGATACGATTGTGAAGCACTCAGAGGTGTGTGTTATTGTCAATAATCTGTGATTTCTGGATGACCGGTCCACTATCTTCTATTTATTTCTTTATTATATATATATATATATATATATATATATATATATATATATATATATATATATATATATATATATATATATATATATATATATATATATATGTAGGCGGCACGGTGGCTTAGTTGTTAGCATGTTCGCCTCTCAGCACTGGGGATTCTCGGTTCGAATCCCCATCTGGGTGGAGTTTCCATGTTCTCCCCGTGTCTGCGTGGGTTTCCTCCGGGTTCTCCGGTTTCCTCCCACAGTCCAAAAACATGGATCAAGTCAATTGAATTCTCAAAATTGCCCCATGTAGAGTGTGTCTGTGTGAGCGAGTGTGTGCCCAGCGATGGATTGGCGCCCGGTCCTGGGTCTATCTGCCTAATATAGGATAAAGCGGGAGAAAATGAATGAAATATATATATATATATATATATATATATATATATATATATATATATATATATATATATATATATATATATATATATATATATATATATATATATATATATATATATATATATATATATATATATATATATATATATATATATATATATATATATATATATATATATATATATATATATTATTTTTTTTTTATTATTTTATGTTATTATTTTATGTTATCATCAAGTATTATTATCTTGTGCTTTGGTTATATATTTATTTTATTTTATTATTATATATTATAGTACTTCTAATCATTATTTGTTATCTATATGTTTTTGTGTAATAATTAGGGTTTAGCCCAGCGATAGATTGACGCCCTGTCCTGGGTGTATCGGCCCAGCGCCCGAAACGTTCTCCCCTGGATGGGCATGGGGAACCCCCCCCCCCCCGCGCGACCCTACTAGAGGATGAAGCGGAAGATAATGAATGAATTAGGGTTTAATGTTCAAAAACACAGTTCAAAAACACAGTAGGTGGGGAATTAAAGCCGCGCTATGCAGTAATGTGTAGCTGTGTATGATGGACAGCTGGAGCTCCTCTTACCTCCTCGACGACGTTGAGATCGGAGTCGGTGATGATGCACGCCATCTCGATGATCCGGTCGTTCTCGATGTCGAGTCCCGTCATCTGAAACAGAGAACCTGGAAATATAAAGCTGGGTCACATGGTTTAGAGCAACATTAAGTGACATTTTTATTTGAACACAGCAGCTTCAGAACAGAACAGCACCGGGTTCGTTACCACAACGCAACTGGAACATTATGTCCTGCAGGGTTTAAACACCAGCAGCACCACACACCACACTGACACTGCAGTACTGACCAGCATCCACCACCCTAACATGTCCCTCCATCATCATGTGAACTACTGTCTCTGATTCTACCCCAATAAGGTGGAGCAATAAGATGGCTGTGTGATACAGGGTACAATTAGTGGATACAGGGTTTAAACTCCAGCAGCACCCCACACTAACACACCGCCACCATGCTGAGAATCATCCACCACCCTAATAACACCTGCTCTGTCCATGGTCCTGATCATCCGAGAAACGTGAAGGGGACTGACATGGTCAGTATGGTAAGGTGGATGATTCTCAGTACTGCAGTGACATGGTGGAGGTGTGTCGCATCATGTGATCGCTGATGGAGGATTAGAGGATGAAGAAGACAACACACGCTAACACACCACCACCATGGCAGTGTCACCACAGTACTGACCAGCATCCACCACCCTAACATGTCCCTCCACCTTCATGCTGAAGCATCATGTGATCACTGATGGAGGATTAGAGGATCAACTGATGATCTACTGTCTCTGATTCTACATCTGCAAGGTGGGGCAATTAGGTGGAGGTGGGTGATAGTGTACAGTGAGTGGATACAGGGTACAAACTCCAGAAGAACCACACACTAACACTATGTCATGTCACTGCAGTACTGACCAGCATCCACCACCCTAACAACTCCCTCCACCTTTATCCTGAAGCATCATGTGATCACTGATGGAGGATTAGAGGATCAACTGATGATCTACTGCCTCTGATTCTACATCTACAAGGTGGGGCAATTAGGTGGTGGTGGGTGATAGAGTGTACAGTGAGTGGATACAGGGTTTACCACCATGGCAGGGTCACAGTACTGACAATCATCCACCACCCTAATATGTTTTCTCCACCTTCAACACAAGCATCATGTGATCACACAACTGATGATCTACTGCCTCTGATTCTACATCTACGAGGTGGGGCAATTAGGTGGTGGTGGGTGATCGAGTGTGCAGTGAGTGGATACAGGGTTTAAACAGCAGCAGCACCACACACTAACACTGCAGTCACTGCAGTACTGACCAGCATCCACCACCCTAACATGTCCCTCCATCATCATGTGATCCCTGATGGAGGATTACACTGCACCACCATGTCAGTGCCACTGCAGTACTGAGAATCAGCCACCACCCTAACCCTATGTTTCTCCACCTTCACACTGTCTCCGATTCTACATCTACAAGGTGGGGCAATTAGGTGGAGGTGGGTGATAGTGTACAGTGAGTGGATACAGGGTACAAACTCCAGAAGAACCACACACTACACACACCACCACCACCACGTCAGTGCCACTGCAGTACCGAGTCCCACCATGGCAGGGTCACTACAGTACTGACAATCATCCACCACCCTAATATGTTTCTCCACCTTCACCAAGAAGCATCATGTGATCACCGATGGATCAACTGATGATCTACTGCCTCTGATTCTACATCTACAAGGTGGGGCAATTAGGTGGTGGTGGGTGATCGAGTGTACAGTGAGTGGATACAGGGTTTAAACAGCAGCAGCACCACACACCAACACTGCAGTCACTGCAGTACTGACCAGCATCCACCACCCTAACATGTCCCTCCATCATCATGTGATCCCTGATGGAGGATTACACTGCACCACCATGTCAGTGCCACTGCAGTACTGAGAATCAGCCACCACCCTAACCCTATGTTTCTCCACCTTCACACTGTCTCCGATTCTACATCTACAAGGTGGGGCAATTAGGTGGAGGTGGGTAATAGAGTGTACAGTGAGTGGATACAGGGTTTAAACACCAGCAGCACCACATACTAACACTGCAGTAGGTGGAGGTGGGTAATAAAGTGCACAGTAAGTGGAAACAAGGTTCTAACAGCACAAAGTATATGGACTACAATCTGAACCTACAGAACTACAAAGTCCATCTATAATCTGCTCACGCAAACGTCTGCAGAACGGAAGAAGAACGTGAAAACTCACCTCTAAATCCACCCAAACCATCCGCTTATTCATCGCAGCAGCTGCAGCCGGGGAGCACGCCATGGCCGCGGGGGGAGCGGGGTGCGGGAGCTGCGGGGGGAGTGCAGGTCTGAATGAACAGCGGCTCAACAGCCCTCCTCCCAGTCGACACGCCGCACGTCTCCCCAGCGCCGCCATTTCCGCCCACTTCCTGCCCCAAGTGTCGTAAAAGCGTCGCCATGACAACCGCGCCGTTCCCGCTAACAAACTTGGGTTTAAAGCTCAGTTTTAAGCTTTTAATAGACTTTACATGTCTTTATTTATACATTACTAATGACTTTACGTTGCATAATAAGTTATTTAACAAATATAACTTAATATTATATATATATATATATATATATATATATATATATATATATATATATATATATATATATATATATATACTTTATATATTTATAATAATATAATAATTAATTAAATAAAGCGAAACAGAGCAAAAATAAAGCACAAAATATTTTAGACAGAAGTAATAATGTGAAAAAATAAGTATTACGTTTCAATATTATTTGTGGGTTAACTGTAATGACACATCTCCTGACACAAGGTGGCGACAAAACCTAATAAAATGGTCAATATAGAAAAAAGCGTACTGGACACACAGTTGTCTCATTTATTCATTTATTCATTCATTCATTGTCTTCTGCTTAATCCTCTAATAGGGTCGTCTGTGTGTGTGTGTGTGTGTGTGTCGGAGGGGGGGTTCTCAATGTCCATTCAGGGGAGAACGTTTCAGGTGCTGGGTAGATACACCCAGGATAGGGGCCAATCACACACTATATGGGCCAATTTAGAGCGTTCAATTTATCTTGAATCAGTGTTTTTTGGACTGTGGGAGGAAACCAGAGAACCCGGAGGAAACCCACGTGGAAACGGGGAGAACCGGGAATCCCTAGAGCTGAGAGGAGAACATTCTAACCACTAAGTCAATGGGAGGGGGGGTTACCATTGCACATCCAGGGGAGAATAATTCAGGCACTGGGCAGATAGACCCAGGACAGGGCGCCAATCTATCGCTGGACACACACTCATTCACACAGACACACTCTATATGGGGCAATTTGGAGAATTCAATTGACTTGATCCATGTTTTTGGACTGTGGGAGGAAACCGGAGAACCCAGAGGAAACCCACACGGACACGGGGAGAACATGGAAACTCCACTCAGATTGGGATTCGAACCTGGAATCCCTAGTGCTGTGAGGAGAACATATTAAACCACTAAGCCACCGTGACGCCCAATTGGGGGGGGGGTTTCCCCATGCCCATCCAGGGGAGAATATTTCGGGCGCTGGGCAGATACACCCAGTAAAGGGCACCAATCTATAACTGGGCACACACTCACTCACACACACACTCTATATGGGGCAATTTGTAGAATTCAATTGACCATGATCCATGTTTTTGGACTGTGGGAGGAAGCCGGAGAACCCGGAGGAAACCCAAATGGACATGGGCAGAACATGGAAACTCCACCCAGATTGGGATTCGAACCTGGAATCTGGAATCCCCAGCACTGAGAGGAGAACATGCTAATCACTAAGCCCAATTGTTAACATAATGGATGAAATGTTGTCCTTCACTGCAGTATTGAGATTTGAACAGTGTTTAAAAGTCACACAGTAAAAGTTCTTTCCCTACGTTGATGCTGATTGGCCGCTGATGGCATGAGGTCAAAAATCAGAAGCCGCTTTAACTGATGAGGACCGTTTCGCGGTTCTCCGAACGAGGTCCATTCGCGCCACCGTGACGCACTTAGCGGCGCTCTGATATCAGCGCCGTCGACTGACTGATTAACAAATCTGAACCCACCCGTGAACTCATTTCCACTGAAGAGCGGGGTCTGGCTGCAACACAAATCCAGCTGCCAGAAGTCCATTAGGGATAACAGCTGGCTCGAGTGCTTATTGGACAGCAGCCGTAAAGTGGGGACATTAAATTAGCCACAGTACATTTATTGGGATAAATGAACCTCCCTAATTAAGTGTAAATGAATGAATCTTGGAGAAGGAGCGCGTCCATGTGCACCCACCGTGACTGTAAACAGTTTCTGAAGATGTTTGGATTGAACTCGTGACATGACTGAAATATTAAGCAGCTGCACATCAATGAATCTGACTTATCCTGTATTAGGGGTGCGGGGGGGGCCCATCCAGGGGGGAAAGTTTTGGGCGCTGGGCAGATACACCCAGGACAGGGTGCCAATCTATCACTGTACACACACTCACTCACACAAACACACTCTATATGGGGCAATTTGGAGAATTCACTTGACCTTGAGACATGTTTTTGGACTGTGGGAGGAAACCGGAGAACCCAAAGGAAACCCACGTTGTCACGGGGAGAACATGGAAACTCCACCCAGATTGGGATTCCAACCAGGAATCCCTAGTGCTGAGAGGAGAACATGCAAACCACTAAGCCACCGTGCTGCCCTATATATTATATTCCATCCAGCCATTATCTTCCCCTTTATCCTCTACTAGGGTGGCGGGATGGGGGGGGGGTTCCCCATGCCCATCCAGGGGAGAATGTTTGGGGCGCTGGGCAGATAAACCCAGGACAGGACGCCAATCTATCGCTGGGCACACACTCACACGCACAGACACACACTCTACATGGGGAAATTTGGAGAACCCAATTAAGCTTCATCCATGTTTTTGGACTGTGGGCGGAAACCGGAGAACCCGGAGGAAACCCAGGCGGACACGGGGAGAACATGGAAAGTCCACCCAGATTGGAATTCCTGGAATTCCTAGAGCTGAGAGGAGAACATACTAACCACTTAGTGGTTAGTACACCGTGCTGCCCTAATCAATTGAATTAACCTTAAATTAAATCAGTTCTATTGCTTAATAGGGACTAGGGTTGTGGGGTGGTTCCCCATGGGTAGATACACCCAGGACAGGGCGTCAATTAATTGCTGGGCACATACACACCCACACACACTATATAGGGGCAATTGACAGCTGCCAATTCAACTTGAATCCATGTTTTTGGACTGTGGGTGGAACCCATACAAGCAGGACGCCAATCTATCGCTGGAAACACACTCACTCACACAGACACACTCAATATGGGGCAATTTGGAGAACCCAATTGAGCTTGATCCATGTTTTTGGACTGTGGGAGGAAACCGGAGAACCCGGAGGAAACCTACGCGGACACGGGGAGAACATGGAAACTCCACCCAGATTGGGATTACCCAGTTAGGTGCCTTAATCAATGGTACTTCAGCCATAGTACTTGATGGGACCAGGATTTGAACCGGGGACCTTTAGGTACAAGGCTGGTTCCATTGTCTCACATGCCCAAGTATCAATCCATCTTCTACTTAATCCTGTACTAGAATCATGGGGAGGTTCCTCATGCCCATCCATGCCAAGAACCTTTCGGGTACTGGGGAGATCCACCCAATACAGGGTGGCAAGATGCTAGGCACACTCTATATAGGGGCAATTTAAATACCAACCAGGAACAAGGGTGTGGTAGCTCAGTGGGTAGGGCATTGGGCTATCAATCTGAAGGTTGGGGGTTCAAATCCCAGGTCCACTGAAGTTACCAATGTGGGTTCTTGAGCAAGACCCTTAACCCTCATTGCTGCAGGGATGTTGTGATTAACCCTGTGTTCACCTTGTAAGTCGCTTTGGATGAAAGTGTCTGCTTAATGACCAAATGTAATGTAATAGGGGCAAATGTATTAGGGGCAAATGTAATAGGGGCAAATGTAAATAGGGGAAAATTACCTTAAAGTCATGTTTTTGGACTGTGGGAGGAAATGGAGAACACTGAGCAAACCCATGGAGACACGGGGAGACCATGGGAGCTCCAACCAGATCTGGATTTGCTAAACTAAGCCATCGTAGTGCAAGCTCCATCCGTCCATTATCCAATACTTAACCCTATACTAGTTTAACGGGGGGGGGGGGGGGGGGGATTCCATGACGTAGCTCCTGTAATCATTTCATTTGCAGTCGTGCTGCGAGGGTTCGAATCTGAGGCTAATGAAATAAAGCAGTCTGCGTGCGAGCTCGCGGCTCAGACTCGCTCATGCAGCAGCATCCGCAGCACACAGCGGGGGGGCGAGGGTTCATCAGAGTCAGCGGGGCCTTCGTCCATCTTCGGGAAATAACGGCCGGATTTCAGCCCTCGTGACGGGATAGGACGGAGAACAAGTGAATAGATGGGGGGTGTCGTCCCGAAGTGGTCGGGAGATGAAGCCATGTAGCGGCGGCTGAAAGAAATCTCATGTCATCTCATTGGCGTAGGGGCATTTAATCCTACGCTAGGAACTAGGGCTGTGGTGGTGGTGGTGGTGGTGGTGTTGGGGGGGGTTCCCCATGCCCATCCAGGGGAGAACGTTTCGAGCGCTAAGGAGATACAGCCAGGACAGGGGGGCAATCTATCACTGGGCACACACTCACACTCTATATGGGGCAATTTCTATCCATCCATTATCTTCCGCTTTATCCTCGATTAGGGTCGTGGGGGGTTCCCCATGCCCGTCCTGGGGAGAACGTTTTGGGTGCTGGGCAGATACACCCAGGACAGGGTGCCAATCTATCACTGGGCACACACTTACTCACACAGACAGACACACACAATATAGGGGCAATTTAGAGCAGCCAACTTATCTTGAATCCATGTTTTTGGACTGTGGGAGGAAAACGGAGAACCCAGAGGAACCCATGAAACTCCACCCAGATTGGGATTTGAACCTGGATCCCCAGTGCTGAGAGGAGAACATGCCCCACATGCTATAATGGGCAATTTAGTTTGTGGCCATACATACGTTATATGGGGCAATTTAAAGTGATTTTTTGGACTGAGGGAGGAAACCGGAGAACCCAGAGGAACCCATGAAACTCCACCCAGATTGGGATTTGAACCTGGATCCCCAGTGCTGAGAGGAGAACATGCCCCACATGCTACATGGGGCAATTTAGTTAGTGGCTATACACAAGCTATATGGGGCAATTTAGTTAGTGGCTATACACACGCTATATGGGGCAATTTAAAGTGATTTTTTTTGGAACTGTGGGAGGAAACCGGAGAACCCAGAGGAACCCATGAAACTCCACCCCGATTGGGATTTGAACCTGGATCCCTAGCGCTGATTTTTTTTTGGAGGGGAGAACATGCTCCACCCCGATTGGGATTTGAACCTGGATCCCTAGCGCTGAGAGGAGAACATGCCAAGTGCTACGCCACCATGCCACCCTCATCAAAGCAACCAAACTGTAGTAATAAGAGATGTGCACGGTCAGCTGACTTTACCAACTCTCCTCAAAAGCTGGTAAATGTTCCGCTGGTTCCGAAACGCGCGTTTAGTGCGGATCCCATCATGTGACCCGTGTTGGCGGAGGGCAAACGTCCGGCTCGTGGAGTTTTTTGCTCCCACTTTCTCCCTTTATCTCGGAATATCGCTCACTTCTTTCTCTTTCAGCCTCCAGCTCCCCTTCAGTTATAGTGTTACACTTCTCATGTTCTCTCTCTCTTACAAACACACACACACACACACACACACACACACATCTATTATACATTTTGAGGATGACTCAAGCACACTGGTCATTCTTTCACCCACTCTCTCTGTACTTGTCCTCATTCTGTACTCAGACATCCTTATCCTCCCACACACACACACACACACACACACATATACACACACACACACACATACACACACACACACAATTCAACTAAGTATGATGAAAAAAAAAAAACGTGATGAAATGGAGCGAAATTTACTTGAAACACTTGAGACTTTCAACTGGAATCTCATTAAACTCCGATATCAGCGTTTTCCCCTTTTAATAAGATTAACGTGTTTGAATGCGAGCCGGCAGCATCACACACACACACACACACACACACACACACACACACACACGCACGCATGCACACACAGGCATGCACAGACACACAGACACACACAGGCACAAACATTCACACACACACACAGACACCCATGCACACACAGGCATGCACACACACACACACATACAGGCACAAACATTCACACACACACACACACACCCATGCACACACACACACACACACACACACACACATACAGGCACAAACATTCACACACGCACAGACACCCATGCACACACAGGCATGCATAGACACACACACACACACACACACACACAGGCATGCACACACGCACACACATGCACACACAGGCATGCACACACACACACACACACAGCCACACACACACACATGCAGGCACGCACAGACTCATGTACATACACACCATGCATGCGCACACACACATGCACACATACCCACACCCATACACACAGACACGCATGCACACACACACACACACACACATGCACACACCCATACACACAGGCACGCATGCACACATACACACCATGCACGCACATGCAGGCATGGACACACACACACTCACACACACACAATCAGAGAGAGAGAGAGAGAGAGAGAGAGAGAGAGACACACACACACACAGACAAACACCCGCACACCCACATGCACACACACAAACATGCACACACAAAAGTTTCCTCCCACTGTCCAAAAACATGGATTCAAGGTGAATTAGCTGTCCTAATTTGCCCCTATCTAAATTCCCCTCATTGTTTGTGTGTGTGTATGTGTGAGTCCCCAGGTGTATCTGCTAAGCACTCGAAACATTCCCCCCTGGCCGGGCATAGGGAACATCCTCACCCTCCATCCCCGCGACCCGAGTATTAGATCAAGCAGAAGAGAAGATATGGCTGGAAGAGAGGAACCGAAAGCAGAACAGGGTGTGTCCTGCCGTCCTCCCGTCCTTCTGAGCACTCCTGATAACACACCATCAGTCCAGACGAAGCCTGCCGATGGATCTGGATCCGTCCCAAACAAACGGAGGACGGCTGACGCACCGAACCTTTCGCATCGCGGACGGCGGAGCTGATGGAGATCGATCCCGTGACCTTATCAGCTTAATAAGCGCTCCACCGCAAACGCCGGCCCGGGATTGGCCGGATCGGAAGTCGTCAGCGGAGGTCAGCTTCCTCTCACGTGGAGGACAATTTCCTGTTCGGGAGAGCTAATAAATCAGAGCGTCAGCGGCGGCAGCTGCGCCCGGGTGATAAGTGGAAGGCACTGTATACGGAATATAAAGCAATTAGAAAACCGTCGCCGGTAATAAGTGGATGTGATTATGTGCTCGGGGAGGGGGAGGGGAAGGTGGGGTGGGGGGGGGGTTGAGTTTCAAGCCTAGACCTTAATTAAGGAATCAATCAGCATTCACGTGTCAATTATTCAATACCGCCATAAGCGTGTGGGCCCTCATTTAAAGTTCCTGGGGCAGGCCGGACCCGGAAAGTTGCCTCCGAAATGCATTTCAAAAATTGCCTTCCACCTCCGAAACAACAAAAGGTGGAAGGTCGGCGGGAGCGAGCGAGCCGCTGTGCAGCGCAATAAAAAAGCAATTATTTTCAAACATTCTGCACACGGTCATTATCCCAACACCCACACGGCCGGCTCTAATTACAGTGTGTGTCTGGATCGTGTGTGCGCCAGCGAGGGTGTGTATTGACTCAGTCGCTCGCCCAGGGAGACTGAGAGCTCTTTCCCTGCACCAGAAGATGGAGTCGTGCGGTGGGCGGTGTGGGGCCACTATAATTTCAGAGCTCCATGCCTCCTCGCTTCGGTCTTAATAGTGCCGAACATAATTGCATGCCTCATTAGAGGTCTTGAATATTTCGCTGCGACTCCTCGCGAACCCGTAGAACGGGGCTAGATGTTGATCAAGAGCATCACGCTGCTGTCAACGTGACATTTACCGAGCAGAACGTGGGGCTGCGGGAAAACAGCTAAGGTAGAGCGGACGACAGAGACGGACATCGTCTATATATATATGTATATCCATCCATTATCTTCTACTTAATTCTAATTAAAAACTAGGGTCATGGGGGTGGTGGGGGGGTGGGGTTCCACATGTCCATCCAGGGGAGAACGTTTCGGGTACACCCAGGACAGGACGCCATTCTATCACTGGGCACACACACACTGACAGACTGTGGGAGGAAACCGGAGAACCCGGAGGAAACCCACGCGGACACGGGGAGAACATGGAAACTCCATCCAGATTGGGATTCGAACCGGGAATCTCTAGTGTTGAGAGGAGAACATGCTAAACACTATGGCACCGTGCCACCCATATATATATATATATATATATATATATATATATATATATATATATATATATATATATATATGCCCATATATAGCGTGTATGTGTAATCTCTAGCGCAGAGAGGAGAAACATGCTAAACTAAGGCCCGTGCCACCCATATATATATATATATATATATATATATATACACATAAATGCCCATATATATATATATATATATATATATATATATATTATATATATTATATATTATATATATATATGTTCCATCCCACAGTCCAAAAACATGGATTAAAGGTAAATTTGTATACATATATATATTTACTCGAACAAATTTTGGAAGTTCAGACCAAGTTTTTGTCTATTAAAAAAATACAGACACATATACCAGGAGAACACGCAAATTTCACATCACAAGAACCTGGGTTCTTTTCACAGAACTGTGATGATTGAATGTTCTCCGTAGCCTCACCCTGCAGCCCTTATTCACTTTCTTCTGCCTTTGGGGGGTTGATTGGGGGGTTGATTTACAACGTTGAAGGTCGTTGGATTGAACTTGATTGGCATCTGAACTTGTTGCCGGCATGATGGCTTAGTGGTTGGCATGTTCTCCTCTCAGTGCTGGGGATTCCAGGTTCCAAATCCCGATCTGGGTGGAGTTTCCATGTTCTCCCCGTATCTGCGTGGGTTTCCTCCACAGTCCAAAAACGTGGATTTAAGGTGAATTTGCTGCTCTAAATTGCTCATCTAAATTGCCCCTATGGTATATAGTGTGCATGTGTGAGTGTGAGTACCCAGTCATGGACTGGCGTCCTGTCCTGGGTGTATCTGGCCAAGCGCCTGAAATGTTCTCCCCTGGGTGGGCATGGAGAACACCCCATCTGAAACACATATACAAGGAGAACATGCAAATTTCACAACACAAGAACCCTGTGAGGATGAAATGCTTACCGTCGCCCCACCCCCTGCAGCCCTTATTCACGTTCTGCTGATGTGGCTGATTTTTAGGGGGCTCACAGAAAGTTTCTCCCAAACTCCATCGCCGGCAACACAGTTCTCATCGGTTGTCATTGGTTCTCATCGGTTCTCCAGCCACGAGGAGCCAACAGGAAGTGGTAACTTTGCCCGGAGCGGAAATCATGAAAGCGAATCCATATTTGAGATGAAGGAATCATGAAGGTTCAGAGGAAATCTCCCGAGTGCAGCGCGAGTGATGCTTCTACAGCAGGTCGCATTATTTCGCTTCATCCATGACGTCGTGGGTCGCAGATCAAACGCGTCCTGGACTTTATGATAGACAGAGCGTGAAGGTCAGATGAAGCCGAGCGGATAATCAGTGGTGGTGGTGGGGGGGGGGGGTGCGATTGCTCGATGCCAAACAAGTGCTGGGCTTTAAAACTGAATCTGCACCTCACAGCATCTCATCTCATTATCTACCACCTAATCCTATTACCAGGGACTGGGGAAGGGGGTTCTCCATGCCCAGGGGGGAACGTTTCAGGCGCTGGGCAGATACACTTAGGACAGGACGCCAATCTATCACTGGACACACACTCACTCACACAGACACAAACACAATATAGTGCACATTTTAGAACACTTTTACACATTTTAGGACACTCTCAAATACACACAACCACGCATACAAACACACACACTACCACACACTCACAAACACACACTCACAAATACACACAACCACACATACAAACACACACACTCACAAATAAACACAACCACACATACAATCACACACACAAAAATACACACATACAAACACACTCACAAATGCACACAACCACACATACAAACACACACACTCACAACCACACATACAAACACACACACTCACAAATACACACAACCACACATACAAACACACACACTCACAAATACACACACATACAAACACACTCACAAATACACACAACCACACATACATACAACCACACATACAAACACACACAACCACACATACAAACACACACACTCACAAATACACACACATACAAACACACTCACAAATGCACACAACCACACATACATACACACAACCACACATACAAACACACATACAAACACACACGCACACTCACAAATAAACACAACCACACACACACACACAAAAATACACACAACCACACATACAAACACACACACTCACAAATAAACACAACCACACATACAAACACACACACAAAAATACACACAACTACACATACAAACACACACTCACAAATACACACAACCACACATACATACACACAACCACACATACAAACACACACACTCACAAATACACACACACTCACAAATACACACACATACAAACACACACACTCAAAAATACACACACATACAAACACACACACTCAAAAATACACACACATACAAACACACTCACAAATGCACACAACCACACATACAAACACACAGTCACAAATACACACAACCACACATACAAACACACAATCACAAATACACATACAAACACACATACAAACACACACAACCACACAGTCACAAATACACACAACCACACATACAAACACACAGTCACAAATACACATACAAACACACACAACCACACAGTCACAAATACACACAACCACACATACAAACACACAGTCACAAATACACACAACCACACAGTCACAAATACACACAACCACACATACAAACACACACAACCACACATACAAACACACAGTCACAAATACACACAACCACACAGTCACAAATACACACACACACACATACTTTGCAACAGTTTTTCAGTAATTTAACAATCTGTTTGGATTTGCTGATTATTTTCCCGGATCACCTCTCCGCTCTGACGTGTTGCGATGCTAACGTTTTCAGTTAGCCTCAGTGTATTTCTACATATTAAAGTCAAAGCCACTCTGCGCTGGGATCAGGAGCAGACAGCAGCTCGTTACAGCTCATTAAGCATCGATCGCTAATCAGGTGTCAGAGCTGCTCAGCTTCTTAAATCAAACCTGCATCAGTTCAGAGTTCAGACCCGGTCTGCGGCCGATGACGGCATGCTGCCACTTCCAGGACAGCCAATGGCTGCGTTCCATACTGAGGGGTTAGCAACAGTGCGGCAGTCACACATTAATACAACATACAGATTGATTTCATCTTAGTGGCTTAGTAATTAGCATGTTCTCCTCTCAGAGCTAGGGATTCCCGGTTTGAATCCCAATCTGGGTGGAGTTTCCATGTCCTCCCCGTGTCCGTGTGGGTTCCCAAAGGGTTCTCCGGTTTCCTCCCACAGTCCAAAAGCATGGATTCAAGATAAATGGAATGCTCCAAATTGCCCCATATACAGGGTGCCCACCCCCCCGCGACCCTAGTAGAGGATAAAGCAGAAGATAATGGATGGAATGGTTTCCTCCGGGTTCTCCGGTTTCCTGCCACAGTCCAAAAACAGGAATTCAAGGTCAATGGAATGCCCTATATCAATTGCCCCATATATTGTGCATGTGTGTGTGTGTGTGTGTCCATGTGAGTGAGTGTGCCCAGCGATAGATTGGCGCCCTGTCCTGGGTGTATCTGCCCAGCGCCCAAAACGTTCTCCCCTGGATGGGCATGGAGAACCCCCCCACGACCCTAATATAGGATTAATGGGAAGATAATGGATGGAATGGCGGCATGGTGGCGTATTGATTAGCATGTTCTCCCCTCAGCGCTGGGGATTCCCAGTCCGAATCCCAATCTGGTTGGAGTTTCCATGTTCTCCCCGTGTCCACATGGGTTTCCTCCGGGTTCACCGGTTTCCACAGTCCAAAAACATGGCTCAAGGTCAATTGAATTCTCCAAATTGCCCCATATAGAGTGTGTCTGTGTGAGTGAGTGCAGATTAACGCCCTGTCCTGGGTGTATCTGCCCAACATCCGAAACGTTCTCCCCTGGATGGGCATGGGAACCCCGCCCATAAGTTCTATATGCTTTTTGTGGAGCCACAAAGAGAGGAAAGGCCTCCCGCTCCCCCATCCCGGCGTGGAAGTGCTCCCGAATTATTCACAACGACTTCGTAAAGTAACAAATCCCGCTAATAGCGCCATCGCTCATAAAGTGGCGGCCCGCTGCTAAAGCGGCGAGCGTGGAGCACCAGCATGGCGCGCCGCCCGCCGCGTGTAGGCCATTTTCCAACTGCCAATAAACACCCAGTGAATTATCTCGTGTGTGTCGATACGTGCCGCTGATTAATTGTGTGGCTTGGCGCCTTCACGCCGCTCTATAATTTATGTTGCTCTGCGACCGTGACCTCAATAACATTCGGAACACATGCTGCAAATATAATTAAAGAGAGGAACCCGGGCCGCCAAGTTCTCTTTTCTTTCTTCAGCCGGCCCTCGCGCGGGTCCGGGTGCACCGGGCCGTGACGAGTGCAAAGCCACATCAGCCGAATGAGTGACGCCATGCGTGCGCTCGGCGATCCGGGGTTCCGCGGGACGGTTATTCGTTTCTTGTTGTCGCTGATTAAAAGTCCAACTAATTAGCTCGTAATGCTGCCGTTACCACGGCGATGACGCACCGCCGACTTTAATCATCTTGTTCGGTAACCGTATTTTAAGCTATGATGGTTTTAATGGGGATGGCATGGTGGCTTAGTGGTTAGTATGTTCTCCTCTCAGTGCTGGGGATTCCTGGTTTGAATCCCAATCGGGGTGGAGTTTCCATGTTCTCCCCGTGTCTGCGTGGGTTTCCTCCGGGTTCTCCGGTTTCCTCCCACAGTCCAAAAAACATGGATGAAGGTCAATTGAATGCTCCAAATTGCCCCATATAGAGTGTGTTTGTTTGTGAGTGTGTGCCCAGCGATAGGTTGGCATCCTGTCCTGGGTGTATCCCCCCTGGATGAGCATGGGAACCCCCCCCCGGTCCATAAGTTCCCCCCATCCGGTTCTCTGGTTTCCACCCACTGTCCAAAAACCATGGATGAAGGTCAATTGAATGCTCCAAATTGCCCCATATAGAGTGTGTTTGTGTGTGTGTGTGTGCCCAGTGATAGAATGGCGCCCTGGCCTGGGTGTATCCGAAATGTTCTCCCCTGGATGAGCATGGTAACCCCCCCCCCCCTTAAGTTCCCCCCATCCGGCTCTCCGGTTTCCTCCCACCGTCCAAAAACCATGGATGAAGGTCAATTGAATGCTCCAAATTGCCCCATATAGAGTGCGTTTGTGTAAGTGAGTGTGTGCTCAGTGATAGATTGGCGCCCTGTCCTGGGTGTACCTGCCCAGCACCCAAAATGTTCTCCCCTGGATGGGCATGGGGAACCCCACCGTGACCCTAGTAGAGGATAAAGCGGAAGATAATGGATGGATGGATGTTTTTAATGGAGTTTTTGGAGATTGTCACATCAGCTCCGTACACGGCACCTGGGAAGCACCTGCGGTTCCGTGCCATGCCCTAGAACACTTCAGCCATAACGCTCGGTGCGATCAGGAATCGAACCGTCCTCCCACTCAGGCGGTTCTTTTAAAGTAGAACGCCACCCACACCGTTCATCTGATGCAACTGAGGCGCGTGAACATCACACATGATGGTTCTTGTGCTTTGGTGCACTTGGGTGCTCAACAGCGACATTCCATATTAGTCTGAGGATGTAGCAGCTGGAACGCTCTTTAACGTCTGAAGCTCGTTATCCTGAACATGCTAAACGACGTCTGACAGATTCATTAACGGTTTTGCTGGAGACACGTCAGCAGCAAATCAAAGGTTGCTTGCCACCTCCACCTCGATGCTAATGATCTAACATGCTTCATCTAACAGTTGCCAGATGAGACGTGTCTGCCAAAGGTGTCATACATGCCCCTCTGATGATCTGATTCATCTCTCCCAGACATGTGGCACTTCTACCTCCACCTTCCAAACCACATCTTGTGCACATGTGCCACTTTTGGCCAACATTAGGACCCATCCATCCATCCATCCATCATCTTCCGCTTTATCCTCTATTAGGGTCGCAGGGGGGTTCCTCATGCCCATCCAGGGGAGAGTGTCTCAGGCGCTGGGCAGATACACCCAGGACAGGGCGCCAATCTATCACTGGACACACACTCACGCACACAGACACACTATATGGGGCAATTTGGAGAATTCAATTGACTTGATCCATGTTTTTGTACTGTGGGAGGAAACCGGAGAACCCGGAGGAAACCCACACGGACACGGGGAGGACATGGAAACTCCACCCAGTTGGGGATTCGCTGGGCCAATCTATCGCTGGGCACACACTCACTCACACAGACACACTCTATATGGGGCAATTTGGAGAATTCAATTGACTTAATCCATGTTTTTGGACTGTTGGAAGAAACCGGAGAACCCGGAGGAAACCAACGTGAACACGGGGAGGACATGGTAACTCCACCCAGTTGGGGATTCGCTGGGCCAATCTATCGCTGGGCACATACTCACTCACACAGACACACTCTATATGGGGCAATTTGGAGAATTCAATTGACTTAATCCATGTTTTTGGACTGTTGGAAGAAATCGGAGAACCCGGAGGAAACCCACGCGGACACGGTGAGAACATGGAAACTCCACCCAGACTGGGATTTGAACCCATAACCTTTAGATTGACAGCCCAACACCCTGATCACTGAGCTACCACACCCTATCATCCAACCTCAGTGTCTCATTTCACAAAAGATCTTCTGATTGTGATGTCACTTCCTGCTCTCGGCTGATTAGAGGAATGGCGTGGTTCGTTGGCGTTCGGTTTAGCGAGTGTATCGGTCTGATGCGACCCTCGAGATCGTTACTGACGCTCACCGTTTGTTTTGCTCTTCGCCGTGCGGCGTACGATCGGGGCAGATGGTTCTCATTAACGGATCGACAGCCGTGAGGCAATTTAGCACTTCACATGCACTGACATTTCAGAAGACGCCATTAATATTTCAGAAATAGAAGCGCAATTCATTGTTTCCTGCAGAAGAGAAAAAAATGTGTCAGGTTGAGGTGCAAACCCCCCTTCCATCATCACCATCATCATCATCATCATCACGATCAGCATCATCATCACCACAACCATCAGCATCATCATCACCACAACCATCATCATAACCATCATCACCATCACCACAACCATCAGCATCATCATCACCACAACCATCAGCATCATCATCACCACAACCATCATCATAACCATCATCACCATCACCACAACCATCAGCATCATCATCACCACAACCATTAGCATCATCATCACCATCACCACAACCATCATCACTACCATCACCATCAGCATCATCAGCATCATCACCATCATCATCACTACCATCACCAACACCACAACCATCATCACTACCATCAGCATCAACACCATCATCACCATAACCATCACCATCAGCATCATCACCACCACCACAACCATCATCACTACCATCAGCATCATCACCATCAGCATCACCACCACCACCACAACCATCATCACTACCATCAGCATCATCACCATCAGCATCACCATCATCATTACCATCATCACCACCACAATCACCATCACCACCACTGCTATCACCACCATCAGCATCATCACCATCACCACCACCACCACCACCATCAGCATCATCACTACCACCATCACCATAACCACCACCACCATCACCCTCACTACAACCATCACCACCATCATCACCACCATTATCATCACCATCACCACCATAACCATCATCACCACCACCACCACCACCACCATCATCACTACCACCATCACCATCACCCTCACTACAACCATCACCACCATCACCACCATTATCATCACCATCATCATCACAACCACCACCACCATCACAACCACCATACGCATCACCACCACCACCATCAGGAAACTGGAGAACCCTGAGGAAACCCATGATCAGTATTTGAACCTAATGAAGACTTTTGTCCACATTGTGTATAAGCCTGTACATCCCATAAAAGGAACCCGAGTCATGGAAACAAAGGACAGGCGAGGTTTGGTGTTAAGCATAGAACATTAAACAAGTTCAGCTTTAAGCGGACTCATTCTCATGCGTCTTCCCGGGTCTCAGCACGACACCCGAATGAAACCTGGAGTGTCCTATTACAGGGTCTCTGAACTCGTGTGCATTGGGGCGAATCCAATGAAGTGCAGAATCAATAGAACCCGAGCCGGCGGTGGCGGCGGCGCTCATTTAGTCACCGCTCACTCTGCATCCCGCTGCAGGTTTGGAAGTTTCCCAGGAGCGGAGCCGAGTCCGAAATGCGAATGCCGAAGCCCCTCCCCCGGCGGCTGGGCGCGTGCCCCGACTTTCAATTAACGCTCGGAGAGCTGCCCTTTTAAAGAGCTACCCAGTCGCGGCACGTCGCGGTACGGCGTCCTGGATGATGCATCATCTTCCGCAATCCATTTAGTTCCATGATGGACCCCGCATGTTTGAGCCAACCTTTAAAAGCCAAGATGATGGATTAAAACCGGCGCGTAATAACTAATTCATACGAGGATGTTCCGACGCTTTGCCTAAATCTCCCTGAAGCTCACGGGGAGCTGGTTCCGCCATGCGTCAGGCGGAGCCTGAGAGAAAGTGACTGATTAAGGACGGGGGGCCGTCCAGGTTCCACGCCCGCAATGAAGATCCTGCAGTTTGAAATCCCTCGGTGGGAAATTCCTGTCCTGTCCTGGGTGTATCTGCCTAGCGCCCAAAACGTTCTCCCCTGGATGGGCATGGGGAACCCCACCGCGACCCTAATATAGGATAAAGCGGAAGATAATGAATGAATGAATGAATTTACCTTGAATCAATGTTTTTGGACTGTGGAAGCAAACCGGAAGAGCGCGTTCCGCCAGGCGTCGGGCGGAGCCTAAGAGAACGTGACCGATCGAGGTCCCGCGGCCGCAATGAAGGTCCGATTTGCCGTTTGAAATCAGAACGCATTATGTATTTCGTGACAGAGTCCATGAACTTCATGGCAAGGCATCAAAGACACATGAGCACCACCGTACATGTCCGCTTTCCTATTTACAGAATGATTGATCTGGCATGGCTTCAGTGACAACGGAACCCTCTTCCCACACCGTCCCCGTGCCCACGGTCCCCCCCGGCGATTGTCTGATCCGTGGTCCTGCCGCTTCGGTCTCGGTCCGAGCGTCCTCCCGTCGGCCTCGAGCCACCCGTAGGAGGCACTTGCCAACAGTACAGGCCTTGAGAAGCAGGCGCGCTTAAAACAGCGGCCTTCTACGTCCGCCGAAAAGAGATCCGGGAAGAGACCGAGCAGGGAACCCGTGTCCCGTCGGGACTGTACAGTAAAGGAGGCAGGATTTACAAGCTGGACTGTAAACGGAAGCAGAAATAGAAAACCCGAAAGCGTCCACTTTACATTATGAGGTCTGTTCAGATTAGATCAGAGTTCACATTAATTAGGGTAGTCCTTCTTCTTCGTTAGCCCCCCGGCTGTGTAAACATGACTTAATCCCCTCCCGCCGAGCCGCGAACAGCCGAGATTAAGCGAGCGCACCATCAGGCATGCACAATGTGTCCGCGAACACACACACACACACACAATGCGGGGAAAAAAGTGAAACGGAGAACCGCCGGTGAACGGGATAGGGATGTACAGAGGGATTTTTCAAAGTAGGCCTGCAGCTGGGAGCAGCTGCTTTCGAGGCCATGGTGGTCCCTCGGTGGGAAATTCATGACTTGCATGAGGCGGCGAGGTCCTTCCTTTGAAAAAAAAACAACGGATACGGACCTGTGGTTGAACCTTGGGGTTCGTCCCTGGCAAATTTACAGAACCACAGAACCATTCGGGACGAGTTTGTGGCATATTGAAAGACGGCCTCACACCAGATGAGGCAAAGCTAGTTTGAGGCAAACCTGGGACACGAATTGGGACATCTGTGCAGCAGGAGGACAAACAGGACGCTGTGTGTCTCATACAAACCTCATTCAATACAAGAAGGAACTCCAGGGGAGAACGTTTGGGCGCTGGGCAGATACACCCAGAACAGAGCGCCAATCTATCACTGGGCACACACACATTCACATGATATAAGGGCAATTTGGAGATGCCAATTCACCTTGAATCCATGTTTTTGGACTGTCAACGGATTCCAGAGAACCCCACAAGGACACGGGGAGAACATGGAAACACCCAGATTAAGGGCAGGGTGTCCAATCTAGTCTGTATATTGCTGGGCACATATTCACACACACACACATACACACACACACTATATAGGGGCAATTTAGAGCTCCCAATTTACCTTGAATCCATGTTTTTGGACTGTGGGAGAAACCTGGAGATCCTGGCGGGACACGGGGAGAACACAGAAACTCCACCCAGATTCAAATTCGAACCTGGATCCCCAGCGTTGAGTGGCAGATGTGCTAAGGGGCAATTTACAGCTGCCGATTCACCTTGAATCCATGTTTTTGGAGGAACCCGGAAAAAACCGACGGAAAAATTAGATCTAGTAACCCAAAATGTCCTGGTTGCCCCTTGCAAAGATGCTCCACCTCCTGCAAAGATGGATGTTGTAGTTCTCCAATTCTACATTGTAGTCCATCTGTTTGTGTTCTAGAATACATACCCCCCCCCCATTACTCGGTTCTCTAATGGTAAGAACCTCGATGGTAGCACCACAGAGCAGGTATTATTTGGTCGGTGCTTGGTTCCCACCCCGGCCGTTTCAGTGAGGTGGAGAAATGGAGGTTCTTGAAGGTTCTCACTGCATCAGTGTCACTGGAGAACTCACAATAAACGATCCACCACCCAAATTCCACCTGTTCTGTGATGCTCCTGACCAATAGAGAACGGAGAACCTAACACAAACCCGAGAACATGATGGAATCGGAGGTTCGTTTCTGTGGTAAGTGAAGGAAATGGAGCCAAAAAGGGGGCGTGGCCTAACGTCTGCCCGCCGAGGAGCAGTGAGGACGCAGCCGTGTGGAGGTTCTGATGCCGAGGTTCTGATTGTCATGGAACGGCGTCGAGTGTGCGAGGTCCAACCGGCCGCCGAAGGTCGTACAAAACCGCCAGGAGTCGTACAAAAACGAACCGCGCATTACAAAAGCACACGAGTTCTCCGCGTCCGGCATGGCCGAGCGTCCCGGCGTCTCATCGGCGCCCCCCTCGGTGCGTCGGCCTCAGACGTGCGTGAGCATGCGCTTCTGCAGGGGCCGCGTGAGGTCTGAGTTCTGCGAGGACGACTGCGAGTGGTGCGTGGAGGACGCCGCTGACGCCTTGCTGGCCTTGTCGAAGTAGCTGCTGGTGCTGCTGTCGCACGTGGCCTCCTGGAACGAACCGGAGTCGCTGAGGTCGCGCTCGCACAGCTCGATGGAGCTGGACCCCATGGCCAGGACGAAGCGGCCGCCGTAGTCGTACAGCCGGTGGTTGGGCGCCGCGCCCAGCGTGGAGTAGATGTTGGTGAAGGACATGCCCGTGGGGACGCGCTGCTTGCCTAGCGTCGCAGAGCCGGCCGGGTTCCGCACCTCGGCGCTGGCGCCGGCGTTGTGTTCCTTAAAGGTGTTGACGCTGTAATAGCCATTGGTCGGGTCCTGCAGAGGAACGAGGGACGTGTAGGCATTATTAAATACAGCAGGCTTATATATTCCATTGATATAATTCATTCATTCATTCATTATCTCCCGCTTTATCCTCTATTAGGGTCGCGGTGGGGTTCCCCATGCCCATCCAGGGGAGAACGTTTCGGGTGCTGGGCATATAGACCCAGGACAGGGCGCCAATCCATCGCTGGGCACACACTCACTCTCACAGACACACTCTATATGGGGCAATTTTTGAGAATTCAATTGACTTAATCCATGTTTTTGGACTGTGGGAGGAAACCGGAGAACCCGGAGGAAACCCACGCAGACACGGGGAGAACATGGAAACTCCACCCAGATAGGGATTCGAAGCGGGAATCCCTAGTGCTGAGAGGCGAACGTGCTAACCACTAAGCCACCGTGCCGCCTGATAGAATTCAATACGTTCCAAATTTAGTTTGCATGTTCTCCCTATATGTGACTACGTTCTCTTTAGGGAACTCTGTGTGTGAACGTGTTGGTCTGTATTGGGATTGGTTCAAGGTGTTTTTCCTACCTCTCACACTAAGAGAGCGGGGATAGGCTCTAGCACTACTATCCACTACTAGGGTCACAGGGTGGGGGTTGGGGGGTTCCCCATGCCCATGGGGGGCAGATAGGATGTGCGCTGGGCAGATACACCCAGGACAGGGCCCCAATCCATCGCTGGGCACACTCACTCACACAGACACACATTATATGGGGCAAATTGGAGAATTCAATTGACCTCGAATCCATGTTGGACTGTGGGAGGAAACCGGAGAACCCAGAGGAAACCCACGCGGACACGGGGAGAACATGGAAACTCCACCCAGATTGGGATTCGAAGCGGGAATCCCTAGTGCTGAGAGGAGAACATGCTAACCACTGAGCCACTGTGTGTGTGTGTGTGTGTGTGTGTGTGTATATATATATATATATATACATATATATATATATATATATATATATATACTATATATATATATATATATACACACACACATACACACACACACACATAAATGTCATATATATACATACACAGTCCAATAACATGGATTCAAGGTAAGTTTGCTGCTCTAACATATATAGTGTGTGTAAGTGTGTGTGTACGAAGTGATATACATTTAGAGTATATACATACATATATATATATATATATATATATATATATATATATATATATATATATATATATACATATATATATATATACACAGTATACAGTATAGTGTGTGTAAGTGTGTGTGTACGCAGTGATATACATTTACAGTATATACATACATATATATATACTATATATATATATATATATAGAATATATATATATATATATACATATATATATATATATACACAGGGGATACAGTATAGTGTGTGTAAGTGTGTGTGTACGCAGTGATATACATTTACAGTAATACATACATAATATATAGACTATATATATATACGTATATATACTATATATATATATATATATATATATATATACAATAATATATATATATATATACAACAGTATACAGTATAGTGTGTGTAAGTGTATATATACTTAATATATATATATATATATATATATATATATAATATGGGTGTATATATATTTGATTTATTTATATATACATATATATATATACATACATACACATTTACAGTACAGTTACATTTAATATACATTTAAGTTCAGACAAAGTTATTAAAAAATAAAAAAATTAAAAAAAATATCAGCCATATATACCAGGAGAACATGCCAATTTCAAATCGCCCAAACCTGCAACCCAATCACTTCCGTCTTCTGTTGGTGACATTTAGGGGGTTGATTTCCAACTTTAAAGGCCGTCGGATTGAAACTAATCCCCAAGGTCAAGTTTCAGCGGCGCTCATTATTATCCGGCGTGACGTGAAAATTAGGGAGAGACTGATAAGTGGCGCGCGCTAAGAAGATTACATGCTTTAGCGGTGTGAAATAGTCATCACGCATAAACACTCAAATCAGGTTATCGGCTAATTAAGCGCCTCGGAATTAGCATATGAAAAAATAACCTCCGCCGAAGAAGTTTGTTTTTCAGGACGCGACGCTGGAAACGGATGGAAACGCGGCCGGGGTTCGGATTTCCATGTTCTCCCCGTGTCTGCGTGGGTTTCCTCCGGGTTCTCCGGTTTCCTCCCACAGTCCAAAAACATGGATCATGGTTAAGTGAATTCTCCAAATTGCCCCATATAGAGTGTGTGTGTGTGAGTAAGTGTGTGTCCAGCGATAGATTGGCGTCCTGTCCTGGGTATATCTGCCCAGCGCCCGAAACGTTCTCCCCTGGATGGGCATTGGGAACCCCCCCACGACCCTAATAGAGGAAGATAATGGATGGATAGACTCATTTATTCATTCATTCACTCTCTTCTGCTTTTTCCTCTACTAGGGTCGGGGGGGGGTGGGTGTCCCTATGCACTGGGCAGATACACCCAGGACAGGACGCCAATCTATCGCTGGACACACACTCACTCACACACACACACTCTATATGGGGCAATTTGGAGAATTCAATTGACCTTGATCCCTGTTTTTGGACTTTGGGAGGAAACCGGAGAACCTGGAGGAAACCCACGCGGACACAGGGAGAACATGGAAACTCCATCCAGATGTGGATTCCAACCGGGAATCCCTAGCACTGAGAGGAGAACATGCTAACCACTGAGCCACAGATGGATGGATAATAATTAGAATAATAATTGTGTGGCACGGTGGTTTACTGGTCAGCATGTTCTCCTCTCAGCACTGGGGATTCCCGGTGGACTTTCCGTGTTCTCCCCGTGTCTGTGTGGGTTTCCTCCGGGTTCTCTGGTTTCCTCCCACAGTCCAAAAAACATGGATCAAGGTCAATAGAATGCTCCAAATTGCCCCATATAGAGTGTGTCTGTGTGAGTGAGTGTGTGCCGAGTGATAGATTGGCGCCCTGTACTGGGTGTATCTGCCCAGCGCCCGAAACGTTCTCCCCTAGATGAGCATGGGGAAACCCCCCCCCCGTGCGACCCTAATAGAGAATAAAGCGGAAGATAATGGATGGATGGTTCTCATTGCTTCAGGTTGGTTCTCGGCTCGGTAGCAGATCAGTTTAGCTCCACTTTGTTCGTATTATCCTCCTAATAGCACCTTCTCATGCACGGACATGTCTGTGATATAAGCTTCATGAGATAAAGCTAATTAAGCCCATTCTCCTCCATCTGGAACCGAGCGAGGCACTAATTACGGAGCGGGTTGTCCAGCAGGCCGCCTCAAACGGCCCGGCGCGGGTCACATGACGCCACGTTCAACTTTGAGGATTTTCCAGATCTAATCCCGACATTTGTTGTTATTAATTAGCGCGTTTTAGTCGAATTAGGCGGCGGTGGAGGGATCGCCGCAGCCGTGCATGTGCGGGCCATTTAACCAAAAGCCAATTAAGATTTCACTTCAGGCTCCGCTCCACAGACTCGCACTGTAATAATCAAATCATTAAAAGCTATAATTGAACTCGCGCCTCCAGTGCTACGGTTTCTACTCGCGTCAGGCTAACAGATATTTATATATATATATATATATCCATCCATCCATTATCTTCCGCTTTATCCTCTACTAGGGTCGGGGGGGGGGGGGGGGGGGTTCCCCATGCCCATCCAGTGGAGAACGTTTCGGGCACTGGGTAGATACACCCAGGACAGGACGCCAATCTATCGCTGGATTCACACTCACTCACACAGACACACTCTATATGGGGCAATTTGGAGCATTCTATTGACCTTGATCCTTGTTTTTGGACTGTGGGAGGAAACCGGAGAACCCGGAGGAAACCCACACGGTCACGGGGAGAACATGGAAACCACCCAGATTGGGATTCGAACCGGGAATCCCTAGCACTGAGTGGAGAACATGCTAACCACTAAGCCACCGTGCCACCCAATTTTTATTATAATCATTATCCATCCATCCGTGGCACGGTGGCTTTGTAGTTGGCATGTTCTCCTCTCAGCACTAGGGATTCCCGGTTCGAATCCCAATCTGGGTGGAGTTTCCATGTTCTCGCCATGTCTGCGGGTTCTCCGGTTTCCTCCCACAGTCCAAAAACATGGATCAAGGTCAATTGAGTTCTGGGTGGACTTTCCTGTGGGAGGAAACTGGAGAACCCAGAGGTAACCCACGTGGACACGGAGAGAACATTGAAAGTCCACTGGGAATCCCCAGTGCGGAGAGGAGAACGTGCTGACCACTAAGCCACCATGCCGTGTCGGAGAACCTTCTTCACTAAACCCCTCACAGGGTTGGTCAGTATGGGCTTGTGGTTAAGGGTTCCTGGTTCCACCAAGTACCAAGACTGAAGTGCCCTTGGGCAAGGCACCTAACTTAATTGCTCCCTGGGAGCCATGTACAAGACTACCCCTCACTCCGGGCATGTGTGCTCACCTCGTTATTGTGTGTGTGTGTGTGTGTGTGTGTTCTGCACGGATGGGTTAAATGTGGAGGACCCATTCCTCTGTGTATAAGTACAGTAGGCCAAAAAGATCCCTTTTAATTAGATCTTAGCTGAGCTTGCACAATCAGAGTTCCAGTTCATCCCACCATGTACACCATATATCACACTTTTCACACCAAGGCCTTCATTAACTCTATTACAGCTATAAGAACCGTTCTATTAACCCCCTGCTGATTCAGAGGACCCAGTGATGTCCAGGTGGAGCATCCATCCATCCATTATTACTAGGGTTGTGGGGGGGGGTTCCCCATGCCCATCCAAGGGAGAACGTTTCGGGCACTGGGCAGATACACCAGGACAGGGCACCAATCTATCACTGGGCACACACTCACACTCTATATGGGGCAATTCAATTCATGTTTTTGGACTGTGGGAGGAAACCGGAGAACCCGGAGGAACCCCACGCGGACACGGGGAGAACATGGGAACTCCACCCAGATTGGGATTCGAACCGGGAATCCCTAGCACTAAGAGGAGAACCCCCCCCCCCCCCACCCACCCATCAAGGGTATTGCTCATCGACCCACATTGGTAACGTCAGTAGACTTGGGATGTGGTAGCCCAACACCCTAACCACACCGCTCCCACACTTTTCAATATCCGTTGTGTAACTGCAACAAAGTTTACAGCTTTCCTTTGATCTCATTCCATATTTTCATAACGGCCTTCATTAGAAACGAGGACACGGTGACATTACACGGCGTCCCGGGTGAGGGTTCTGCGGCGTTCTCAGGTCTGCGCCCAATATTGGGGTTGATGACCTGAATATTATCCGGGAGATTATGGGAGCGGGTTATTGTATGAAGTGGGAATACAAGTGGAGTTATTACAATAGAACATAGTCCTCATCACGTCTACGTAGAGAACCCTGAGCTCAGAACTCAGGACGTTCAAAGGCGAATATAAATAGCACCTTTAAAAATCAGAAAACATCTGGAACATTCCGCCTGGCGGCACGGTGGCTTAGTGGTTAGCATGTTCTTCTCTCAGTGCTAGGGATTCCCAGTTCAAATCCCAATCAGGGTGGAGTTTCCATGTTCTCCCCGTGACCATGTGGGTTTCCTCTGGGTTCTCTGGCTTCCTCCGGGTTCCCACAGTCCAAAAAACATCGATCAAGGTCAATCGAATTCTCCAAATTGCCCCATATAGTGTGTGTGTGTGAGTGAGTGTGTGCCCAACGATAGATTGGCATCCTGTCCTGGGTGTATCTGCCCAGCGCCTAAAACGTTCTCCCCTGGATGGGCATGGAGAACCTATAACTGACCAACCCTATGAGGGATATAGCGACGACTCTGGTTCTCCGATGCGGCACGGTGGCTTAGTGGTTTGCATGTTCTCCTCTCAGCGCTAGGGATTCCCGGTTCGAATCCCAATCTGGGTGGAGTTTCCATGTTCTCCCCGTGTCCATGTACGTTTCCTCCGGGTTCTCCGGTTTCCTCCCACAGTCCAAAAACATGGCTCAAGGTCAATTGAATGCTCCAAATTGCCCCATATAGAGTGTGTGTGTGTGAGTGAGTGTGTGTCCAGTGATAGATTGGCGTCCTGTCCTGGGTGTATCTGCCCCGTGACCCTAGTAGTGGATAAAGCGGAAGATAATCCCGACCTGGGTGGAGCATCCATGTTCTCCCTGTGTCCATGTGGGATAGCGTCAGGTTCTCTGGTTTCCTCCCATCGTCCACAAACATGGGTTTAAGGTAAATTGGGTGCTTTAAATTGCCCCATATAGATTGTGTCTGTGTGAGTGAGTGTGTGCTCAGTGATAGATTGGCGCTCTGTCCTGGGTGTATCTGCCCAGCGCCTAAAACGTTCTCCCCTGGATGGGCATGGGGAACCCCTCCCCCGCGACCCTAATAGAGGATACAGATACTCTAGTAGAGGTAAATGTTCCTTAAGCTTCAAACTGACGTTCTACAGACACCACACCCCTCAGAACAGGTCCTAAAAACCAGTGGGGGTGTATTTTTAGAATGGCAGGTCGCTGGGGGTGGGGGGTTAGTCTGGAGATCTGGAGACGACCGTGTACGAGTCGGTTCCGTCTGCACAGCTCACCTTAATGTGCTGGAACTCCTCCTCCTCCTCCTGAAGAACTTCCAGCTGCTTCAGAACGGACTCCTGCTGGAACTCAGCGCGTTCCATCTGGATCACAAGATACAATTCTCCTTTAATCTTCATTCTTAGGGTTGGTCCACGTGAGAACCTTAGCGTTGTGCAATTCTAGAATTATGACTCGGGCGCCATGGTGGCGTAGTGGTATATCGCTTCTAGGTTCGAATCCCAACATGGGTGGAGTTTCCATCGTTCCCTGTGTCTGCGTGGGCTTCGTCCTGGTTCTCCGGTTTCCTCCCACAGTACCAAACCATGGACTGAAGGAAAATTGGTTTGCTTTAAATTGCCCCATATAGAGTGTGTGTGTGTGTGTGTGTGTGTGTGTGTGAGGGAGTGGGTGCCCAGTGATGGATTGGTGTATCTGCCCAGCACCCGAAATGTTCTCCGCCCCACGTTCCTAGTATAGGATTAACCAGGAGATTATGAATGGATGGATGGATGAAACCATCTCGTTGTTTAGAAGATCCAGTGAAGAAAGGTTCTCAACAGATCTGCTCCCCACATAACATGATGGAGAAGATTTTTGGAGAACCCTGTTCATTGTTTTTCCTAGAACTCCCTGCTTAGACTTCCATATTTGGGCATAAGGAGGACGACACAATACCACAACATCAGCACCCATCCATCCATTATCTTCAGCTTTATCCTCTGCTAGGTTCGCAGGGGGGAAGGGGGGGTTCCCCATGCCCATCCAGTGGAGAACGTCTTGGGCGCTGGGCAGATACACCCGGCGGCGCCAATCTATCACTGGACACACACTCACTCACACAGACACACTCTATATATGGGGCAATTTGGAGAATTCAATGACCTTGATCCATGTTTGGACTGTGGGAGGAACCCGGAGAACCCGGAGCAACCCCAGGCGGACACGGGGAGAACATGGAAACTCCACCTAGATTGGGATTCCAACACCATACTGTGGAAAACCCATACACAAGAACATACAAACTATATGGAAGTCACACCTAAAGGGTTATAAATACAGACCCCATCTGAGAACTTCAGAACTCTTGCAAACAAACAGAAGCCTGGAGGTTCTCACCATCATCTGCTTGCCGCCCGTCTGCTCCTCACTCTCTCGGGCGGCGTTGTGATCTTTGTGTACGATCTCCACCCGGATGTCGTTCTTGGCCGAGACGACCCCTTTGAGACCTGAGTGAGACCAAATGTACACGTTGATGTAATGAAGACTCCGACTTATGGTCCTTATCCCCCCCCACACACCCCATACCACCCCCACACACCCCATACCACCCACACCACCCCACACACCCCTCAAAAGGAAAAAATAAGAAAGAAATAAGACCGATTTACGGTCCTACCCCCCTCACCACACACGCCCCTTACCACCCCCAAACACACCCCATACAACCCCATACCCCCACACACCCCATACCACCCCCCACACACCCCCCATACCACCCCCACAGCACCCCCATACACCCCATACCCCCCACACACACCCCATACCACCCACCCCATACACACACACCACATACCACCCCACACACCCCATACCACCCCCACACTCCCCATACCACCCCCCACACCCCATACCACCCCCACACACCCCCCATATCACCTCCACACACCCCCAAAAGGAAAAAATAAGAAAGAAATAAGACCGATTTACGGGCCTAACTCCCCCCCACCACACACACACCCCATACCACCCCCACACACCCCCAATACACCATATACCACCCCATACCACCACCCCACACACCCCGTACCACCCCCACACACACCCCATACCACCCCCACACACACCCCATACTACCCCCACACAGCACCCCCACACACCCCATATCCACACACACCACATACCACCCCCCACACACACCCCATACCACCCCCCACACACTCCCCATACCACCCCCACACACCCCAAACCACCCCCACACACCCATAGCACCCCCCATATACACCCCCATACCCCTCCACACACACCCCACACCACCCCCACACACACCCCATACCACCCCCACACACCCCATACCCCCCAAACACACCCCATACCGCCCCACACCACCTCCACACACCCCTAAAAGGAAGAAATAAGACTTACGTACCTTACCCCCCCACACACACCACATACCCTCCCACACACACACACCCCTTAGCACCACCCCATACCACCCCCACACACCCTCAAAAGGAGGAAATAAGAAAGGAACAGGCAGCGGGGTCTTACTTTCAGCCTTATTAGTGCTTGAGAGTTCTCTGTGGCGAGCAGAGAGTGAGACGGGCAGGGAGGACATAACCAGGTGCATGTCTTCTGCGGCGCGACGCGACATGCAAATAAAAAAAAATAACGGGAGTCAGATAAAGGAAAAGAAAAAAAAACAAAGGAGAACCGAGCTTGAATCAGGGGCATGCGGGGGGGAGGCTATACACACGGCTATACACACTTTAATAGGTTCTAGGACGGTTGCAGTTCTACAAACACAGATACAAATAAAGCTACATACGCTTTAGTATGTTCTCTAATGTTCAAGACCCATACATACACCCATACCCCGTTCTCCTTTCAGTGCTGGGGATCCAGGTTCAAATCCCGATCTGGGTGGAGTCTCCATGTTCTCTCCGTGTCCCCGTGGGTTTCCTCCGGGTTCTCTGGTTTCCTCCCACAGTCCAAAAACATGGATCAAAGTGAATTGAATGCTTCAAATTGCCCCATATAGAGTGTGTTTGTGTGAGTGAGTGTGTCTCCAGTGATAGGCTGGCGTCTTGGAAGATTGGATGGATGGATGGATACTCCCAATCTGGGTGGAGTTTCCATGTTCTCCCCGTGTCCATGTGGGATACCGTTGAGTTCTCTGGTTTTCTCCCACAGTCCAAAAACATGGGTTTTAAGGAAAATTGGGTGCTTTAAATTTCCCCCTATAGTGTCTCTGAGTAAGTGTGCCCCCAGTGATAGATTGGCGTCCTGTCCTGGGTGTATTTGCCCAGCGCCCGAAACGTTCTCCCCTGGATGGGTATGGGGAACCTATAACTGACCAACCCTATAAGGGATATAGCAATGACTATGGTTCTCCGACGCGGCACGGTGGCCTAGTGGTTGGCATGTTCTCCTCTCAGCACTGGGGATCTGGGTGGAGTTTCCATGTTCTCCCCGTGTCCGCGTGGGTTTCCTCTGGGTTCTCCGGTTTCTTCCCACAGTCCAAAAACATGGATCAAGGTCAATTGACTTCTCCAAATTGCCCCATATAGAGTGTGTCTATGTGAGTGAGTGTGTCCAGCGATAGATTGGTGTCCTGTCCTGGGTGTATCTGCCCAGCGCCCGAAACGTTCTCTCCTGGATGGGCACGGGGAACCCCCCCGTGACTCTAGTAGAGGATTAGGTGGTAGATAATGGATGACTGGATGATTCTTGGCACTGGGGTACAATGGTATGTAACTGTTTGCCCCCAGTAGCTAGAACGTTCCGATCGGCGCCTCGTGCATCCGGGGCATTAAGTGTCTGCAGGAACGTTAATGATCCGGATTGTCAGCTCCAGGTGAGAACACAGAGATGAGACCAGACCGAATGTGCGGGACGCTGGGATGTGGCGCTCAGTGATTACAGCGAGCGCGGGGGGCTAATGGGGCAGAACAGCAAACGCAGAACGGCGCGCGAAGTTGAGGACGAGCCGCTGCGTCTTTTATGGGTTACTGTAAACTTAATCCCGGGGAGGAGGAGAGACAGATGGGGGAGACAGGGCAACATGGCGGGGATGAGAGAAGAGCCATGGGGAGACGCCAGAGAGAGATGGAAAGACAAGGACGACACATGTAGGGATAGATGGGATAGGCCTGAGGAGGAGAGGTGGGGGGACGATGGAGAGGAAAGCGAGAGGTAATCATAGGCGGGGACTCGTGAGTCCACACAGATACAGTGAGGTGATGAGGAAGGACTATGAGACGGCATGAGATAAATAGAATGAGATAGAGACACAATGAGACAAAACAAGATAAAAGGAGAAAGAATGAGAGACAATGAGATGGAATGAGTTGGAACGGGGCAGAATGAGACAAAAGGAGACAGAATGAGATTGAATAATATAGAATAAGATGGGACGAGACAGAATGAGATAGAATGAGACAAAATGAAATCGTATGAAATAGAAGGAGACATAATGAAATAGAATGAGACACTGAGATGGAACGGGACAGAATGAGACAGAATGAGACAGAACAAGATAAAAGGAGAAAGAAGGAGACACAATGAGATGGAATGAGATGGAATGAGTTGGAATGGGACAGAATGAGACACAATGAGATAGAATGAGATAAAAGGAGAAAGAATGAGACACAATGAGATAGAATGAGACAAAATGAAATCGTATGAAATAGAAGGAGACATAATGAAACCGAATGAGACACTGAGATGGAACGGGACAGAATGAGACAGAACAAGATAAAAGGAGAAAGAAGGAGACACAATGAGATGGAATGAGTTGGAATGGGACAGAATGAGACACAATGAGATAGAATGAGATAAAAGGAGAAAGAATGAGACACAACGAGATAGAATGAGACAAAATGAAATCGTATGAAATAGAAGGAGACATAATGAAACAGAATGAGACACTGAGATGGAACGGGACAGAATGAGACAGAATGAGACAGAACAAGATAAAAGGAGAAAGAATGAGACACAACGAGATAGAATGAGACAAAATGAAATCGTATGAAATAGAAGGAGACATAATGAAACAGAATGAGACAGAACAAGATAAAAGGAGAAAGAAGGAGACACAATGAGATGGAATGAGTTGGAATGGGACAGAATGAGACACAATGAGATAGAATGAGATAAAAGGAGAAAGAATGAGACACAATGAGATAGACAGTGCAGTGTGCTGCAGCAGGATCCAGATGAGACAGGGGGACATGCAGAGCGCTGATTGGACGCATGGGGAGCAGAAGGGACGGCGCCCCTCGGTGGGGTACCTACTTCTTTGTAGACGGGTGCAGCAGAATGCCCCCAACGTTCCCATGAGAACAACGACGGCCAGGAAAGCTCCCACCGACACGCCGATGATGACAGCCAGCCGTAGCGACCCTGCAGGGGCAACACAGAGTCCCCCGGGGGAGGGGGGGGGGGGGCATTTCATCAGAACTTTCTTACCAGCACTTCTGTCTTTTGATTGCAGTTTTCTCTCAACCTCCTTCTATACCTCCCTCTATATCTCCCTCTTAACCTCCCTCTACTCCTCATTCTATACCTCCCCTTCACCCTCCTTCTATACCTCCCTCTACTCCTCATTCTATACCTCCCCTTCACCCTCCTTCTATACCTCCCTCTACACCTCTCTCTACACCTCCTTCTATACCTCCTTATATTCCTCCTTCTATACCTCCCTCTATATCTCCCTTTCCTCCTCCTTCTACACCTCCCCTTCATCCTCCTTCTATACCTCCCTCTATATCTCCTTCTATACCTCCCTCACAACCTCCCTCTACTCTTCCTTCTATACCTCCCTCTACACCTCGTTCTCCTCCTCCTTTTATACCTCCCTCTACATCTTCCTCTATGCCTCCCTCTATACCTCCATCTATACCTCCCTCTATACCTCCCTCACAACCTCCCTCTACTCCTTCTTCTATACCTCCCTCTCCTCCTCCATCTGTACCTCCCTCTACACCTCCCTTTCCTCCTCCTTCTATACCTCCCTCTACTCCTCCTTCTACACCTCCCCTTCATCCTCCTTCTATACCTCCCTCTATACCTCCTTCTATACCTCCCTCACAACCTACCTCTACTCTTCCTTCTATACCTCCCTCTACACCTCCCTCTACACCTCCCTCTACACCTTCCTCTATGCCTCCCTCCATACCTCCATCTATACCTCCCTCTATACTTCCCACTATACCTCCCTCACAACCTCCCTCTACTCCTCCTTCTATACCTCCTTCTCCTCCTCCATCTGTACCTCCCTCTACACCTCCCTTTCCTCCTCCTTCTATACCTCCCTCTACTCCTCCTTCTACACCTCCCCTTCATCCTCCTTCTATACCTCCCTCTATACCTCCTTCTATACCTCCCTCACAACCTACCTCTACTCTTCCTTCTATACCTCCCTCTACACCTCCCTCTACACCTCCCTCTACACCTTCCTCTATGCCTCCCTCCATACCTCCATCTATACCTCCCTCTATACTTCCCACTATACCTCCCTCACAACCTCCCTCTACTCCTCCTTCTATACCTCCCTCTACACCTTGCTCTCCTCCTCCTTTTATACCTCCCTCTACACCTCCTTCTATTCCTCCCTCTACTCTACTCTTTCTATATCCCCCTCTCCTCCTTCTCTTTGTATACCTCCTTCTACACAAACACGCCACCACCCCGTAAGTGCAGTACTGAGAATCCTCGACCTCCCACACTATCCACCACCCGCTGATCGGTGGAGAAGCCGGTAAAGAGGGCTGATGTAGCTCTTCTTCATCAAACCCTTGGTTTCCGTGTGAAGAACATGGCGGAACCCTGGCCGTGTGCGTGTGGGTTCGGAGGAACAGTCTGCAGTTTGAATAAAAGCCGGCTCGCCTCCTCGTGAGACGGATTTAATAAATGAAAATGGGGCAGTGTTTGAATAAGAAAGCGTCCTCTAATCTCGCATAAATATTTCAAAGGGCTCATAAACGCGAGGAAAGCGATTTAGGGCAAATTGAAATTAGCTTACAAATGGAGGAGCGGGAACTCATTACCCCATTCCTGCCACTTAAAATGTTGACATTTCCCCCGAGTGAAGCAGCTCCGTCACCCGCCCCGCTCGCATAATCAACACGCAGGCCCCGCCCCCACCTCCCTGTTTCAGGTGGAGGATCTCAGTGTCTGAGCCAAAGCTGTTCCTCCTCCTTCTACACCTCCCTCTACTGCTCCTTCTCCAACTACCTCAACTCCTCCTTCTATACCTCCCTCTACTTCTCCTTCCATACCTCCCTCTACTCCTTCTATACCTCCCTTTACTTCATTTTCTATACTTCCCTCTACTTCTCCCTCTCCACCTACCTCTACTCCTCCTTCCATACCTCCCTCTACTCCTCCTTTTATACCTCCCTTTACTCCTCCTTTTATACCTCCCTTTACTTCTCCTTCTATACCTCCCTTTTCTTCTCCTTCTCCACCTCCCTCTCCTCCTCCTTTTATAACTCTCTTCACTTCTCATTCTATACCTCCCTCTCCTCCTCCTTATATACCTTCCTCTACTTCTCCTTCTATACCTCCCTCTACACCAACTTCTATACCTCCCTTTACTTCCTTTTCTATACCTCCCTCTCCTCTTCCTACTATACCTCCCTCTACTTCTCCTTCTATACCTCCCTCTCCTCCTCCTTCTATACCTCCCTTTACTTCCCTTTCTATACCTCCCTCTACTTCTCATTCTATACCTCCCTCTCCTCCTCCTCCTATACCTCCCTCCCTCTCCTCCTCCTTCTATACCTCCCTCTCCTCCTCCTTCTACACCTCCCTCTACTTCCCTTTCTATACCTCCCTCTCCTCCTCCTTCTACACCTCCCTCTAATTCCCTTTCTATACCTTCCTCTACTTCTCCTTCTATACCTTCATCTACACCTCCTTCTATACCTCCCTTTACTTCCCTTTCTATACCTTCCTCTCCTCCTCCTTCTATACCTCCCTTTCCTCCTCCTCCTTCTATACCTCCCTCTAAAGCTCCCGTCACCCCCGCACCGTTCCAAATAATGACGGCAGCCTCCTAACTCGGGGAGATGGGGGAAGGAGGCGGGCCGCAGCCCCACACCCACCTTGCTCTTTCAGGCGGATGATCTCGGTGTCGGAGCCGAAGCTGTTCCACGCCGTGCAGTTGTAAATGGTCTGGAAGTCGGCGGGAACGATGTTGCTCATGGTGAGGGTGGAGATGACCCCCTCATCCGTGCTCACCGTCTCCACCGTGTAGCGGCCGGATGTTCCCGATTCCAGCACCGTCTCCTTCCACGACCACGCCTGGATGGTGGACATGACAGATGATGAGTGTAACTGCGGTTAACCAGAGCACAATGCATACACACCCCTAAAGACTTATTAGGAAACCGGAGAACCCGAAGGAAACCCATGCAGACACGGGGAGAACATGGAAACTCCACCCCGATTTAGATCCTGGATCCCCAGCACTGAGAGGCTGAACGTTCTAGCCATATATATATATGTAAGTGAGTGTGTGTCCAGTGATAGATTGGCGCCCTGTTCTGGGTGTATCTGCCAAGCACCCGAAACGTTCTCCCCTGGATGGGCCTAGGGGAACCCCCTGCGACCCTAATAGAGGATAAATTGGAATATAATAGATGGATGGATGGCTGGTTTTCAGGTTTTAGTGGGGGCTTTCGGTCCCGTTGTCCCCAGTGTATCAAATCAAGCACCTAGTGGGTGTAAGAACAGTTTAGGGATTCACCATCTTTCAGATCTTGACCTGTTCTTTAGGCTCCATCCGCATTTAAACATCTCCTTATGGATGTAATGGCAGGTTGCCCTCGTCTCCTCCTGAACCTCAGACAGACTGCAGGAGGCTCTGCACTTCAGACTGAGGTTTACAGCAGGGATGCCGATGCCCCCCCCCACCCCACCAAGTGTGCTGTGAGGGAGACGCAGTGGGGAAATGAAAGCGGAACTCACGATGCGATCCGGAGGAGGAGTGCTGCGGATGAAGCATTTGATCTGGCCTTTCTCTCCATACGGAGCCTGCTGCGTCTGGGTGCTGGAGATAGTCGGAGGACCTGAAAACCAGAACAAGAAACAGTCAGAGAGTCTTGCACACACACACACACACACACACACACACACACAAACTCAGGCATCCAAGGGAGAAAGTTTCTGGCTTTGGGCACCCAGAACGTGGTAGAGTGGGTGGATGTGTGGGTTGGTGGGAGGATGGGTGGATGAGTGGGTTGGTGGGAGGATTGATGGGTTGGTGGGAGGATGGATGGGATGAGTGGGTCGTTTGGAGGATGGGTGGGTTAATGAGAGGATGGGTGGTAGAGTGGGAGGATTGATGGGTTGGTGGGAGGATGGGTGGATGAGTGGATTGGTGGGAGGGTGGGTGGGTTGTTGAGGGGATGGGTGGTAGAGTAATGGTTGGTGGGAGGATGTGTGGGATGAGTGGGTCGTTTGGAGGATGGGTGGGTTAATGAGAGGATGGGTGGTAGAGTGGGAGGATTGATGGGTTGGTGGGAGGATGGGTGGATGAGTGGGTTGGTGGGAGAATGGGTGGATGAGTGGGTTGGTGGGAGGATGGATGGTTTAGTGAGAGGATGGGTGGTGGAGTGGGTGGATGAGTCGGTTGGTGGGAGGATGGATGGTAGAGAATAGTGGGTTGGAGGAGGGATGGGTTGTGAAGTGGGTGGATGGGCTAAGTTCTAAATTAGGCTGATTTAGGGGGTCGGATGAAGAACGCTTAGCCTGAGCGCCCAGCGCCACCACTCAGCTTCTCCGTCTCCTCCAGCTACCACATTATTGGCCTCATTTTGCACTGATGCTCTAATTATCAACCATCTATTTCCCCAACACGACCACACTAAGGATCCCGACGCCGCTTATTTTCCTAATCGCTCTTTATTAGGGCTGTAATCATGTGTTCTCCTCGTGCCGTTAATCCCTTTAATACTGAAGGTTCTGGCGGCGGCGGCGGCGGAGGCTGACCCGCACCCCCAGCGAGGCTCTGCACACATCTGGGCAAAGCTTTCTAGACCAAACGTCTGATGGAGGCACCGCAAATCAAGCAACCGGTCTCTGGAGTGGTGGTGGCGGTGGTGTGGGTTGGTGGTGGGGGTGTGGGGGGTGTGGGGTGGGAGCAGATAAAGAATTCATAACACATTAAAAGGACTTATTGGCAGACTGAAGAAATGGCAGTGTTATTGCGGCGGCTCAAGGCGCCGCGTTCTCCATCAAAAAGTGGCCGGACGGACGCCGCCAGCCGTTTCTCATCCGCCGCCTGAATAAGCAGGACCATATCTGATGCTCCAATGAGCAGAAAACTTGCCCTTTAGCGCGCCGTCGCGCCAGTCCACTCACGCACAGCATGCACCGAGTTTCAGCGTCACGTCCTCAGAACGGCGCCGCCCCTCCCCCACCGGGGGGCGTTGATCGATGCATTCAGATCAATTACACAGTCCACGAGGTGTGTTGGGGAACTCTGGGGGAACGGGGCTGATTATCTATTGATCAGTTTAAAGGAACGAAGGGATTCGGGCCAGATTAGATTTGGGGTGGGTGAGTGGGGTGGTAGGTAGGTCGTTGGGCAGTGGGTGGGTGAGTGGATGCGGTTGGTAGGAGGAGTTGGGTAGGTGGATGAGAGAATGGTTGGAAGGGTGGAATGGTGGGGGAAATGAGTGGGGTGGATGGGTTCATGAAAAGATGGGTGGGTGGGAATGTGGGTCGGTTGGTTGGTGGCAGAAGGGTTTGGTGGTTTGTTGGCAGGGTAGGAGGAAGGGGTGGAAGGGTCAGTAGAAGGATGGGTGGGGAAGTGAAAGAATGGATGGTAGAGTGGGTGGCTCAATGGGTTGATGAGTGGATGAGTGGGTTGGTGGGTGGATTAGTGGGCTGGTGGCTGGAAGAGTGGGTTGTTAAGTGAATGAGTGGGTTAATGGATGAGTGGGTTGTTTAGTGAATGAGTGGGTTAATGGATGAGTGGGTTGATGGGTGGATGAGTGGGTTGGTGGTTGGATGAGTGGGTTGGTGGTTGGATGAGTGGGTTGGTGGGTGGATGAATGATTGGTGAGTGGATGAGAGGGTTGATGGATGAGTGGGTTGGCGGGTGGATAAGTGGGTTGGTGGTTGGATGAGTGGGTTGGAGGTTGGATGAGTGGGTTGGTGGTTGGATGGGTCGCATTCCTTTAACCACGGAACGTTCCAGTCCTACAGAACCGTACTCACCATTCACCGTGAGCGTCACCACCTTCTCGCCCACTCCGACGCGAGGCACCACGGCTCTGCAGACATATTTCCCAGCATCCTCCGGTTTGACGGCCTTCAGCGTCAGCGTGTTCTCGTTGCTGAGCACCTGCGCAGGGAGCAGATTGTTCTAGAGCCTGACGTGTTTTTTTCTCACCCATTCTTCCTCACGCCACTCCGGAACCGTCGCTAATAAAAGGCAGATGTTCTGTCTCCTGAAATAGGACCTGCCAGCAGCGGCATACGGAACACATGCGTACAATAACGAGAACGCGTCGACTCCAAACGTAAAGAACCCGAAGCGCCGCCCAAAACCTGCCGCTGATCTGAAACCTGCTGCAATCTAGACGTTCGGTTCTGAGGAGTCATGCTTCGTTAGGTCCGTACCACGCCTTGACCGCGCTTCATCCACACGATGGTGAGCGAGGGGTTGCCCATCCACGCGCAGTTCAAAACGGCATCCGAGCCCAAATCCACCTGCAGGGACTGAGGTTCTGTGGCGAGACGAGGTCCAACTGCGGAACACAAAAGCGACAAACCTTTACTCAACCTCCGGAGCTAAAGTAGCGACTTTGTCATGATGTTTAATGACTTTTCAGACCTTCTAGCAACAAATTTTTGGGTTCTTTGGGTTCTGTCCTCGGGGAGCAGCGGGATCTGCCGTGAGACCCGTTCCACAACACTCACAGTGCGCAGACTATAAATAATGTAATGTGGAACCTATACATTATCTTCCACTTAATGGGGGGGGGGGGGGTTCCCCAACACACATATATATATATATATATAATATATATATATATATATTATAACCATATATATATATATATATTATAAAATATATATATATATATGGGGCAAAGACACGGGGGAAACATGGAAACTACACCCAGATTTGATCCGGGGTTTGAACCTGAATCCCCACCACTAAAAGGAGAACATGCTAACCACTACATAACTGTTCTCTATATAACTCACTACATAACTGGGGGGGTGTGGGGGGTTCCCAATTCTGATTTAGGGGAGAACGTTTTGGGCACTGGGCACACGCACACACACTCGGAAACCCACTCAGACACAGACACTGGATTTGAAACTGGACCCTGGATTTGCTAGCTAGGTAGCTAAAAAGTATGTATGTAACTTGCATTAAAACATATAACGTAATGTGGAACCCATACATTATCTTCTACTTAATACTATACTTGGCTCATGGTGGGGGGGGGGGTGAACAATTCCCATTTAGAGCTATATATAGGCAATTTAGAGTACTGATCCTGAACACATGTTTTTGGACTGTGGGAGGAAACTGGAGAACCCGAGGACACCCATTCAGGGGAACACTGTTCAGGGGAGAACGTTTGGGAGACGAGTGGGTGACCGAGCGAGCGATGTGGCGGTCACCCGGAGGTGCGACTCACAGTAGACGTCGACGTTGCGGCTGATGTTGGTGCTGCCCAGCGTGTTGGTCACCTGGCAGGACACCGGCTCGGTGAAGAACGAATGGTCCACCGTCACCTCGTAGATCTCGCCCACTGCATCCCGGATCAGGGTTCCACCTTTCGCCCACCTACATCAGGAAAAGGGAGGAAACAGAAAAGTTTGAAAAAAGGCTCCCGCACCATCTATCATCACCTCCATCAGCACCTCCATCAGCACCTCCATCAGGACCTCCATCAGGACCTCCATCAGCACCTCCAACAGCACCTCCACCCTCCATAGGTCCAACACTAAGATCGGTTCTCATTTGTCTAAGTGTCGATCCGTGTTTTCATCCTTTTCATTCTGCCGTCGACAAAATGTCTTGTGTGGGAGACAAATAATAGCGAGGCCATTACGAGGTTCTTAGGCATCGGCGCCGTTATTTGTCTTCTCTTTGATGGGAAAGGAAAAAAAACGTGCCTCACAATGAGAACGGTTCTAGAGTAGGATGATCACGCGGCGTTAATGGAGCCAGGTTTGTACAGCGTTTGTGACGTGTCGTACATTAAGACTAACAAACGTACAGAACGTGACTCGTAGCTATAATACCTCAACTCATTATCCTCCACCTGATCCTGTACCGGAGAACGGGTTCCCCATGCCCATCCAGGGGAGAACGTTTCGGGCGCTGGGCAGGTACACCCAGGACAGGGCGCCAATCTAGACTGGACACACACTCACTCATACATATACATGATACATATGGGACAATTTAGAGCTGCCAATTCACCTTGAATCCATGTTTTCCATCGCGGGGGGGTTCCCCATGCCCATCCAGGGAGAACGTTTGGGCGCTGGGCAGATAGACCCAGGACAGGACGCCAATCTATCACTGGGCACTCACTCACTCATACATATACACAATACATATGGGGCAATTTAGAGTGGCCAATTCACCTTGAATCCATGTTTTCCATCGCGGAGGGATTCCCTATGCCCATCCAGGGGAGAACATTTCAGGCGCTGGGCAGATACACCCAGGACAGGACGCCAATCTATCACTGGGCACACACTCACTCACACAGACACACTCTCTATGGGGCAATTTGGAGTCTTCAATTTACCTTGATCCATGTTTTTGGACTGTGGGAGGAAACCGGAGAACACGGAGGAAACCCACACGGACACAGGGAAACTCCACCCAGATTGGGATTCGAACCTGGATCCCTAGCGCTGAGAGGAGAACATGCCCGAAAGTTTCGGGCGCTGGGCAGATACACACAGGACAGGACACCAATCCATCACTGGACACACACTCACTCACACCAACACAAACTATATGGGGCAATGTAGCACATTCAATCACATAGAATCCATGTTTTTGGAATGTGGGAGGAAGCCATCGAAGGACACGGAGAGAAGACGGAAACTCCACCCAGATCGTGATCGGAACCTCGATCCCCAGCGCAGAGAGGCAACCATGCCAAGCACTAAGCCAGCGTGCAGCGGGGTCTGATTGGATTTGAGGATTTGACTTTTGGGGTAGTTGCGTGAATGTTAATGGAGTTTCTTTGGGAGACGCTGCGGTGGTGGTGGTGGTGGTGGTGAGGGGGGTGGGGTGGGGGGGCATGGCGGGGATAGGCTTTCTGTTCGTGGGTGGGATTCGGTTTGGTCGCGGGCTGATTGGGGTATTATGGTAAAGCTTCCTACAGCGCTGGCGCCGGGTGGATGTCGCCAAGTGATTACACGCGTGTTAGATGTTTAACAGCTCCCCCTCCTGGTTTAATTGAATCCAATCAGCGCTTCGATCCGAGCGTCTGGCGCGTGAAAGACGAGCGGGCCCACGGGCGCACCGGAAAGTTGGGAATGCTCCGTAAAGAGCGTTGAATTATTCAGCAGTGATTGCGGGGCTTCAATCCTTCACCTCGCAACGAGACGCGACGCGACGGCGGCGGAGATCAGCCGCCCTGCCAGATACTGATAGCTCCCGTCGGGGGGGGGGGGGGGTTTGGGGGGGGGGTGGGGGGGTACTGGATGGCGGATTGAATGCGCAGACGAGGTGCTGGATGGCTGATTCTGGAACGTAGCAGGCATCAAACCCATGAGACGTGTCAGGCTAACGTCAGCGCTCTGAAGGGACACGGATCGGTTCTCGCTGACATCAGCGCAAGAGGCTTCGCTGAGAATAATGCCCCCCCTCCCCCCACCCCGGGCTTTATCCAGCAGCCTGATGGGGGCAAGCTAAGACTCCTCACCCAACATCAGTGCCTGACATCTTAATGAGTCCAAGATAGGCATCATCTCGTCCTCCTGCCTCCATCCTCAGCATCATCTCCTCTTCTTGCCTCCATCTACAACAATCCTTCTGCCAATATATATACACATCATCTCCTCTTCCCGCCTCCATCCTCAGCATCATCTCCTCAGCATCATCTCCTCAGCATCATCTCCTCAGCATCATCTCCTCTTCTCGCCTCCATTCTCAGCATCATATCCTCAGCATCATCTCCTCTTCTTGCCCCATCCTCAGCATCATCTCCTCTTCTTGCCTCCATCCTCAGTATCATCTCCTTCACCTGCCTCTAACCTCGGCATCATTTCTTCTTCTTACCTCCATCCTCAGCATCATCTCCTTCACCTGCCCCTATCCTCAGCATTATCTCCTCTTCTTGCCTCCATTCTCAGCATCATCTACTTCACCTGCCTCTATCCACAGCATCATCTCCTCTTCTTGTCTCCATCCTCAGCATCATCTACTTCACCTGCATCTATCCTCAGCATAATCTCCTCTTCTTGCATCATATCCATCCTCAGGATGGGGGCATCCTCCATCCTCAGCATCATATCCTCAGCATCATCTCCTCTTCTTGCCTTCATCCTCAGCATCATCTCCTTCACGTGCCTCTAACCTCAGCATCATCTCCTCTTCTTGCCTCCATCCTCAGCATCATCTCTCCTTGTCTCCATCCTCAGCATCATCTCCTTCACCTGCCTCTATCCTTAGCATCATCTCCTCTTCTTGCCTCCATCCTCAGCATCATCTCCTTCACCTGCCTCTATCCTCAGCATCATCTCCTCTTCTTGTCTCCATCCTCAGCATCATCTCCTTCACCTGCCTTTATCCTCAGCATCATCTCCTCTTCATGCCTCCATCCTCACCTCAGCATCATCCCCTCTTCTTGCCTCCATCCTCAGCATCCTTATTCCAATATAGACATCATCTCCTCCTTTTGCCTCTGTCCTCAACATCATCTCCTCCTTCTGCCTCCATCGTCAGCATCATCTCCTCCTCCTGCCTCCATCGTCAGCATCATGTCCTCCTCCTGCCTCCATCGTCAGCATCATCTCCTCCTCCTGCCTCCATCGTCAGCATCATCTCCTCCTCCTGCCTATTCATGTCAACAAAAGCATGGCTTCCTTCCCTCGTTCCGCGCCTCATCCCACTGGAAATGATGCGGTTCTCCCCGCAGTGAGCTCTGAGAGGCTTTCAGACGAGTCGGGCCGACGCAGTCGAGGGGCGATGAGGGCAGGCACTCAGGCTTGCCACTCTGGGAGTGGATGGCATTCCGTTGGGAGTTCCGTGACCCGGAAACTTCAGTGGCCCGTGTGGAAGGTGCTAATGTGTCTTTCCTGCCACGCTTGTGCGAATAATCAATGAGCCCGCGGCGGCCGGGAGAGGATCTAATGACGGCTGACGGGCGGGAGCAGCAGTCTGTAAGAAGTAATAGTCCCGGCTTAAACGTTCACAGATCAATAGCCTGGAACGGCGAACCCACGGACGCCGGGCTGTGTGATGCCCACCGTGGAACATCAATCAGTGTCGCTCCTCACGACTCAGGAACAGCTGCAGAGCCGACTGCCGCGGGACGAGGCTCAGTTTCACTGATGAAGACGTTCGCTTTGAACATCAGAACAACGTTAAGTTTACTTAAGACTCTTTGGGGGCTCAGGCACGGAACGCATCTACAAACAAATCTCAACTTATCATCCATCCATCCATCCGCTTTATCCTCTACTAGGGTCGTGGAGGGGTTCCCCATGCCCATCCAGGGGAGAACGTTTCGGGCGCTGGGCAGATACACCCAGGACTGGACACCAATCTATCACTGGGCACACACTTACTTAGACAGACACACTATATGGGGCAACTTTGGAGAATTCTATTGACCTTGATGCATGGTTTTGGACTGTGGGAGGAAACCGGAGAACCCGGAGGAAACCCACATGGACACGGGGAGAACATCTAAAGACAGGGGACTTTAGAGATAGTTCTACCATGGATTGTCTCATTGTTTGGCAATTGTTCTTGTTTTATTGTATGACTGTCCTTTAGGGTGGCACGGTGGCTTAGTAGTTGGCATGTTCTCCTCTCAGAGCTAGGGAATCCTGGTTCGAATCCCAATCTGGGTGGAGTTTCCACGTTCTCCCCGTGTCCATGTGGCTTTCCTCCGGGTTTTCCGGTTTCCTCCCACAGTCCAAAAGCATGGCTCAAGGTCAATTGAATTCTGCCAATTGCCCCATATAGAGTGTGTTTGTGTCTGTGTGTCCAGTGATAGATTGGTGTCCTGTTCTGGGTGTATCTGCCCAGTGCCCGAAACGTTCTCCCCTGGATGGGCATGGAGAACCCCCGGCTGTTTCCTTTGCAGAGGGTCGGGGTTTCATCTCCAACCTTGTGACCTGTTTGAACCCGGCATTCGGACGTCAGCTGCGGGAGGCTCTCGAGCGGGTCCGAACACTGAGGTGGTGGGTGGTGAGGGTGAGGGTGCACACTCACCTGTACTGCGTGACGGGCGGATTGGCTTTGACGGAACAATGGAACTTCACCACGTTTCCTTCCAGGATGGGCTGCGGGTCCACGGAGAGGTTCACCACCGGAAGGTCTGTGGGAGATGAGACAGCTGGTCAACTTCCAACACACAAAATGTACACACACACACACACACACACACACACAACTCAATGGACTTACATAGTTATTCTAATTGGTAAACACGGGTCACATGATCACCACACTATCTGACCATGGCTGTTCTACACTGGATTACTGGATGGAACCTGGAGTTTTATTGGACTGGCGGTCCTGCAGGACGCCCTCAATGGACTTATATAGTTGTTTAATTGTTAAATACGGGTCACATGATCACAATCTGGGTCACTGGATGATGGCTTTCTATTGGACTGGTGGTTCTGCAGGACACCCTCAATGGATTTATAGAGTTTTCTTATTGTTAGAGTTTTTCCATGGTAAATACTCACATGATTCTACATGACTGTTCTACACTGGATTACTGGATGGAACCCTGGAATTTTTATTGGACTGTTGTTTAATTGTTAAATACTGGTCACATGATCACTGCAGGACCTACACTGTTGATGCCCTCAATGGACGAGTTACTATAGTCCTCAATGTTTTTAATTGTTAAATACGGGTCACATGATCATCACAATCTGTCCATGGCTGTTCTACACTGGATGGAACCTGGATTTCTATTGGACTGGTGGTCCTGCAGGACACCCTCAATGGATTTATAGAGTTTTCTTATTGTTAGAGTTTTTCCAATTGGTAAATACGGGTCACATGATCACCACACTATCCGTGCATGACTGTTCTACACTGGATTACTGAATGGAACCTGGATTTTTATTGGACTAGCAGTGCTGCAGGACGTCCTCAATGGACTTATATACTTGTTTAATTGTTAAATACTGGTCACATGATCTCCACACACTCCGTACATGACTGTCCTACACTGGATTACTGAATGGAACCTGGATTTTTATTGGACTAGCAGTCCTGCAGAACGTCCTCAATGGACATATATAGTTTCCAATTGGTAAATACGGGTCACATGATCACCACACACTCCGTACATGGCTGTCCTACACTGGATTACTGAATGGAACCTGGATTTTTATTGGACTAGCAGTCCTGCAGAACGTCCTCAATGGACATATATAGTTTCCAATTGGTAAATATGGAATCACATGATCACCACACTATCTGTCCACGAATGTTCTACACTGGATTACTGGATGGAACCTGGAGTTTTATTGGATTGGCGGTCCCGCAGGACATCCTCAATGGACTTATATAGTTGTTTAATTGTTAAATACTGGTCACATGATCACCACACACTCCGTACATTGCTGTCCTACACTGTTGATGCTGCCCGGCCGCTCAAGGAGGACGAGTCGTCCACTGGTCTCTCCGGTCCGCCTCACTAATGAAAGATTCATCGTAAACGAAGGAACAAACGCAGACGGAGCGATGCAGAACGGCACGCAGGCGAAGGGCCCGTCATTAATTTCCCCTTTAACGGGAGTGACAGTGCATTAAGATTAATTGGAGCAGTGGCTCGCCGGCTAATTGGCAAATTAAAGCGGGGTGTTTTTATGGCGCTTGATAAAAGCGAGTGCTTTATGAAAGTAACAAAAACATTAATTATGCAAAAGCAAACAGCGGCCGCAGTTTCACCTGAATTGAGATCTCAGCCGCTCGGAATTAAAATGAAGTGAACGCGCGAGCGGGGCCGAGCGCTCCCCAACGTTCCCATTACTGTTGATTCCTGTGACACATGGATTCAAGGTTTCAAGGGAGATGCCGGGGTTCTGGCCAATTGCACACCATCAGGTCGTTAAGTGCAGCTTCATATACAGTTCTACCCCCGACGTTTCCACGCATCACGTTTTATTAAAAGATAAATCGAAATAAGCCAACGCAGCACTGACTGTAGAGAACATCAAAAGTGGAGACACGTTTATGCGTTTATATTTTAGCATGGGGGGGGGGGGGGGGGGGGGTTCCCCATGCACATTCAGGGGAGAACGTTTCGGGCTCTGGGCAGATTCACTCAGGACAGGACGCTATTCTATCACTGGCACGCACTCACTCACACAGACACACTCTATATGGGGCAATTTGGAGCATTTAGTTGACCTTAAGCCATGGTTTTGGACTGTGGGAGGAAACCGGAGAACCCGGAGGAAACCCAGGTGGACACGGGGAGAACATGGAAACTCCACCCAGATTGGGATTGGAACTGGGAATCCATAGCGTTGAGAGGAGAACATGCAAACCACTAAGCCGCCCCTAAGAAAATTATATTAAATTATAATCCATCCATAATCTTCCGCTTTATCCTATATTAGGGTCGGGGGGGAGGGGGTCCACATGCCATCCAGCGGAGAATATTTCAGGCGCTGGGGAGATACACCCAGGAAAGGACGCCAATCTATCACTGGGCACACACTCACTCACACAGACACACTCTATATGGGGCAATTTGGAGAATTCAAGCCATGTTTTTGGACTGTGAGAGGAAACCGGAGAAGCCAGAGGAAACCCAGGTGAACACGGGGAGAACATGGCAACTCCACCCAGATTGGGATTCGAACTGGGACTGAGATGGATCAAGGTCAATTGAATTCTCCAAATTGCCCCATATAGAGTGTGTGTGTGACTGAGTAGAGTGTGTGCCCAGTGATAGATTGGCATCCTGTCCTGGGTGTATCTGCCCAGCACCCGAAACGTTCTCCCCTGGATGGGCATGAGGAACCCCCCCCATGACCCTAGTAGAGGATAAAGCGGAAGATAACGGATGGATGGATGGAACTTAACCTTGAAAACCCACAACACTAACACACCACCACCAAATCAGCATCACCGATGACATCAGCGAACCGAGTAAAGCCGACCACCAGAGTCTGCCGAGAACCAGACAGACTACAGAACGGAACCGTGGAACCCCACGCTCCATCTGGAGGATAGGTGGCGCTGATGGGATGGCCGGACGGAGGAGGTGGAAGCAATCTGCAAACTTTGGGACAGATTGGTTAACAAGCTTCTGAATATTTAACCTCCTGTCATCCACACGCGTTGGGGTTCCGTGGCGCGGCTCCATCTCGCCGCCATTTATTCATTTCCTACCAGCATGTCGCAGTCGTGCTCCATCGCCTCCATCAGGGATGAGAAAAACAACAATGCCCGCACGCTCTCAGGCCCCGCCGCATGGGCCCCGCGTACACCCCGCACCTCCTTATAAGACAAAGTGGTTGGCATTTCATGCTTGGCGAAGGCTGCGAGGAAAAAGCTTATCGATTGCCCCGGAATGAATAAGTCTTTGTAGCGTCTGAACCCGCTCGTGGCGGGGAAGCTTTTTCAATGACCTCCAACTGGAAGACAATCTCGCGCGAGCGAGGAAGAATCCCGAAATTGATTACAGCTTCTTTTTTTCATTCCGGCTGACTGAGCCGTTGAAGGCTGCTTCATGCCGGCGTTTCCGCAGACGTGGGGGGCGCCATTGTTCCCCCTTTTTGGCTGTGTGTGTGTTTTTTTTTTACTTCTATCAGAGTGACAGGAAAGCTAATTTATCCGCAGAGTCAATATTTGATTCCGGGACGTATGTGTGTGTGTGTGTGTGTGTGTGTGTGTGTGTGTGTGTGTGCGTTTCGAACCCCGGCCAGTCTGCTTCACACCACGGTGATGAGGGCTCTAGCAGGGATGACATCATCGGTCTGTTTTTTTAGAATATTGTCAAATAACATCAGAGGTTGACTTTATATGGTCATTGCTAAAGATATCCGGTATGTGATTGGCTGAGCCATAAGTGTACCCAGATTTAAGTCATAGGGTTGTGGTTAAGGAAGCAGCCTTGTGTCCTGAAGGTCCCCGGTTTGATACCGGATCCCACCGAGTACTATGGATGAAGTGCCCTTGGACAAAGCACTCAACCCCAGTTGTTATATGGGTTAAAGGTGGAGGACAAATTGTTGAAGCAAAGTGTAAGCACTATGTGTAAGCATCATCTGGTGGAGATCTGTTGGAGATCTGGGGGAGATCTGGTGGAGATCTGGTAGAGATCTGGTGGATATCTGGTAGAGATCTGGTGAAGATCAGGTGGACATATGGTAGAGATCTGCTGGAGATCTGGTGGATATCTAGTGGAGATATGGTGGAGATCTAGTGGATATCTGGTGGAGATATGGTGGCGATCTCGTGGATATCTGATGGGGATATGGTGGAGATATGGTGAAGAACTGGAACCCAGGTCATGGCAGACGTTCCCCATGGTCACCTGCTGCATTCTTCTCCAATATTCCCAGAAGCTTGAAAGACGGATCCATCACGTCCCGTGAGTCTGAGTCTGCTTAAGCTTGTGGTTCCGGTTTAGAACACCATAAAAGTGCTTTAGGCTAATGCGCTGTTGTAGGAAGCTTGAAGAACTTGAACATATCTTGGATCTGGGGACAGACCACCCAAGTGGCATCAAACCATTGGGCAAACAGGCCAGATGCAAATATGAGCTCCATCCATCCATCCATCCATAATCTTTCACTGAGGTCACGGTGAAGTTTCCCAACATCCATCCAGTGGAGAACGTTTGAAATGAGCGATGAATTTGCTTGAACGTAAAGCATAAGAAACAATTCGGTTGAACACAGGAAGTCAACGCAGATCTCCCGCCCAGCGTTGGTGGGGGATGAACACGTCATGGCAGACGTTCCCCGCAGTCCCCGCGGTCAGCGACCGGCCGGCTGCATTCTTCTCCGGTATTCCCAGAAGCTTGACAGACAGATCCGTCACGTCCCGCGAGTCCGAGTGCGATTGGAGGCCTGTGAAATCTGGAGCCACCTGTGGACGTCCATTTCTCATTAACAATGGAGTCAGAAAGCGCGTCGGAACCCGGGACAGATGTTTCATTTAGAACGCCGTATGGTGAGCGGGTTTAGCTTTGGAAACACACACCTGGAGTCCTGCTGATTTGGAAGTGCACAAAAAAAAAAACCCGATCGCGTTCCGCGAGAGACGCTAATGGAAAAGAATAACAGTAATAAAATGTGCTGGCGAATGGCAGCTGCTGAAACCACATCCATTTACGCTTCTGAGACTCGGAATGAATCCAATGTGGAGACAGACTAACAATCGAGAGCTGATTCATGCACAGCTTACTACACATCCATCCATCCATCCATCCATTATCTTCCACTTTATCCTCTGCTAGGGTCGCGGGGGAGGGGGGGGGTTCCCCATGCCCATCCAAGGGAGAACGTTTGGGGCACACACTCACTCACACAGACACACTCTAGATGGGGTAATTTGAAGAATTCAATTGACCTTGAGCTATGTTTTTGGACTGTGGGAGGAAACCGGAGAACCCAGAGGAAACCCATGTGGACACGGGGAGAACATAGAAACTCCACCCAGATAGGGATTGCTTAATTTTTTTTTAATCACCAGAAACAAGTACTAAGTTCCATCCATCCATCGTCTTCCACTTTATCCTCTGCTAGGGTCGCGGGGGAGGGGTTCCCCATGCCCATCCAGGGGAGAACGTTTCGGGCGCTGGGCAGATACACCCTGGACAGGACGCCAATCTATCGCTGGTCACACACTCACTCACACAGACACACTCTAGATGGGGTAATTTGAAGAATTCAATTGACCTTGAGCTATGTTTTTGGACTGTGGGAGGAAACCGGAGAACCCAGTGGAAACCCATGTGGACACGGGGAGAACATAGAAACTCCACCCAGATTGGGATTGCTTAATTTTTTTTTAATCACCAGAAACAAGTACTAAGTTCCATCCATCCATCGTCTTCCACTTTATCCTCTACTAGGGTCGCGGGGGAGTGGGAGGGGTTCCCCATGCCCATCCAAGGGAGAACGTTTCGGGCGCTGGGCAGATACACCCAGGACAGGACGCCAATCTATCGCTGGGCACACACTCACTCACACAGACACACTCTAGATGGGGTAATTTGAAGAATTACCGCCCTTATTACTAAATCCCATCCATCCATCATCTTCTGCTTTATCCTCTACTAGGGTCGCGGGGGGGGTTCCCCATGCCCATCCAGGGAAGAACGTTTCGGGCGCTGGGCAGATACACCCAGGACAGGACGCCAATCTATCACTGGGCACACACTCACTCACACAGACTGTATATGGGGCAATTTGGAGCATTCAATTGACCTTGATCCACGTTTTTGGACTTTGGGAGGAAACCGGAGAACCCGAAGGAAATGGACATGGGGAGGACATGGCAACTCCACCCAGAGTGGGATTCGAACCTGCATGCCCAGCGGACATGATGGAAACAACACCCAGATCCCCAGCGCTGAGAGGAGAACATGCTAACCACTAAGCCACAGTGCCACCATCTGACTCCACACTTCTGCATTCGGCCTCCCAATGACTGCCCAAGACCTTCCCAAACCCACAGATAAACACATATTGCCATATTGTGCATATTTTCACACAAACCAATCAATCCAGATGTTCATAACCCTCCCCCTGCATCCCAGACCTCAGCTCCACATCTGCATCTCATCATCTATTCGGCACGCAAACGCCGGTTTGAACTCTGCTTATTTACAGAGTAATTACTCAGACAGACAGACAGACAGACAGACAGACAGCGAGCCGGTGGCCATCGATCGCAGCCGTGCCCTCTGCGATGAGAGCGCAGATGTGAGGATGAAACTAATCCAGCACACTGTACGGGGCAGAGGTCACTTCATCTGTAATGGAGGCATCTGAGCTCAGGGAGGCGGGAAAGCTGCCCGCTTCAGTCTGTACACAGTTTCCATTTCCATAATGAAGAGCAATATCACACCGTGTGTGTGTGTGTGTGTGTGTGTGTGTGTGTGTGTGTGTGTGTGTGTGTGAGAGAGGAAGGATGAGGGGGTGGAAAAAGCATCGTTACCCTGTTTCTGTTCGCTCTAAATGACTCTTTATGTCCGTTCATAATTAATAACTCTTTTATTTGCAGTGACTGTAAAAAAAAAACTCTTTTATTTGTATTGACTCTAAATGATTTTTTTATTTGTACAGACTCTAAATGATTCCTTTTATTTTGGATTAACTCTAAATGACCATTAAATATTCATTCATTCTAAATGACTGTCATTTCCATTGACCATTATTGAGTCTTCATTTTATTGTCTCTAATTACCTCTTTTGTTTGTATTGACCCTAAATAACTCATTGATTTCCATGAATTCTCAATGACCTTTATTTGTATTGACTCTAAAAGACTCTTGTATTTGCATTGACTCAAAAAAGACTCTTTTATTTGTATTTACTTTAAATGCCTTATTTGTATTGACTCTAAATGACTCTTTTATATGTATCGACTCTAAATGATTAATTATTTGTATTGCCTCTAAAAGATTTATGTGTATTGACTTTTAAGGACTTATTTATTTGTATTGACACTTAAAGACTTTTATTTGTATTGACAATAAATAACTATTTATTTGTATTATTTATAAATGACTCGTTTATATGTATTGACTATGTATCTTATTTGTATTAACGATAAATGACTCTTTCATATGTATTGACTCTAAATGACTCTTATATTTGCATTGACTCTAAATGACTCTTTTATTTGTATTGACTCTTAAAGACTTTTTTATTTGTATTTACTTTAAAATGACTCTTATCTGTATTGACTCTAAATGAATTGTTTATTTCTACTGACTCTAAAAATTCTCTTTAATTTGTATTGACTCTAAAAGACTTTTTTATTTGTATTGACTCTAAATGACTCTTTTATATGTATTAACCATAAATGATGCTTTTATTGGTATCGACTCTCAAAGACTCTTTAATTTGTATTTACTTAAATGACTCTTATTTGTATTGACTCTAAATGAGTCTCATTTGTACTGATTCTAAAAATTCTCTTTAATTTGTATTGACTCTTAAAAACTTTTTAAATTGTATTTACTTAAATGACTCTTTTATATGTATTAACCATAAATGATGCTTTTATTTGTATCGACTCTCAACGACTCTTTAATTTGTATTGACTCTAAATAACTCTTATATTTGTACTGACTAAAAAATCTCTTTCATTTGTATTGACTCTTAAAGACTTTTTTTTATATGTATTTACTCTAAACGACTCTTTAAATCAGTCAAAAGACGGGAAAAGACAGTTGTGGGTCCTCAGCTCTTGACCCGGCATTAATAAAAATGACTTGCTTGCATTTTACCCATAAACATATTTTATATATAATAAACATATTTATGTGAAGTTATTTTAAAAGCGATTCTCAGATCGGACGACGTGGTGGAGTTGAATGGAATGATAACGCGGGGCAGTAACCAGCGATGGCGCTCTGTATTCATATTGCACAGATCTGTCTGGCATGAAGATTGACGCAAAGGTCGGCCGGGAACAGAGGCGGGACGTTGGAGAACGTCTCCTGAGCCCCGAGCCATCATCACCTCATCGCTCTGCGCCATCATTTATTCATCCAACACCTGTTCCACGCCCGCCGAGCAGCGGGGGCCCCGCTTCAGATGGCAGCGCTTGGAGAAGAACTTGTGGGGAACGTTGGGATAACGACGGCTTAATTAAAGCCCCGTTCAGATGTTGCAGATCACATGGCACCGCGCGCCGGCCTGCCGCGCCCCACCCCCGCTAATGAGAACATTGATATGGTAATCCACAGCCCGTCTGATTCCGGCGCATCCCGACGCTGACCCGAGATCTGAGCAGAGGAACCGCCGCAGGATGTTTGAGGCTGCGAGGCGTTCAGTGGCGGCGGCTTCTGAAATCATTGCAGGGGGCGCCAACAAACTAAAACATTTAAACAAACTAAAAAAAATAGTCTGCCCAGCGATGGATTGGCGCCCTGTACTGGGTCTATCTGCCCAGCGCCCGAGACGTTCTCCCCTGGATGGGCATGGGGAACCCCACCGCGACCCTAATAGAGGATAAAGCGGGAGATAATGAATGAATGAATGAAATGAAAATAAAATAGTCTTTAAAAACAGCTTTATAATTAACATGAATTTTGGGCGGCACGGTGGCTAGTGGTTGGCATGTTCTCCTCTCAGCGCTGAGTTTCCATCTTCTGCCCATGTCCGTGTGGGTTTCATCCGGGTTCTCCGGTTTCCTCCCACAGTCCAAAAAACATGGATCGAGGTCAATTGAATTCTCCAAATTGCCCCATATAGAGTGTGTGTGTGAGTGAGTATGTGCCCAGCGATAGATTGGCGCCCTGTCCTGGGTGTATCTGCCCAGCGCCCAAAACGTTCTCCCCTCGATGAGGATGGGGACCCTAGTAGACGTATGGATGGTTTCCTCCGGGTTCTCCGGTTTCCTCCCACAGTCCAAAAAACATGGATCGAGGTCAATTGAATTCTCTAAATTGCCCCATATAGAGTGTATTTTGGATGGGCATGGGGAACCCCCCCGCGACCTAGTAGAGGATAAAGCAGAAGATGATGGATGGGTGGATGGATGGTTTCCACCCATCCACCCATCTCCCACAGTCCAAAAAATGGATCAAGGTCAATTGAATTCTCCAAATTGCCCCATATAGAGTGTGTCTGTGTGAGTGAGTGTGTGTCCAGTGATAGATTGGCACCCAGTCCTGGGTGTATCTGCCCAGCGTCCAAAACGTTCTCCCCTGGATCCTAGTAGACGACGACCCTAGTAGATGTATGGATGGTTTCGTCCGGGTTCTCCGGTTTCCTCCCCAGTCCAAAAAACATGGATCGAGGTCAATTGAATTCTCTAAATTGCCCCATATAGAGTGTATTTTGTGTGTGTGTGTGTGTGTCTGTCTGTGTGACTGGGTGTGTGCCCAGCGACAGATCTCTATGGGGCAATTTGGATAATTCAATTGACCTTGATCTATGTTTTTTGGACTGTGGGAGGAAACCGGAGAACCTAGAAGAAACCATCCATCCATTCATCATCCATTGGGGGGGTTCCATATACCCATCCAGGGGAGAACGTTTGGGGCGCTGGGCAGATACACCCAGGACAGGACGGCAATCTATCACTGACACACACTCACTCACACACACACTCTATATGGGGCAATTTGGAGCATTCAATCGACCTTGATCCATGTTTTTGGACTGTGGGAGGAAAACCGGAGAACCCGGAGCAAACCCACGTGGACACGGGGAGGACATGGCAACTCTACCCAGATTGGGATTCAAACCAGAGAGGAGAACGTTCTAACCACTAAGCCACCCCGCCGCCCACCACTGGAGTAGTTGTTTAGAAAGCGGAACCTAAAGCACCATTGTTTTGCATAACTAACCAATTCCGGCGGCGTAGAGACAGAAGCGCTTATCGGTCCACACTGCCGCTCCGGTCCTCGCTCTGTTCCGGAGAACTGGGACGGAATTTACAGCAAAGAAGAATGGAGCTGTCAGAGCTAATGGCTTCTTAAACCTCACCGTACGCCGTATCAGTCAGACTGCGAAGGCGTGGAAAAACGGAGACATGCCATCAGAACACATCTCGTCAGAAGCGGCGGCCGTTTTTCTAATAGAAGCGGTCGGTTCTTCGACGGAACAGACGCCGAGGGTCGAGGTTATATAAATGCAAATGTATCGAGTCGGTGTTAACTGATGCTGTTTCGCTTAAAAAGGCCACAGACGCCGTGAGGAGTGAAGCCAATAAAGCAAATCAATGAGGAATAAAGCGCCGAGCATCCGACTGCACTGAAAAACCACAACACAAACCCCAACCGATCGGTGGCTTAGTGGTTGGCATGTTCTCCTCTCAGCACTAGGGATTCCCGGTTCGAATTCCAACCTGCGTGGCGTTTCCATGTCCTCGCCGTGTCCGCGTGGGTTTCCTCCGGGTTCTCGGTTTCCTCCCATAGTCCAAAAACATGGCTCAAGGTCAATTGTATTCTCCAAATTGCCCCATATAGAGTGTGTTTGCGTGAGTGTGTGTGTACCAAGTAACAGATTGGCGTCCTGTCCTGGGTGTATCTGCCCAGCGCCCGAAACGTTCTCTCTTAGATGGGCATGGGGAACCCCACCGTGACCCTAGTAGAGGAGAAAGTGGAAGATAATGGATGGCTAATATTAATAATAATAATAGGGGTGGCACGGTGGTTTAGTGGTTAGCATGTTCTCCTCTCAGCGCTAGGGATTCAGGTTCGAATCCAAATCTGGGTGGAGTTTCCATGTTCTCCCCGAGTCCGCGTAGGTTTCGTCCGGGTTCTCCAGTTTCCTCCCACAGTCCAAAAACATGGATCATGGTCAATTGAATTCTCTAAATTGCCCCATATAGAGTGTGTGTGTGTGTGTGTGAGTGAGTGTGTGTCCAGTGATGGATTGACGTCCTGTCCTGGGTGTATCTGCCCAGCGCCCGAAACGTTCTCCCCTGGATGGGCATGGGGAACCCCCCCCCCAACCCTAATAGAGGATAAAGCGGAAGATAACGGATGGATCATAATAATAATGGGGGCGGCACGGTGGCTTAGTGGTTGGCATGTTCTCCTCTCAGCGTTAGGGATTCCCGGTTCGACTCCCAACCTGGGTGGAGTTTCCATGTCCTCCCCGTGTCCGCGTGGGTTTCCTCCGGGTTCTCCGGTTTCCTCCCACAGTCCAAAAACATGGCTCAAGGTCAATTGAATTCTCCAAATTGCCCCATATAGAGTGTGTTTATGTGTGTAAGTGTGTGTGTCCAGTGATAGAATGGCATCCTGTCCTGGGTGTATCTGCCCAGCGCCCAAAATGTTCTCCTTTGGATGGGCATGGGGAACCCTACCCCCCCATATCAAACCTTTAGATTGATTCCCCAACACCCTAACCATAGAACTACCACACCCATAGTAGGTGAACAATACGTTCTTCCATTATAATCTATACCAACAATGGGAAACCTCTTGTCCAATCGTACTGCTTGGTCAGAACTGAGTCGTATAGTGTAAGAACCCACATTGGTAACTTCAGTAGACCTTGGATTTGAACCCACAACCTCCAAATTGATAGCCCAATGCCCTATCCATAGAACTACCACACCCATAATAGGTGAACCATACGTTCTACTGTTATAATCTATATCAACAATGGGAAACCTCTTGTCCCATGGTATTGCTTGAGGCACTTTGAGTAAAACTGCGACCCACACGTTCTAAACGAGTGAGGACTCCGAACGCCAACCGTGGTCTCATCAGCTGTGAGATGATTTGACAGATCTGAAGTCGTGTCATGGAGAACCTCTCGTCTGGCTGAGAAAGTGGAACAGAGCTACGGAGAACCGCTCCGTGAATTATTTATATTAAAGACGGGGAAGGACACCGTCGCCATGCTGATGCGCTAATGACGGAGAACTCACGCTGGATGTCGATGGTGACGGTGGCCTCTTTGCCGTTGGGCGCCGCTTTGTTGGAGGCGCGGCAGGTTATGCGCTGTCCGCTCTCGATGTTGGACGCGGAGACGTAAAGCGTGCTGATGGTGCTCTCTTTGTTGCCGTCGCGCAGCAGCGTCTGGAAACGGACACAACAATGGACAATGGTTTTAAACTGGATCGTCAGATGGGTGCAGTAGTGAGGTTCTCTTAGAACGTCTCGGCTGGATTACTGTAAAGAACTTGACCTTGAAGTGAGCCAGTCCTCCCAAAACCCTCCAGTTGGTGCAATTATATTCATTCACTATCTTACTCTTAGTCCTCTACTGGTGTGACCCATCCAGGGGAGAACGTTTCGGGCGCTGGGCAGATACACCCAGGACAGTGCGCCAATCTATCACTGGGCACACACTCACTCACACAGACACACTCTATATGGGGCAATTTATCCATCCATCTATCCATCCATTATCTTCCGCATGATCCTCTAATAGGGTCGCAAGGAGGGGGTTCCCCATACCTATCCAGGGGAGAACATTTCGGGCAGTGGACAGATACACCCAGGACAGGGCAATAATCTATCACTGGACACACACTCACACACACACACACAAATACACTCCATATGGGGCAATTTGGAGAATTCATAGAAAATTGAATTCCTTAAATTGCCCCATCTTTGTGGTTAGCATGTTCTCCTCTCAGCACTAGTGATTCCCGGTTTGAATCCCAATCTGGGTGGAGTTTCCATGTTCTCCATGTTCTCATGTGTCCGCGTGGGTTTCCTCCAGGTTTCCTCCCATACTCCAAAAACATGGATCAAGGTCAATTGAATTCTCCAAATTACCCCATATAGGGTGTGTCTGTGTGAGTGAGTGTGTGCCCAGTGATAGATTGGCGTCCTGTCCAGGGTGTATCTGCCCAGCGCCCGAAATTTTTCCCCTGGATGGGCATGGGGAACCCCCCGCGAACCCAATAGAGGATTAAGCAGAAGCTGATGGATGGATGGATAAATTGCCCCATATAGAGTGTGTCTGTGTCAGTAAGTGTGTGTGTCCAGTGATAGATTGGCGCTCTGTCCTAGGTGTATCTGCCCAGCGCCCGAAACGTTCTCCCCTGGATGGGCATGGAGAACCCCCCTCTTCCCCCAGTGACCCTAGTAGAGGATAAAGTGGAAGATAATGGATGGATGGTTACAATTAGAGACTGTTAAAGGGCCATGTTAGTGGTTCTTTACCCCCAGCATGTCCCTGAACTGAACCACTGAAGCCGTGCTCGTTCTGTAGTCACCCCCCCTGCTGGTTTTTAGCATCACCATTTTGTTTAAAGGCAAAAATGCTCAAGAGGAAAATTTCCTCAGCGGTCAAAAATTATGTAAAAGTGAGCATCAAAATGTCCCCCGTGCGCACAAGAAAGGCTGTCTAAAAAACTGCCGGCACTAAGTGGAGTTGGGAGGTCGGCCCCTCTTTGATCCCCAAATCCCTCCCGCTTCCCACTGATCAGAGATCAGAGACCCGCCGCACAGGCCGTCTTCAGAAAGCGGCCAGATGGACTTAGTCTCCTTCTGTCGTTTGGCAGCGCAGGCAGGACGGCACACCATGCCAAGATCACGCCGATGGAACGAGCATCAACACCCGCTGCCTTACATCACTGCCGAACACTTCGGCAACACGCACTCACACCGGTCAGGGCACCAGTCTGTCGCTGGACACACACTCACTCACACAAACACACTCTATATGGGCCAATTTGGAGAATTCAATTGACTTGATCCATGTTTTTGGACTGTCGGAGGAAACCGGAGAACCCGGAGGAAACCCACGCTGACAGGGGGAGAACATGGAAACTCCACCCAGATTGGGATTCGAACCGGGAATCCCTAGTAATGAGAGAAGAACATGCCAACCACATGCAGCCCCTCATCTTATCATCTTCTGCTTAGTCCTCTTCAGGGGTCGGGGGTGGTGGGGGGATGGGGGTTCCTCATGCCCATCCATGGGAGAACGTCTCGGGCGCTGGGTAGATACACCCAGGACAGGGCGCCAATCTATCACTGGACACACACTCACTCACACAGACACACTCTATATGGGGCAATTTGGAGAATTCAATTGACTTGATCCATGTTTTTGGACTGTGGGAGGAAACCGGAGAAGCCGGAAGAAACCCACGCTGACACGGGGAGAACTTGGAAACTCCACCCAGATTGGGATTCGAACCGGGAATCCCTAGCGCTGAGAGGAGAACATGATAACCACTAAGCCACCTTGCAGCCTCTCAACTTATCATCTGCTGCTCAGTCCTCTTCAAGGGCTTCAGGGTACGGGGGTGGTGGGGGGATGGGGGTTCCTCATGCCCATCCAGGAGAGAACGTCTCGGGCGCTGGGCAGATACACCCAGGACAGGGCGCCAATCTATCACTGAGTACACAGTCACTCAGACAAACACACTCTATATGGGGCAATTTGGAGAATTCAATTGACTTGATCCATGTTTTTGGACTGTGGGAGGAAACCGGAGAAGCCGGAGGAAACCCACGCTGACACGGGGAGAACATGGAAACTCCACCCAGATTGAGCTTCGAACCGGGAATCCCTAGCACTGAGAGGAGAACATGCCAACCACATGCAGCCCCTCATCTCATCATCTTCTGCTTAGTCCTCTTCAGGAGTCGGGGGGGTGGTGGGGGGATGGGTGTTACTCATGCCCATCCACTGGGTAGATACACCCAGGACAGGGCGCCAATCTATCACTGGACACACACTCACTCACAAACACACACACACACTCTATATGGGGCAATTTGGAGCATTCCATCGACCTTGATCCATGTTTTTGGACTGTGGGAGGAAACCGGAGAACCCTGAGCCGAGATGCCCCACGATCCGTTTCTTCTGCAATGGCACATGATGATGGAGAGTGCCGGGGGCGAGGAGGCGGGGGACGGGGGCCTAATTTCCATCTTTCAATAGCTTTAACAGCATAAATCCCCAAAAAGATAATAGAAAGGACATTAAATTAGATATTAGGACGAAGTCGGAAAATAAAGTCGTCCTCGGAAAAAATAGTCCCCGATTTAAATCACCAGCGTCTTATTAAAAAGACAGCAGGGAGATGCTATCACGCTCGTATTATGGTGGCCGCAGACCCATTTCCTATCTGTTGGAGTGCCCTTTTTGGAAGCGCTCGGGTTCTGAAGGATGATAAGGGAAAAATCTTCAGAAGGGAGATAAAAAAAAATATAATAATAAATTTAAAAAAAATCGGAGTGCGACATGAAGTATATTGACTTCATCTGTATCAGACTGCGGTCCCTGAGCCGGGCCATGTTCTCACTCCTGATTTAATCAAATCAGGCAATAAAACTATAAAAAGCCTGATCCCCCCGCCAAGAGAAGCACGATATTAACTTTAAAACATACAAAACATACACTGACAAAAGTATCGGGACACCTTCATATTACACCTATATACCTCATGCAGTGGAAGCTATGGGTTTTTATCGGGTTTAAAGACTCACAGAGCCGGGTGGCACGGTGCCTTAGTGGTTGGCATGTTCTCCTCTCAGCGCTGGGGATTCCCGGTTCGAATCCCAATCTGGGTGGAGTTTCCATGTCCTCACCGTGTCCCCGTGGGTTTCCTCCGGGTTCTCTGGTTTGCTCCCACAGTCCAAAAACATGGATCACGGTCCACTGAATTCTCCAAATTGCCCCATATAGAGTGTGAGTGAGTGTGTGTGTGTGTGTGTGTGTGTGTGTGTGTGTGTGAGTGAGTGTGTGTCCAGCGATAGATAGACCCTGTCCTGGGTGTAGTCCCCCCTATAACCCTAGTAGACGATTAAGTGGAAGATAATAGATGGATGGATGGAATTTAATAAAGTTGGCTGCACGGTGGCTTAGTGGTTGGCATGTTCTCCTCTCAGAGCTGGGGATTCCCGGTTCGAATCCCAATCTGGGTGGAGTTTCCATGTTCTCCCTGTGTTCCCGTGGGTTTCCTCCAGGTTCTCTGGTTTCCTCCCACAGTCCAAAAACATGGATCACGGTGAATTGAATTATCCAAATTGCCCCATATAGAGTGTGTCTGTGTGAGTGAGTGTGTGTCCAGTGATAGACTGGCGCCCTGTTCTGGGTGTATCTGCCCAGCGACCGAAACATTCTCCGTCCCCTGGATGGACATGGGGGAACCCCCCTTCCCCCCCCCGCGACCCTAATAGAGGATAAAAAGGAAGATAATGGATGGGCGGATGAATATTTTCCTTATGTGGGTGGCACGGTGGCTTAGTGGTTAGCATGTTCTCCTCTCAGCACTAGGGAATCCCAATCTGGATGGAGTTTCCATGTTCTCCCCGTTTCCTCGGGGTTCTCTGGTTTCCTCCCACAGTCCAAAACATGGATCAAGTCAATTGAATGCTCGAAATTGCCCCATAAAGAGTGTGTCTGTGTGAGTGAGTGTGTGTCCAGCGATAGATTGGCGTCCTGTTCTGGGTGTATCTGCCCAGCGCCCGAAACGTTCTCCCCTGGATGGGCATGGGGAACAACCCCCCCCCCCCCCCCCCCCGCGACTCTAATAGAGGATAAAGCGGAAGATAATGGATGGATGGAACTCACAGAACCACTACAGACAGGGTCACACAGGTTCGCCTAATTGCCTCACCTTGTGGAATGTGGACGTGGACTCAGGGGAAGTTTGGGTTCTACATCCTCTAATCCTTCATCCTCTCATCAGTGATCACATGATGGCGCAGACAGGATGAACCACCCAGCAGGGTCATCCAGCACAAGCCCCGCCCACCCATTAGTCACCCGTTAGTCACCCGCAAACTAACTTTTCCACTTAGAACCAACTAACCAGTGGCTAGTTTCCACTCATCTTAATGAGAGGGTCTAATTTAAGCTGTCTTAATTAATGAGCCGTCCCTCTCTCGAGGGCCCGTGGAGTGTAGGAGACCGATATTCCGTCCTGCACTCATCGTCGTGGAAAACAGTCCTCAGAGCGGTTCTCCGACGCTGCGCGGAGACGCCAAAGCGAGCAAATTGCTCAGGAGCCCATCCATAATTGAAAGACGGGGAACGTCTCGCCTTTTTGTCACATTACAGACGCGGCACTCGAGCGGCCGCCGTCTCCCCGAGGACCAGATGAAAATGCCCTCATTAAACCGACAGGACGGACCTTTCTGAGGACGCACGGGCACGCGGGGTTTGCCATTTCAGGAAAAAATAATGCTGGAGATGAATTCAGTTCATTTTTCAGATTCTTAATGGCACCAAAGCTTAGTGGTTGGTATGTTCTCCTCTCAGCGCTGGGCATCCCGGTTCGAATCCCAATCTGGGTGGAGTTGTCATGTCCTCCCCGTGTCTGCATGGGTTTGCTCCGCGTTCTCCGGTTTCCTCCCACAGTCCAAAAACATGGATTCAAGGTCAATTGAATGCTTTAAATTGCCCCTATGTACATGTGTGTGTGTGTTCCCAGTGTTCTCCTCTGGTTGGGCATGGGGAACTTGTCCCTAGTATGGCAATAAGCACAAGATAATCAAATGAGATAAGGATGGCAAATGAGATATCAAGGATGGCATGGTGCCTTAGTGGTTGGCATGTTCTCCAATCTGGGTGGAGTTTCCATGTTCTCGCCGTGTCCATATGGGTTTCCTCCGGGTTCCCTGGTTTCCTCCCACAGTCCACATTTACATTTACATTTAGTCATTTAGCAGACGCTTTTAAAAACATGGATTCAAGGTCAATTACATGTCCAAAAAGTCCAAAAGTCCAAAAACATGGATTCAAGGTCAATTGCCCCTAGAAAAATTGCCCCTATGTAAATTGACCCTATGTATATAGTGTGTAATGGTTGGCAAGTTCTCCTCTCAGATTCCCGGTTCGAATCCCAATCTGGGTGGCATGGTGCCTTAGTGGTTGGCATGTTCTCCTCTCAGTGCTAGGGATTCCCGGTTCGAAGCCCAATCTGGGTGGAGTTTCCATGTTCTCCTCGTGTCCGCGTAGGTTTCCTCCAGGTTTTCCAGTTTCCTCCCACAGTCCAAAAACTTTGATCAAGGTCAATTGGATGCTCTAAATTGCCCCTTTGTAAATTGCCCCATATAGAGTGTGTTTGAATGAGTGTGTGCCCAGTGATGGATTGGCGCCCTGTCCTGGGTGTATCTGCCCAGCGCCCGAAACGTTCTCCCCTGGATGGGCATGGGGGACCCCCCTTATTGCTACTCCATGTCTAAAATATCTCTACATACTTCGTTAGTCCTCATTAATCTGTTCTTTGATGATCAGCACCATGGACAGTGCAGATATTACATATTAGGGTGGTGGATGATGGTCTCAGTGACAGGGTGGTGGTGTGCAATCCAGTTTCTTCCAGCTCCAAATAGAAATAAGGCTTTTCTGATACACCTCACACTACCCTCTCTTTAACCAGGAGTCCAATGGGATCCTCCACCAGTAGCTATGGAGCTAAAATATATGTGTCTCTCTGTCTTTTTTTTGTAATGTGCTGATTTATATGCAGAGGCAGCTGATACCTTGGAATACATGGCCCCGTTGAGCACCTCTCCGTTGCGGATCCAGATGATGGAGGCCGCCGGCTTGGCGTTGTCAGCGTGGCATGTCAGGTTGAGTGGGTCACCTGCCCTCAGACTCACCACGGGCGCGCCGGTAATCACCGGATCGTCTGGAGGAACTGCGGAGTACAAGAATGAATAATTGATCCCGTCAGCCATCACACGGAGCGAAGCGGAACCCGGGCCGGACTTTTCACGGGACCCGGCCACGGGTTCGTTACGGCGAGGAGGAGGGATTCAGAGGGTTTGGAGAGAAACGCTGAGAGAAGGATGGAGGTAGGAGTGAGGATGGGAGTGGATGGGAGGGGAGGGGAGTGGAGGGGGGGTGGGGTTCCCTGTATAGCGCTGATTGCAGCGCCTCTTTAAGCCGCTCTGATCACCCCGGTTGAATTATTGATCAGGCCTAGCCCTCGTTAGAGTGCAGATCTGGGACGAGCATCAAATCAAAGGCAACGAGCAGGTGGCACATCCTGTCTGCTCAACCGAGACAGAGAGAGTGCCAGAAAAAACTATTCTGGGATCAAATACGATGAGGATAGTGGTTGGCATGTTCTCCTCTCAGCGCTAGAGATTAACGGTTCCAATCCCAATCTGGGTGGAGTTTCCAGGTTCTCCCCATATCCACGTGGGTTTCCTCTGTGTTCTCCGGTTTCCTCCCACAGTCCAAAAAGATGGATCATGACAATTGAATTCACCAAATTGCCCCATATAGAGTGTGTCTGTGTGAGTGAGTATGTGCCCAGTGATCGATTGGTGACCTGTCCTGGGTGTATCTGCCCAGCGCCCGAAACGTTCTCCACTGGATGGGCATGGGGAACCCCCCCGCGCGACCCTAATATAGGAGAAAGCGGAAGATAATGGCTGGATGGATGGATGGATGGATGGAATCCCAATCTGGGTGGAGTTTCCATGTTCTCCCCGTATCCACGTGGGTTTTCTACGGGTTCTCCGGTTTCCTCCCACAGTCCAAAAACATGGATCAAGTCAAATGAGTTCACCAAATTGCCCCATATAGAGTGTGTCTGTGTGAGTGAGTGATAGTGTGTGCCCAGTGATAGATTGATGTCCTGTCCTGGGTGTATCTGCCCAGCGTCCGAAACGTTCTCATCTGGATGGGGACCCTAGTAGAGGATTTTTGGGCAAAGCTTGGTGGACAACAACATTACAGAAGTGCAAACAAACTTACAATTAGAAAACTTCATTACAGAGCTACGTAATCCCCCGGTGGCTTAATGGTAGCACCTTCGCCTCTGAGTGCGGGGGGGTCCAGGTGCAAATCCCAATCTGGATGGAGTTTCCATATTCTCCCCATCTTGGCATGGGTTTCCTCTGGTTTCTCTATCCCTTGGGGATCCAGTGGAGAACGTTTCGGGCGCTGGGCAGATACACCCAGGAGAGGACGCCAATGTATCACTGGGCACTCACTCACTCACACAGACATACTCTATATGGGGCAACTTGGAGAATTCAATTGATCTTGATCCATGTTTTTGGACTTTGGGAGCAACCCACGTGGACACGGGGAGAACATGGAAATTCCACCCAGATTGGGATTCGAACCATTAATCCTGAGAGGAGAACATGCCAACCACTAAGTCACCATGCTGCCATCTTCCTTAAAGTAGTTTAGGCCCCTCCCCCTTTGTGTACACAGGTAAAAACATGGATGATCTTTGTCCACGAGGTTCAAACTTTAGGTTCCATGGTGAACTAGAACACCAAACATCTAATGAACACTGTTGATGCTGCCCGGCTGCTCAAGTAGTATGAGTCCCCCACTGAGTCTTGGTCCTCACAAGGATTCTTCCTCAAAATAACAACATATCAGGGAGTTTTGTCTTGCCACTGTCGCTTTGGCTTGCTCTTTGGGGGTTCTAAGTACATTGTGAATAGGGCTCTAGAAATAAATTACTTGAACTTGAGCTTAATGGTCCTCCATCAAAGTCAGACTTAGTTACCCCACGTTCCTCAACCCACCACTGTCTGTTGACTAGCTCCTACCATCATTCATCATCCCTTAAACCTGATTAGCACCTCCTCTCCGATGGAGTGATCAAATCTCATCAAACGGTCCCCTTACGACTGCAGCCGCGACTGCTCCCGCTTCATTTCTCTGAAAGAACGGGCTAATTGCTGACGGAACCCGGCGCAGGTGATTAATCCCCTTCTGCCACCGCCTCCTGTGAGCGAGGCATCTCCGGATCGGAGGCCGGCTCCAGGTACATTGGAAAATAGGTCACATTTCCCCCAGCGACCCTTCCCTGTGTTTTTCCGAGGTGAAATTGCCCCATTTTTCTCCCTTCTCCCCCCTTCCGCCTCACCTCGGCAGTCCGATCAAGTCGGGGATACGTCCCGGGGGCCTCATGTATCAAGAGGGCGGCGAGAAAAGTAATTTGGTGCCAAGGAGCCGGGCTCCAGTTGGGGAGAGCTGGAGTGTTTTTGCTGCTGAGAACAGCAATTAAACCAGAGGCAATTCATTCCAGGCCCTCGCTCGCCCGCCCGCCCGCTCGAGAGTGATCTATCGACTCGCCGTGTTAAATTGTCAATTTGGAGCCATTACACCCCGGCATATTTGCAAACATGGCTGTAATGATGATGGCTAAGATCCGCGAGGCATTAGAACGCAGGGAATTTAGTGGGAGATGTGAACTGGGTGGCTTATTATCTTCTGGTGAATCGCAGGCGCGAAGAAAAATCACGCAAAGGCATCTGAGGTGGATGCAGCACAGAGCTTTTGTTGTTCTCGCTGTGGCGGCATCATTTTTTTCCCTCAAATCAGTTTGGAGAACCACTTCGAGGCCACTGATCTTTAGATTTTTGTGTATTCGGCATCCGGCCGATTGTTTTTCCAAAAGACACATGGCCGGCACCACCATGGTATCCCTGAACCCCCAGACCGAGAGTTGCTTAGTCCAACCTCAGGTCTGTGGAACTTCCAAGTAGCTGGAGTGGTTCCTCTAAGATCAGAGAACGTCTGAAAGATCAAGATGATGTTGTGGGGAGACTCGGTCACCACTAATGGTCACCACCATCCATCCATCCATTATCTTCAGCTCTATCCTCTACTAGGGTCTCCATCCAGGGGAGGACATTTCGGGGGCTGGGCAGATACACCCAGGACAGGGCGCCAATCTATACCTACTCACACAGATGCACTCTATACTCAATTTGGAGAATTCAATCGACCATGTTTTTGGATTTTTCATGTTTTTTCCATGTTTTTGGACTGTGGGAGGAAAGCGCAGAACCTGGAGAAAATCCACGTAGACACGGGAAAAAACATAGAAACTCCACCCAGATTGGATTCGAACCGGAAATCCCCAGCGCTGAGAGGAGAACATGCTAACCACTAAGCCACTGTATAATAATATCCAATTATTCCATTAATTCCTTATCTTCTGCTTTATCCTCTACTAGGGTCGCGGGGGGGGGGGTTCCCCATGTCCATCCAGGGGAGAACGTCTCAGGCACTGGGCAGATACACCCAGGACAGGGCGCCAATCCATCGCTGGGCACACACTCACTCACACAGACACACTTGATATGGGGCAATTTGGAGAATTCGACCTTGATCCATGTTTTTTAGAGTGTGGGAGGAAAACCGGAGAACCCGGAGGAAACCCACGTAGACATGGGGAGAATGGAAACTCTAACCAGGTTGGGATTCCAACCGGGAATCCCCAGCGTTGAGAGGAGAACATGCTAACCACTAAGCCACAGTGCCGCCATATAATAATACCAATTATTAATAATAAATAATGGCTCCTTCTCATACATTTGCTTTTTAAAGCAGCCCTCAGCCCTGTTCTCCTGACTTCTGCGAGCCGGCGGATGGAACCCGACTGTTAAAAACGCTAAATGTTTCCTTCAGGGGTTTAAATAAAACCAGCAGCGTACAAATCCGTAAACATTCAACGTATATTGCGATGGAAACAAAAAATACGACCTATTTGTTCAAGTCGGCGCTCAGAAGCCTTCACTACGACTGCAACCCACTTGATGGGAACCCGCGCGGTGGGTGGAGGCCGCTCCAGTCGTTCGGATGTTGGCAGAATCCCCGCAAACAAAGAAACTAAGTGTGTTTGGCCCCGGTTCTGCGAATCCGCAGACGCAATGTAGCGCATTGTCTGGCACCTGAGACCCGACTGCAATTTGTGTTGCGTGAAAGAACGCTGTCATTTTCCCCAGCCGCATGCAGCACTAACCTCGTCTTGGGTCTCGGATATCAGGCTTTTTGACGCGAGTGCCTCCTGAATTCCCGTGCAAATGCCCTCTAGAGGAAACGGTTTGGGGAAATCGGTTGGAGGGATTTCGACCGTTACTGTCACACATCACTAAAGCGCTGTGTGGACGTTCTCACACAGAAGATTAGAAATAAGCAAATAAGGTTAGAACCTGCCGCAGATTCTATTAGGAAGGTTATTTTAACCTGAGCGCAGGCTGACCATGCAGCGTATATATATATTTAATAAAACAATAAGGTACGAGAAGGGGTTCGAATCCCAATCTGGGTAGAGTTGGCATGTTCTCCCCGTGTCCGCGTGGGCTTCCTCCGGGTTCTCCGGTTTCCTCCCACAGTCCAAAAACACTGAGCAAGGTCAATTGGACTCTCCAAATTGCCCCATATAGAGTGTGTCTGTGTGAGTGAGTGTGTGGTCAGTGATAGATTGGCGTCCTGTCCTGGGTGCATCTGCCCAGCGCCCCAGACGTTCTCCCCTGAATGGGCATGGGGAACCCCCCCCACTCCACCCCACCCTAATAGAGGATAAAGCGGAAGATAATGAATTTTAACCTGAGCGCAGACTGACCATGCATATATATATATATATATATATATAATAAAGATATAAGGTGCGAAAAGGGGTTCGAATCCCAATCTGGGTGGAGTTTCCATGTTCTCCCCGTGTCCACATGGGTTTCCTCCGGTTCTCCGGTTTCCTCCCACAGTCCAAAAACATGGAGCAAGGTCAATTGAATGCTCCAAATTGCCCCATATAGAGTGTTTGTGTGAGTGAGTGTGTGTGTGTCCAGTGATAGATTGGCGCCCTGTCCTGGGTGTATCTGCACCGCGCCCGAAACGTTCTCCACCGGATGGGCTTGGGGAACCCCCCCGCGACCCTAATAGAGGATAAAGTGGTAGATAATAGATGAATGAATATCTGAACGGATTAAAACGGCTTAATCGAGATCCTGTTACTCAGCAATTAGGGTTCACTTAAAAAAACGGACTAGATTGCGTTGCGGAAGAACCATATTATCTTTTAGGGATTCAAATCTTTGCCTGGAGTCTTAATGCGTCAACGTCATTGCCTTTAAAAGGATAATTAATCTCGTTAATCAGCACCGATGCTGTGGAGTGGACTGTATCCATATTCGGAAATCAGGACTTGAGCCATGGAACCACAGGGGGCGTCCCGTCCTGTCCCGGTGCCATTACTTCTGCGAGATTTCACTGCAGCTCGGCGGCGTCGCGAATCCACGTTCCCGAGTCATTTTCTCATTGTTTTACAGACGAGACGGAAAATGATTAGTTCCATAACCATAATCTGTGAAATTCATCTTCAACAAATCTGTGCAAATCTCATCTCAGCTGCAGACAATGTTCATCTCGCGGAGCGGCACCGTGTCATCTTTATACGTGACGGAGTAGCTGCTCCGGCTCATATTATTACGGTTCTGTTTATACGGAGAGAACAGACGCCGTATTCATCCTGTCAGAAGCAAGAACCTGATTCATAAATACAACTCATTCCTCGGAGGTTAAAACCTCTTTTTAATAAATATTTACAATAAAATGATCTAATGTCGTCCCATACAGAATCTCATCTCATTGTCTTCAGTGGAAAGCTATATTGGTGTTGCGTTTGGGGTGGGGGGGGGTGGTTCCCATAACCATCCAGGGGAGAACGTTTCGGACGCTGGGCAGATACACCCAGGACAGGACGCCAAGCTATCACTGGACACATTCACTCACATAGACACACTCTATATGGGCAATTTGGAGAACTCAATTGACCCTGATCCGTGTTTTTGGACTGTGGGAAGAAACCAGAGAACCGGGGGAAACCCACGTGGACACCAGGAATCCCTAGCGCTGAGAGGAGAACATGCCAACCACTAAGCCACCATGCCACCCCTCAATTTATTATCTTCTGCTTTATCCTCTACTAGGGTTTGGGGGGGGGGGTTCTCCGTGCCCATCCAGGGGAGAATGTCTTGGGCGCTGGGCAGATCCACCCAGGACAGGGCGGCATTTCATCGCTGGGCACACCCTCACTCACACACACACTCTATATGGGGCAATTTGGAGAATTCACTTGACTTTGATCCATGTTTTTGGACTATGGGAGGAAACCGGAGAACCTGGAGGAAACCCACGTTGACACGGGGAGAACATGCAAACTCCAAAAAAAGCTGAGTCACTGTGACGTCCCTGATTATACAGTAGATATAGTATTATAGGGTGGCACGGTGGCTTAGTGGTTTGCATGTTCTCCTCTCAGCGCTAGGGATTCCCGGTTCGAATCCCAATCTGGGTGGAGTTTCCATGTTCTCCTTGCGTCCACGTGGGTTTCCTCCGGGTTCTCCGGTTTCCTCCCACAGTCCAAAAAACATGGATTAAGGTCAATTGAATGCTCCAAATTGCCCCATATAGAGTGTGTGAGTGAGTGTGTCCAGTGATAGATTGGCGTCCTGTCCTGGGTGTCTCTGCCCAGAGCACGAGGCGTTCTCCCCTGGATGGACATCTGCATATGAGACTCTAGAACTGCATGGGAACTCTGAGTGTGTGTGTGACTGTGTGTGTGCTTCAGATTCGGTAAACTCTGAACCCCCGAGTGAGATGAAGGCAGAATAATAGATGTCCGAGTCGGCCCCATCTTTGGAGGCGAGATCAGAATCCTCCCCCGAGGCGACGCCCAAAGGTTCTCTACATGTATTCAGCTGGGAATTGGGTTCCGTCTTAAAATGCTAATCAACCAGGAGGCTGACCTTTCCGTCACGTCTTCACTTCATGATGTGAAATAATAACACACCAAGTCTTTATTTCAGAACCAACACATCAACCCGAACCCGGTTCTCGGACCAGCGTGCTGACTCGTGTGAAGTTCCAAAGAGAAGAACACCAAAGCGGATGGCGGGGCTCTCGACGAGGGAGGAGCTGTCAGCTGCAGATGTGCCGGCGTTAATGGCGCTCGCTTAACTAAGCCTGGCGTTTTGACTGATGAGGAGCAGCTGCTTCAAACTTTATGACGATTAATGGAAAGCAAAATCTAATCGCATTCGCAGTTTGGTGCTCCGAGCACCTAGAACCGCAAACACACACTGCACACGGTCTACTCAGACACATCACCATCACATCCATCACTGATCTGCAGCTAAACAGCTTGCAAGAGGTTGGGGGTTTTACTCCCACAGTCCAAAAACATGGATTCAAGGTGAATCGACTGCTCTAAATTGCCCCTATATAGTGAGTGAGTGTATGCCCAAGGATAGATTGGCACCCTGTGCTGAATCCACATACCCAGTATCAAAACGTTCTCCCCTGGATGGGTAGCGGTAACTCCCAGGCAACCCTATCTAAATTGCCCCTATAGAGTGCAAGTGAGTGAGTGTATGTCCAGGGATAGATTGGCACCCTGTGCTGAGTGTATCTGGCCAGAGCCTGAAACGTTCTCCCCTGGGTGGGTAGCGGTAACTCCCAGGCAACCAAATCAAAATTGCCCCTATAAAGTGTGTGCGAGTGATTGTGTGCCCAGTGATAGATTGGCACCCTGTCCTGGGTGTATCTGCCCAGCACCCAAAAGGTTCTCTCCTGGGTGGGTAGCAGTAACTTTCAGGCAACACTATCTAAATTGCCCCTATATAATGAGTGTGAGTTAATGTACGCCCAGGGATAGATTGGCGTCCTGTCCTGGGTGTATCTGCCCAGCACCTAAAACGTTCTCTCTTGTATGGGTGGTGGTAACTCCCAGGCAACCCTATCTAAATTGCCCCTATATAGCGTGTGTAAGTCATTGTGTGCCCAGTGATAGATTGGCGTCCTGTCCTGGGTGTATCTGCCCAGCACCTAAACTTTCTCTCCTGGATGGGCACGTGGAACCCCCTGTCACACAAAAACACATACACACTATACGGGGGCAATTTAGAGCAGTCCATTTACCTTGAATCCATGTTTCTGGACGTTGAGGGAACATGACACAGACACGGCGAGAACATGGGAACTCCAACCCAGATCGGGATTTCGCTTAGAGGCAAACGTGCTAACCGCTACACCCCCCCCCCATTTATTTATATATATAAATAACACATCCTCCACAAGAGATAATGAGGAAGCATGATCTGTAAACACGACCCCGAGCGGAAACAGGCGTTCACACCCCAGCTGGCTCGGGTTCGAGGCTGCCATTGATTGCTATTTGAACCCTGAATGTCTAAGCCAGAGCGAGACAGAAACTATGCAGTCAGAGACATTGATTACGCCAAGCTGCTGAATAAGACATGAGCCCGCAAAGGTACATGATCCCCCCCCCCCAATGCCCCCCCAATGCCCCCCCAATGCCCCCCCCCCGAATCCCCCGTAGCCTGCATTCAAGCGTCAAGACCGAGAGAAAAAATAAACAGCGTCCATTTTACAAAGACATTTTGGATTATAATCTCCAGAGGGGGCAGTGGTTGGCATGTTCTCCCCTCAGCATTAGGGATTCCCAGTTTGAAGCCCAATCTGGGTGGAGTTTCCAGGTTCTCCCCGTGTCCACTTGGGTTTCCTCCGGGTTCTCCGGTTTCCTCCCACAGTCCAAAAACATGGATCAAGGTCAATTGAATGCTCCAAATTGCCCCATATAGAGTGTGTTTGTGTGAGTGAGTGTGTCCCCCATGGCCCTAGTAGAGGATAAGGCGGAAGATAATGGATAAATGGATGAATGGCTTGGTGGTTGGCATGTTCTCCTTTCACTGCTAGGGATTAATGGTTCGAATCCCAATCTGGGTGGAGTTTCCATGTTCTCCCCGTGTTCATGTGGGCTTCCTCTGGGTTCTAGGGATCCCTCCCACAGTCCATAAACATGGGAGCAAGGTGAATTGGCTCCTCTACATTGCCCCTATATAGTATGTGTGAAGGGCGGCACAGTGGCTTAGTGGTTAGCATGTTCTCCTCTCAGTTCTAGGGAATCCCGGTTCGAATCCCAGTCTGGGTGGAGTTTCCATGTTCTCACCGTGTCTGTGTGGGTTTCCTTCGGGTTCTCCGGTTTCCTCCCACAGTCCAAAAACATGGATCAAGGTCAATTGAATTCTCCAAATTGCCCCATAGAGAGTGTGTCTGTGTGAGTGAGTGTGTCCCCCATGGCCCTAGTAGAGGATAAGGCGGAAGATAATGGATGAATGGCTTGGTGGTTGGCATGTTCTCCTTTCACTGCTAGGGATTAATGGTTCGAATCCCAATCTGGGTGGAGTTTCCATGTTCTTCCCGTGTCCATGTGGGCTTCCTATGGGTTCTAGGGATCCTTCCCACAGTCCATAAACATGGGAGCAAGGTGAATTGGCTCCTCTACATTGCCCCTATATAGTCTGTGTGAAGGGCGGCACAGTGGCTTAGTGGTTAGCATGTTCTCCTCTCAGTTCTAGGGAATCCCGGTTCGAATCCCAATCTGGGTGGAGTTTCCATGTTCTCACCATGTCTGTGTGGGTTTCCTCCGGGTTCTCCGGTTTCCTCCCACAGTCCAAAAACATGGATCAAGGTCAATTGAATGCTCCAAATTGCCCCATATAGAGTGTGTTTGTGTGAGTGAGTGTGTCCCCCATGGCCCTAGTAGAAGATAAGGCGGAAGATAATGGATAAATGGATGAATGGCTTGGTGGTTGGCATGTTCTCCTTTCACTGCTAGGGATTAATGGTTCGAATCCCAATCTGGGTGGAGTTTCCATGTTCTCCCCGTGTTCATGTGGGCTTCCTCTGGGTTCTAGGGATCCCTCCCACAGTCCATAAACATGGGAGCAAGGTGAATTGGCTCCTCTACATTGCCCCTATATAGTCTGTGTGAAGGGCGGCACAGTGGCTTAGTGGTTAGCATGTTCTCCTCTCAGTTCTAGGGAATCCCGGTTCGAATCCCAATCTGGGTGGAGTTTCCATGTTCTCACCGTGTCTGTGTGGGTTTCCTTCGGGTTCTCCGGTTTCCTCCCACAGTCCAAAAACATGGATCAAGGTCAATTGAATTCTCCAAATTGCCCCATAGAGAGTGTGTTTGTGTGAGTGAGTGTGTGTCCAGTGATAGATTGGTGTCCTGTCCTGGGTGTATCTACCCAGACCCTAGTAGGGGATAAAACAGAAGATAATGGATGGATGGATGGATCTCCAGAGTCTCTGGAGAACATTACGGTTGCTGAACTCAACGTCCCACAAAACGATAATCCGTGTGTCATTAGAATTCCCGGCATGTTCGCCGGGAACGCCCAAGACGTTCTAGACCCTCACCACGTCTCCAGAGTCCGTCCGTCTGTCTGAGCTAATCATCTCGTTCGGCAGGATCGGCCCCTCCCTGCAGGACTGCCAGCTACAATCTAGCCCTGTTGTTATTTATTTTTTAAAGGAGAGCAGATCTACTTTTTGGCAGCAAACCAATATGTGCCGCCCTCAGCAAACAGCCTTTTACTCGCGCCTGCAGCGTGGTAATGTCAGACCGAGCCGTGTCGGCGCTCGGCTAGATTGGACTGGTTGAAAGCAAACAGGGATGTGGGGCTGAAGTGGAAAATGGAATCCTGGTTATTGGAACTGAGAATCAAACTCCTTCTCCAGAGGGTTGAGTTATTTATTTATTTGGCGCGAGGCCTCGACGGCAACGTATGGACACGTTCTGTATAGCAGTTTGTAGCAGTGGCGGGCCTTGCAGGTCACACCTAGGCCTTCAGTGATGCTCCGTCTGAATCAATCTACCCATCCATAACTATTTTACCGCTATGAGAGCCATCCTATTAGAATTAGACAGATATATATATATATATATATATATATATATATATATATATATATATATATATATATAAATGAAACAAATTCTATATATATATATATATAAAACAAATTCTATATATATATATATATATATATATATATAAAACAAATTCTATATATATATATATATATATATATATATATATATATATATATATATATATATATATACATACATATATATATATATATATATATATATATATATATATATATATATATATATATATATATATACAAATAATATATAAATTTATCATACATACAGCTAAATATATATATATATATATATATATATATATAGAGAGAGAGAGAGAGAGAGAGAGGGCGGCACGGTGGCTTAGTGGTTAGCATGTTCTTCTCTTAGCGCTAGGGATTCCCGGGTTCGAATCCCCATCTGGGTGGAGGTTCAGAGTTTACCAAATCTGAAGCACACACACAGTCACACTCAGAGTTCCCATGCAGTTCTAGAGTCTCATATGCAGATGTCCATCCAGGGGAGAACGCCTCGGGCGCTGGGCAGAGACACCCAGGACAGGACGCCAATCTATCACTGGACACACTCACTCACACATTCTATATGGGGCAATTTAGAGCATTCAATTGACCTTCATCCATGTTTTTTGGACTGTGGGAGGAAACCGGAGAACCCGGAGGAAACCCACGTGGACGGTGAGATTCGAACCGGGAATCCCTAGCGCAGAGAGGAGAACAAGCAAACCACTAAGCCACCGTGCCACCCTATAATACTATATCTACTGTATAATCAGGGACGTCACAGTGACTCAGCACTGAGGATTCCAGGTTCGAATCCCAATCTGGGTGGAGTTTGCATGTTCTCCCCGTGTCAACGTGGGTTTCCTCCGGCTTCTCCGCTTTTCTCCCACAGTCCAAAACCCCATATAGAGTTTGTTTCTGTGAGTAAGTGTGTGTCCAGCGATAGATTGGCGCCCTGTCCTGGGTGTACCTGCCCAGCGCCTGATATGTTCTCCCCTGAGATCCCATATTGCCCCTGTCTTAATTGCCCCATATATTGTGTGTGTCTGTGTGAGTGAGTGTGTGACTAGTAACGGATTGGCTACCCAGCACCCGAAACGTTCTCCCCTGGATGGGCATGGACATGGGGAACCCCCCTTCCCCCCATGGATGGATGGATGGATGCTTTTCCACGCCGAGGTCTCCTCCACTCAGAACCAGATAGAAAGCTGAGCGGCACGTCAGGAGGAAGACAAGAGAAGACAGAGAGACACAAAGATGGAGTCCGAACGTACTTGTGGTTATGCTCGGTTGCCCTCAGGGGGAAGGTAGTGACAACCTACGATGGATCGGGACACCACAAATACGTTTAAGTCGTTACCTCAGCAGGCTGCTGGCTCGCCGGTTTCTGTGCAGCTCTCCAGAAGTAAGCCAGTCTGCGCGGGATTAAATGTCAAGCTAATGGCTACGCCCGGGGAGGCTAATGATTTGTCTCCCCTGCCAACGGGCCGGCCTCCCGAATAAATAAAACATGGCCGAGCGAGGAATAAAAACAAATGGTAGCTCCCTCATCTATAATTGATCATATTAATGGACCCGCAATCACCGACATCTTCACTTCCCTAAGTAAGCGCCTTCCGATTGTTTGGCCAGGCCGCGGTCGCTCGGCTCGTGGGCCAGAATAATGAACCGATCTCCTGGAATCTATCACGGTTCTAACAGGGAGAGGGAATCGATAATGCTAATCCGATCGCTTTGCAGGCATTTGCATCGGAGTTCTATCGATCGCCAATGGTACGAGATGGGAAACATATCTGCGACGTTGTACCAACGCCCATTAGCCCTGATTTGAGCCAGCCATAATTATGAGATTCAAATAGCTACTTAGCACCAGCCGTGCAATTAGTAACACAAACATTTGCTCTTTTCAGCACGTTTCCTGGCTCTCCACGGTTCCTCGGGCTCCTAATGATCGTAGGGTGTTGTGACCTTTGATTCGGACATGGGGTTGAGTTCGGCGGCCAGGCGTCTTACTGAGACGTCGTTGGCTTAGTGGTTGGCATTTTCTCCTCAATCTGGGTGGAGTTTCCATGTCCAAAAACATGGATCAAGCTCAATTGAATGCTCCTAATTGCCCCATATAGAGTGTGTCTGCATGAGTGAGTGTGTGCCCAGACATAGATTGGCGTCCTGTCCTGGGTGTATCTGCCCAGCGCCCAAACGTTCTCCCCTGGATGGGCATGGGGATCCTACCCACGACCCTAATAGAGGATAAAGCGCAAGGTAATGGATGGTAGGGCGTCACGGTGGCTTAGTGGTTAGCATGTTCTCCTCTCAGCGCTAGGGATTCAGGTTCGAATCCCAATCTGGGTGGAGTTTCCATGTTCTCCCCATGTCTGCGTGGGTTTCCTCCCACAGTCCCAAAACATGGATCAAGGTCAATTGAATTCTCCAAATTGCCCCATATAGTGTGTGTTTGTGTGTCTGTGTGAGTGAGTGTGTGCCCAGTGATAAATGGGGAACCCCCCACTCTGAGATCCTATATTGCCCCTATCTAAATTGCCCCTATATATTGTGTGTCTGCAGTTGGATTTTGAAACGCAAGTCAGACTGAAATAAAGCACGTTCATGCACGAGGTTCTACTCTGCTTGTCTGTCTATGGAAACATGCGCATGTGGACAGCAGTAGAACCCGCAGACCGCCTGAGAGTGGCACCTCCACAAAGATGTGGAGGAATGAGGATGGTGAAAGAGATGGAGAACAACAGTCCACTGATCTGTGCTCAGCCACAGGATTCAGAGATGGTACTAACCTAGAACGGTGAGGCGGGCGGGTCGGGATCTAATGCCAGCCTGGATGCCCTGACACTCAAAGATCCCATCGTCCGAAAGGTCCGTCTTCTGGATCAGCAGGTGGTACTCGCCTTTGCTGTGATCACCCACAACATCATACTGAGGGTAGCCTGAAAAAAAACATCAAATGAATCAAATACAGGGCAGGATGGTGACTTAGTGGTTAGCATGTTCTCCTCTCAGCACTAGGGATTCCCGGTTCGAATCCCAATCTGGGTGGAGTTTCCATGTTCTCCCCGTGTCCATGTGGGTTTCCTCCAGGTTCTCCGGTTTCCTCCCACAGTCCAAAAACATGGATCATGGTCAATGGAATGCTTTAAATTGCCCCATATAGAGTGTGTCTGTGTGAGTGAGTGTGTGTCCAGTGATAGATTGGTGCTCTGATCTTTCCAGCGCCCGAAACGTTCTCCCCTGGATAGGCATGGGGAACCCCACCATGACCCTAATAGAGGATAAAGTGGAAAATAATGGATGGAATATAAAAAAAAAAAATTAATAATCATAAATAAAAGTAAAAAGAGTTAAACAAAATCTGTAGAACCCTTTATTCAGGTACAAAAAAAACCCCCAAATTATTCTGAAATCACGGTGGAACCGGGTTCTGATTCAACGTCGGAGGTTTCCACGTCATTGGACTCGGCGTGAGTCGAAAAGTTCCGTCGGAAAAGTTAACAGGCGTTGATGGAGCAATACAACGCTCCGCCGACTTCGGCTCTGATTATGGATTTAAAAAAAAAAAAGGTCCACCGGTGTAAAGCCATCCAATCACATCGTACAGCAGATCTAAGTACCCCGGTGGCGGAGAACGTGGCAGAACTGGCTTGCCGCGGGAGGGCGGCGGGTCATTGATTCATGCTAAATCAGTGGAAATGAGCGGGGCGCATTCCTAACATCCCATTAGCTTTAACATTTTGCTGATGGGCTCATCTCCAGTCGGCGCAGATGACTTTTTTATTACGGCCTATCCCGGGCCTCGCCTTATTTTCCAAGGTTCCAATTTCTTTAAAACCCACCGATGCAGAAAATCAACTCACGGAACCTGCGATAATTATGTTTTACTACAGTTTACTTAATGGATTAACCCTGCTGCGGTCGGAGGCGAAAGGTGGAGCGGTTCTATAAACCCGGGAAAATGGTTCCAGAGCCGAGCCGGCCGACGGCAGAGGAGCTGCTATTCTAAAGATTTCGGAGAACTCCGAGTTCATGGGAAGATCAGTGAGGATGGACCCGGGAGGTGGGGGTGGTGGGGCAGGGGGATGGGGGTGGGGCGATGGCTGATCAAAGCCGTAAACGGAGGAACGGGAATAAAGTAGCAACGCGAGGCGCAGCAGAACAATCAATGTGGAGCTGCGTGGAGAGAGTTCCCCCGGAGCGCGAATGTAACTGCGAATGCAAACTCTAATAATGTTTAGATGGGAGAATGTTCTCTTGAAGTCAAATGTTGGAACCATGGCAAGACACGCAATTAGCTACAACAACAGCATGTGTTCTGTATGTAGAACCCGACAGCAGGTACCACATCCATCCATTCATCCATCCAGATACCTGACTATAGAGTTCCCCCGGAGCGCGAATGTAACTGCGAATGCAAACGCTAATAATGTTTAGATGGGAGAACGTTCTCTTGAAGTCAAATGTTGGAACCATGGCAAGACACGCAATTAGCTACAACAACAGCATGTGTTCTGTATGTAGAACCCGACAGCAGGTACCACATCCATCCATCCATCCATCCAGATACCTGACTATAGAGTTCCCCCGGAGCGCGAATGTAACTGCGAGTGCAAACTCTACTAATGTTTAGATGGGAGAACGTTCTCTTGAAGTCAAATGCTGGAACCATGGCAAGACGCGCAATTACCTGCAACCACAGAAAGTGTTCTGTATGTAGAACCCGACAGCTGGTACCATATCCATCCATCCAGATACCTGACTATAGAGTTCCCCCGGAGTGCGAATGTAACTGCGAGTGCAAACTCTAATAATGTTTAGATGGGAGAACGTTCTCTTGAAGTCAAATGTTGGAACCATGGCAAGACATGCAATTAGCTACAACCACAGCAAGTGTTCTGTATGTAGAATGTATGTAGAACCACATCCATCCATCCATCCATCCATCCATCATCCAGATACCTGACAATAGTGTTCTCCTGAAGCGCGAATGTAACTGCAAGTGCGAACTCCTTTAATGTTTAGATGGGAGAACGTTCTCTTAAAGTCAAATGTTGGAACCATGGCAAGACACGCAATTAGCTAAAACCACAGCAAGTGTTCTGCATGTAGAACCGACAGCATGTGCATCCATCCATCTATCCAGATACCTGACTATAGAGTTCCCCCGGAGTGCGAATGTAACTGCGAGTGCAAACTCTAATAATGTGTAGATGGAAGAACATTCTCTTGAAGTCAAATGTTAGAACCATGGCAAGACACGCAATTACCTGCAACCACAGCAAGTGTTCTGTATGTAGAACCCGACAGCTGGTACCATATCCATCCATCCAGATACCTGACTATAGAGTTCCCCCAGAGTGCGAATGTAACTGCGAGTGCAAACTCTAATAATGTTTAGATGGGAGAACGTTCTCTTGAAGTCAAATGTTGGAACCATGGCAAGACATGCAATTAGCTACAACCACAGCAAGTGTTCTGTATGTAGAACCCGACAGCTGGTACCATGTCCATCCATCCATCCATCCATCCATCCATCCAGATACCTGACCAGTGGCACCCAGTGGCAGCATCTGGCAGTTCTTTTGAGGAACCCTAGTAGTTCTACAATCACACCCTATAGCCCATCAATTCAAGTCCACTTTGCTTGCGACTGGATGTGCTTTATGGACATTTTAGTGCCCAACTGCAAGAATGACAGACGACTACAGAACCTGGTGTCCAGCGGGAGCATCTGGCGGTTCTTTTGAGGAACCCCAGTCCATCTACCCCTCCCGTTTTACAATCCAACCTCCTCTAAGATGACCATCACAGCATATTAAGGATGCTGGGTGGACACTAGGACACTTCTTATACCACCATATATTCTGTTCGCAGATGTATACATTCCGGAGTCCACACATACGGTCGGTTACGGTTCCGCCACGGAGCCGAGGAGCTGTTTATCCCTCGGCACAGGCGGCTTTCCCGAAGCTTGTGATGTTTGGTTAAGCATCGGATTTCTGTCCTCAGCACCATTATACAGCAATCCAATGAAACGCTCCACTCCGGGGATGAGTTCACAGTCCACTGTGAGACAGAGTGAGTGGAACGGGATAGAACAGCCCTCGGAGGCTCAATTAAACAGTTCTGTCCATGACTAAACACCGCCCAAGGTCGCTGCACACGAAAAACGACGAGTCGGCGAAGGAGCTCCAGCTTCCACACACTCCATCACCCAGAGCCTAGGTTTCTGAATCATCCGCAGATGTCAGGAACCGATTACAGTTCCTGCGGTACTGTACGAGTGCTCGTTTTAGTTCTACTAAAGCTTGCAAATTGATCAAGGTCAATTGAATTCCCCAAATTGCCCCATATAGAGTGTGTTTGTGTGTTATAGATATGGATGGATGGATGGATGGATAGTGTAAACCGGGGCGTGCCGGTGGCTTAGTGGTTAGCATGTTCTCCTCTGAGAGCAATCTGGATGGAGTTGGCATGTTCTCTACGTGTACGTGTGGGTTTCCTCCGGGTTCTCTGGTTTCCTCCCACAGTCCAAAAACATGGATCAAGGTCAATAGAATTCTTCAAATTGCCCCATATAGAGTGTGTTTGTGTTAGTGAGTGTGTGCCCAGTGGCGTCCTGGTCCTAGACCGGCGTCCTGTTCTTGGTGTATCTGCCCAGCGCCCGAAACGTTCTCCTCTGGATGGGCATGGGGACCATAATGGATGAATGGAACTATTAGAGGAAACACCACTGGCTTATTGTGTCCACACTGCAGGAACTCAGGACGAACTGGTCCTACACTCCTAGTTCATGAGAGCAATGGAACCATAACATGAACTGGTCGCTCTCTAACACCGATGCTGGACAAGAAGTCTAACCTCGGATCTAGTACTGTACAGTAGAACCTCTGTTCTCGTTGACTTTGGATATCACCGAGGTTTCGGAACCAGCCGATTAAAGTTCCTAGGTACTGTATGAGTGCTGGTTTTATTTCTACTAAAGTAAAAGGACAGGAGGGGTGGTTGTGTCTTCCGTCTGTTATCTACTCCTGATATCGGCTCCTTCTAAAAGCTTTCTGGGACTCTGAGAGGATTTTATTAATGACTCCCACAAACTGCAGAACTCAGAACTGCAGAACCAAGAGGAACACAGTGAAGCGAAAAGAGATTCGTCCCATCACAGAGACAAATAAAAAGCATTCTGTTGGGGAACAATAGCTTTTGGATCAGCGGCGGTGTTTCGGTACCTTTGGAACCTGTCAGCAGCGGAGTGAATTCAATCAGTTCTGCTTACACTCCAGAAACTTTTCCCCAGAGTTCTTAGAACTATTAGAGGAAACACCGCTGGTTTAACGCTGGACTCAGGAGGAACTGGTCCTATACTCCTAGTTCATGAAAGCTATGGAACCATAACATGAAAAACTCACAAACACACTCTATATGGGACAATTTGGAGCATTCAGGTGACCTTGATCCATGTTTTTGGACTGTGGGAGGGAACTGGAGAACCTGGAGGAAACCCACGCGGACACGGGGAGAACATGGAAACTCAACCCAGATTGGGATTCAAACCTGGAATCCCCAGAGCTGAGAGGAGAACATGCTAACTACTAAGCCACAGTGCCACCCCAGTATTCACTACCCAACAATCCATTATCTTCCACTTTATCCTCTACTAGGGTTCCCCATGCCCATCCAGGGGAGAACGTTTCGGGCGCTGGGCAGATAGACCCAGGACAGGATGCCAATCTATCACTGGGCACACACTCACTCACACAAACACACTCTATATGGGGCAATTTGGAGAAATCAATTTACCTTGATCCATGTTTTTGGACTGTGGGAGGAAACCGGAGAACCCAATGGTATCCCACATGGACACGGGAGAACATGGAAACTCCACCCAGATTGGGATTCGAACCGGGAATCCCCAGTAGTGAGAGGAGAACATGCTAACCACTAAGCAACCATACCACCCTATTAATATTATTATTATTATGCATCCATTATCTTCTGCTTTGTCCTCTACTAGGGTTCCCCATGCCCATCCAGGGAAGAACATTTTGGGCACTGGGCAGATACACCCAGGACAGGGCGCCAATCTATCACTGGACACACACACATTCGATATGGGGCAATTTGGACCATTCAGTTGACCTTGATCCATGTTTTTTGGGCTGTGGGAGGAAACCGGAGAATTGGGATCGGAACCGGGATTCCCTAGCGCTGAGAGGAGAACATGCTAACCACTAAGCCACCACGCCGCCGGCAACAGACGTCAGCAGGTGATATTAAAACGAGACGAGAGTGTTGTTGTAACCGAGACATAGACAGGTCCTCACAAGGTCTCCACATGGTGAGTAATATAACGAGCTGTGATAACTTCACTTTACCATAATTAACCTCGCTTGAACTGGGCGATTAGCATATAATGTAATTATTAGCCGGAATTCATAACGAGACGGTACGAGTGGAACGTCGTCAACGGAACCTGACCCCACTTCTTGAGTAATTGAAACACAGGTGCTATAAAACCGTTTGTTCGTTATCTGGCAACGTCGCCGCTGCACGGAAGCTTTGTTGACTGTTAGTTCATTAAAACGCCAAATTGCCAATCATGTCCAGGGGCAGCGGTCGCGGCGTCGCGGAACCGGGGATTTAAAACAATTACGACATGAAAAGCAAGCAATTATTCCCAACTTTGTCGCGCTGCCTATGTGTTTTTAATTGAGCGCTATTTTCAGGTGCACAGACGAGCAACTGCTAATTAACGTCCGACACTCACGGCTACAAGTGCTTTGTGCTCAATTAGAATGAGCAGACTCGGAGAACATGAGGAAAACCTTCCATTTAAAAGTTCCTCGGGTTTATTTATTAATGTGAGAACAAAAGGTCGCGTTAGAACTCCACCATACAGACAGCAGAGCATCAAGAACTTCTGCCACTTCTTCTGCTTTTTGTGGGGACTTAGTCTTAAGTTCTTAATAAGGTGGCTTAGTGGTTGGCATGTTCTCCGCTCAGCGCTAGGGATTCCCGGTTCGAATCTCAATCTGGGTGGAGTTTCCATGTTCTCCCCGTGTCTGTGTGGGTTTCCTTTGGGTCCTTTGCTTTCCTTCCACAGTCCAAAAACATGGATCAAGGTCGATTGAATGCTCCAAATTGCCCCATATAGAGTGTATGTACTGGGTGTATATGCTCAGCGGCCGAAACGTTCTCCGATGGATGGGCATGGGGAACCCCCCATGACCATAGTACAGGATAAAGACCCATAGAGAGACCCCCAGAGAGACCCAAATAGAGACCCATAGAGAGACTTGAGGGGGACCCATAGAGAGACCCATAGAAAGACCCCCAGAGAGACCCATATAGAAACCCATAGGGAGACCCCCAGAGAGACCCATAGAGAGACCTGGAGAGAGACCTGGAGAGAGACCCCAGAAAGACACACAGAGAGACACATAGAGAGACCCACAGAGACCCCGAGAGAGACCCATAGAGAGCACCCCAGAGAGACCCCCAGAGAGACCCCCAGAGAGACCCATAGAGAGACCTGCAGAGAGACCCACAGATACCTGAAGAGCGACCCATAGAGAGACCCCCAGAGAGACCCATAGAGAGACCCCCAGAGACATGCAGACTACATGTGAGACATAAGCTTGGTGATGGAGACACACCCACCTGACATGTCTCGATTGACCCCGAGGGCGAGGCCATCCTTGATCCACAGCACCATGCCGTGGTAGCCAGTGATGGTGCAGGGGAAGGTCACAGGTTGCCCCGCCACCACCACCAAGTCGTGGGGCTGCTGCACAAACACGGCGCACCACCCTGCAGAGAGAAGAAGCGAACCATCCGTCAGAAAGACACGAGGAACTTTCAATCGCGGCTTGTGGGGTATTTATTGTGTGAGAACCATATGATACTGCAGATAAAGTTCTACGCAGAGACGCCCGAGCAGCATCACACATGAGGGAACACTTATACTGTTGGTCAGTAGCAGCTCGAGTGTTCTAGAACTGTTCTAGATGCTCAGTTTGATGGAAGCCAACTGTTCTAGATGTTCTGTTTGATGGAAACCAACTGTTCTAGATGTTCTGTTTGATGGAAACCAACTGTTCTAGATGCTCTGTTTGATGGAAGCCAACTGTTCTAGATGTTCTGTTTGATGGAAACCAACTGTTCTAGATGCTCCATTTGATGGAAACCAACTGTTCTAGATGCTCCGTTTGATGGAAGCCAACTGTTCTAGATGTTCTGTTTGATGGACGCCAACTGTTCTAGATGCTCCGTTTGATGGAAACCAACTGTTCTAGATGCTCTGTTTGATGGAAGCCAAATGTTCTAGATGCTCTGTTTGATGGAAACCAACTGTTCTCAACTGTACCCAAGTATAGGAATAAGCTAGCGATAGTGGATGAAAGATAGTGGATGGAGGGCGGCACGGTGGCTTAGTGGTTGGCATGTTCTCCTCTCAGCACTAGGGATTCCCCATTCAAATCCCAATCTGGGTGGAGTTTCCATGTTCTCCCCATGTCTGCGTGGGTTCCCTCCAGGTTCTCCGGTTTCCTCCCACAGTCCAAAAACATGGTTCAAGGTCAATTGAATTCTCCAAACTGCCCCATATAGAGTGTGTCTGTGTGAGTGAGTGTGTGCACAGTGATAGATTGGCGTCCTGTCCTGGGTGTATCTGCCCCTGGATGGGCATGTGGAACCCCCCCGACCCCCACCAACCCAAGTATAGGATAAAGGATAAAGGGAAGATAATGGATGGATGGACATCCATCTTCTAATCGGTCATCAGAACCCTCTCTACAGAAAGTCCAGCCTGTGTCCCAGACCTTCAACCACAGGAGAACCGTACGCTCCTCACAAAGGCCCCGTGGTGAGTTAGTGAGAATGCCTCCGAATCGCAGCTCTCGCACCGCTATTAGCACGCGACCTCAACAAGAACAGCATCTCCTCGCCCGCTTTTCGCACAAACGCTGCTAAGATAATACGTAAACAGCCCGCAAAGCGCCGGTGTGAAGACGCGCCGGCTCATTAAACCGAGACTTAGGGGTTCTATTTCTGCTCAGGATCCAAAACCGAAGAACGCTCGCACGTATTTGCTTTGTGAATATATTATTTGTCGGCTGCGAACGGCTTATTGACGTCTCCGGCAGCCCGTAGCCGATGTTTACACCGGCGGGGCGAGCGCGTTGCCATCCCTCTGCTCTTAAAAAGCAAAACACACGAGACATCCTCGCTCCCCGGGGACGCCGCGGAAAGATCCGGCATTCAATTCAACAGAACCAGCCAGCTTCCCCGAGACGTTCCCAAACGCAGCCCCACCGTCTTCCGCGGCTTTAAAGGGAATCTCCACGGGACACCGAGCAGGGGGACATGAAGAGCCGCTTATAGGGGCCCCGTAACCACATTATACACCCGTCTTTATCTGTGCCTTCAAGCTGTCAGCTAGTTAGCGCGTGGCGGCGCTATGCTTAGTCCTTTGGCTTTCAAACCGCGGCGCCGACGCACAGCGCAGGGCGAGAGATTCTTCTGAGATAAAAGAAGAAGAGCTAATTTATGGGTTCCACATGCCTATCCAGGGTAGAACGTTTTAGGCATTTTGGGGACCAATTTATTGCTGGGCACATACACTATATGGGGCAATTTAGTGTAGCTGGGAAGTGCAAAGAGCGAAGTCCATTGCTGGTCACACACTCACTGACACCAAGAGTCACACTACATAGGGGCAATTTAGAAAAGCCACCTTGAAGCCTTGTTTTGGGCGGCGGGAGGAAGCCGGAGAACCCAATGGAAACCCACATAGACACGAGAAGAACACGGAAAGTGCAAAGCAGGAAACTCCATTTATGGGTTCTTCATGCCTATCCAAGGTTTTGGGGACGTTTTGGGGACCAATCCATTGCTGGACACACACACTATATGGGGGCAATTTAGCACAGCAACCTCAAAGACATGTTATTGGGCTGTGGGAGGAAACCAGAGAACCCGATGGGAACCCATGTAGACACGAGAAGAACATGGAAAGTGCAAAGCGTGAAAATCCATTTATGGGTTCTTCATGCCTATCCTAGATAGAACGTTTTGGGCGTTTTGGAGACCAATTTATTGCTGGACACACACACTATATCGGAGCAATTTAGCACAGCGACCTCAAAGCCATGTTTTTGGACTGTGGGAGGAAACCGGAGAACCCGATGGAGACCTACGTGGACACGGGGAGAACATGGAAACCCAGATCGGGCTTCGAACTGGGAATCCCTAGCGCTGAGAGGAGAACATGCCAACCACCAAGCCACAGTGCCACCCACACAAATTTAAGTCAAGTCTATGGCTGATCTTAATTACCCTTGAATATCGAGTATTTGTCCAGTGATAGATTGGCTTCCTGTCCTGGGTGTATCTATCCAGCACCTAAAACGTTCTCCCATGGATCGGCATAGGGAACCCCCCCACCAAGCCCCCACCCCGCGACCCCACCACAGGTTTCCTATGTTCCAACATAAAGGTACGTCTGATGTAAAACTGACCTTCAGTCGCTGAACAATACAGATGTTTGTGTTGTACCTCTGTGTAGATCACATGTGTGTGTATTACGTGTTCTTCAGAGACGCTCTGCAGAACATGATGAGGTTTATTCCCTGCCTGGGCCGCCCACGCGGAGGCCGGTGTTCAGAGTGGACCCTCCAAACTCATATCCAACCAAAGTGCTCTCGTATTAATAGAGCTGCGGACGCTCTGATTGTAATTGTTGGTTTTGGGTGCTCATGCGGTCGTGCTGAAGGAGCTGTGCGTGGAACCGTATAATGAGAGGAGAACAATGAGAACAAGTACAGGAAGCTCGTTTAAATAAACGTCAAGACCTTCAGCAAAAACACAAGAATACTGACAACAAACTTCATACAAATGCTTTGCCAAGGTTTCGCGTTGGGTCTGCGGGAGTTAATATACCATACAAGGGTCTAGATTCGCCGGGAGAACGTTTCGGGCGCTGGGAGGATACACCCACGACACTTACTTAGGCATACACACATACTATCTAGTGGCAATTTAGAAGGGGCAATTGAACTTTAATGAATCCATGTTTTTGGCCTTTGGGAGGAAACGCAAGAACCCAGAAAAAGAACCAACAACTACGCCAACGTTCTGCATAATGAGCACATAAGATGACCTCTCAATGCTGGGGATTCCTGGTTCCAATCCCAATCTAGGCGGAGTTTCCATGTTCTCCCCGTGTCCATGTGGGTTTCCTCCGGGTTCTCCGGTTTCCTCCCACAGTCCAAAAACATGGATCGAGGTCAATTGAATTCTCCAAATTGCCCCATATAGAGTGTGTCTGTGTGAGTGAGTGTGTGCCCAGCAATAAATTGGCGTCCTCTCCTGGGTGTATCTGCCCAGCACCCAAAACGTTCTCCACTGGATAGGCATGTGGACCCCCCCCCCCCCCCCCCCCCCATCCCCCGCGACCCTAGTACAGGATAAAGCTGAAGATGATGGATGGATTATTATTTAATATAATTATATATGGGGGGGGGGCATGATGGCTTAGTGGTTAGCACGTTCTCCTTTCAGCGCTAGGGATTCCCGGTTGGAATCCCAATCTGGGTGGAGTTCCCATGTCCTCCCCGTGTCCACGTGGGTTTCCTCCGGGTTCTCCGGTTTCCTCCCAAAAACATGGATCAAGGTCAATTGAGTTCTCCAAATTGCCCCATATAGAGTGTGTATGTGTGAGTGAGTGTACCCAGCGATGGATAGGCACCCTGTCCTGGGTGTATCTGCCCAGCACCCAAAACGTTCTCCCCCCCTCCCCCCGTGACCCTAGCAAAAAAAAAAAACTAGATAAAGCGTAAGATAATGGGTGGATTGATGGATGAAGCCCCTGTAGATGTAAAACATAGGCCGTCCCCGTACTTTTGTCTCACATGGTCCAATGTCTTCTTTCATTCCAGCTTTCGATTCATTCGGAGTCCAATATAAAACTTCTAAATCCCTGAAATGTTTCATTATTTAACAAAAACCGCTCCGTAAGTAAGCAAGCAGACCCATCATGCCCTCGGTCCTGTATTCCAAACAGTATGAGTATTGATTTTCAGAAAGCCTGGCACCAGAGTGGGTTCTATAAAAACAGCCCTATTCCCTTACCTATTTAGAGGTGATTGGATGGCTTTATTTAATCTGAGGGATCGACGGGGGAGAGGCTAAATGTCCGCACTGCAAAGCGCCAGCAATTTATGCTCAAGTACCAGCGATGGTTCAGGCTCATTTCCTTCCAGTAGCTGCTCGCAGAACCTCTCCACCAATAAACTGCGAGCCCGAAGAGGAATAAAGTATGTTTATGTGGACGCTCGCTGATGTATGAATGCATTATTGTTCTGGGTTTTAAGGCTTAGCTGCCATTCAGGAGCGTAATAATAAATCAGAGATACCGCACTGAGGAGACCACTACTCCATCCATCTGCTGCTTTATCCTCTACTAGGGTAGCGGGAGGGCTCCCCATGCCCCAGGGGAGAATGTTTTGGGGCACAGGGCAGATACACCCAGGACAGGGTGCCTATACATCTCTGGACACACACTCACTCACACAGACACACTCTATATGGGGCAATTTGGAGCATTCAATTGACCTTGATGCATGTTTTTTGGACTGTGGGAGGAAACCGGAGAACCCGGAGGAAACCCACACGGACACGGGGAGAACATAGAACATAGAAACTCCACCCAGATTGGGATTCCAGATTGGGATAGAACATACTAATCACTAAAACACCGTGCCGGCCTTGGGACACGCCTCCCAAAAACCAAATTCAGGGGGTTCCATTGCAATGTGTGGATCACATCATGTTATGTATCCTTATCTTATCTAGCACGTTCTCCTTTCGAATCCCGGTTCGAATCGCAATCTGGGTGGAGTTTCCATGTTCTCCCCGTGTCCACGTGGGTGTCCTCCGGGTTCTCTGGCTTCCTCCCACAGTCCAAAAAACATGGTCAAGGTCAATTGAATTCTCTAAACTGCCCCATATAGTGTGTTTGTGTGTGTGTGTGTGTGTGTGTGAGTGAGTGAGTGTGTGTCCAGTGATTGATTGGCGTCCTTCCTGGGTGTATCTGCCCCGCGCCCGAAACGTTCTCCCCTGGATGGGCATGGGGAACCCCTCCACAACCATAGTAGAGGATAAAGCGAAAGACAATAGATGGATGGATGCATGGATTGGTCTGGAATACCTTGGTGTGCTCCCTAAAGTTCTAGATTGGGTAGTTAGGGGTAGATGTCTGGGCCTAATATGCTTAGGTTCCTGCCCCGTGACCCAGACCTGGATATGCCGGGACATTTGGGAACTAGAATTAGAACCAAGAGCTCTATCCAGGTCCTTCCATTCGATAATTCTTCCATGTAAATTGGCAAGAACGTCCACTACGGACTCCATCATCTTGTAGAAAGCCTTCACAGTGCAGAAGGTGAAGGTGGAGGGGCAATTTAGTATAAGTTGTTCTTAAGGTAGGTGTCCCAATACTATTGTTGTGTCCTTTATTTGGTTCGTTTGCATGTTACCCACCAGTTCCTCGCTGAAGCAGGATCTAAGTGTTCTATTTATTTCAACCACTCAGTGGACAGTTGGAATTGGCTGCTGCCACTCTGATTGATGGGGGAGTAAAGGAGGAACTGCCTCCCACCACAAGAGCCGCCAATTACGCTGCCCCGGATACCTGAGCATGGGCCGGAGCTCAGGGCAGATTATCATTAGTCGTGCAGAAGAACATCAGGAGGCTAAACTAGGGTTCCCAAATCGGGAGGGGGGGGTCCACCCACAGGAACCAACCCCACTGATGGGGCGCAACCCATAAAAACGACCATTTATGGGAAGGAATACCCTGGAGCTTTCCGGAGGGGAACGAGACGCATGGGAAGGCAGATCCATCATGGCGACGTGGACCCCTCATGGGAACGAACATCGTCATTGCGTTTAAGAACCTACGAGAAGAAACTGCACAGTTCAGGCTGCCACGCTCATGAAGGGGGGGGGAGGGCACCCCTCTGGGGTATCAACATCTCTGGGGGTAACGAAGGAATGGAAGAAAAAGAAACAGAAGCCATGAAAAATCCTCCAGTGCTACTAACCCCACATCACTGCAACAGCACCTCTACTGGCAGGTCAGGGTGACGGCACAAGGGGGGGGGGGGGTTCCCCATGCCCATCCAGGGGGGAATGTTTTGGGCGCTGGGCAGATACACCCAGGATAGGATGCAAATCCATTACTGGGTACACACTCACTCACACAGACACTCCACATGGGGCAATTTGGAGAATTCAACAGACCTTAATCCATGTTTTTGGACTGTGGGAGGAAACTGGAGAACCCGGTGGAAGTGGAACCCAGGACGGCGGGTGGGTAGTGGTTAGCATGTCCGCATGGGGGTCCAGGGTTTTGAACCCAGATCTGGGTGGTTTCCATGTTCTCCCAGCATCCACATGGACCTTCTCTGGGGTCCTTTTACAGTCCAAAACCATGGATTCAAGGTGCAATGAAGCAACCGGAGCCAGGCTTATTTTGGACAGCGGGGCGGGGTGGAGACAGGGGTAATAAAACACGGGAATTAAGCAAACACTAAAGACCAAGGCGCCGGTGCACGTCATTAGCATTGCTGTCTAGTTAATTAAAGGTCACTGGTGATTTGGCCTAAATGCCCCAATGGTGATGGCTGGTCATACCGCCATACCTCAAAGATAACGAAGTGTGCCGTCGGAGTACAATAAAAAACGCTCTTTAACGAATTATGGTCTTGTACAGACAAAGCCATTGATCCTGGAGGTCTTACTTATAGCCTCATAATATTTGAAGGCTAATTGCCCCATACCCGAGGTCTGGAATTAATCTAGCATGTATAATGGAACTCTAAACAGATTATCCTGCTCGAAAAACATCTCTAATTCAAACAACATGCGCTTCCTTTCAGCAATACGAGGAGCTTGGGAACCATTTAATGGCTTTAGAACCTGCTCGCCTGAAGATGGTTCCGATTAGGTTTTTGGATAACATAGTGGAAACTGGTGGCTTAGTGGTTGGCATGTTCTCCTCTCAGCCCTGAGGAGTCCCTGTTCGAATCCCAACCTGGTGGAGTTTCCATGTTCCATGTTCTCCCTGTGTCCGTGTGGGTTTTACACCGGGTCCTCCGGGTTCCTCCAACAGTCCAAAAACATGGATGAAGGTCAATTGAGTTCTCCAAATTTCCCCATATAGAGTTTGTCTGTGTGAGTGAGTGTGTGCCCAGCGATGGATTGGCACCCTGTTCTGGGTGTATCTGCCCAACGCCCAAGACGTTCTCCCCTGGATGGGCATGGGGAACCCCCCATGCCCCCCGGCGACCCTAGTATAGGATAAAGCAGAAGATGGATGGATGGTGGAAACTGCCAGAACACCTACATGTTACAGCCCTCTGTCTCTTAGAAACAAGGTTCTATGAGTCATATTCTCCAGTTAGAACGGAAGTGAAAGGAAAGAGCAGAATGGAGGCTTTCGATCGCCCTCCTGATTCTTTAGATCTTGTGGTTTAGGTGTTTCGCTTCACGGAACGGTGGAACGATGAATACACCCCCACTGCTTACTGTACACAACCCTCGTCTTTGAAACGAGGAGCTCGATTTATAGAGGAGCTGCATCTGCAACAAGAACGGAAGGAACCCTTAAGTGCTGTAAACAGAGACGTACCTGCTTTCAAAGTGCGAGGGAACCTTTTATGGTCACTGATCTCCCCCTATGTTCCATAAGTCCTTGAGTTTTTATTCAGACGGAGATTTATTTATTTATTCAGCCTTAACGTCGACCATGTGGTGGTTATGTTGACGGATCTCATCTCGTTATCTTTCACGCAAGTTCTAGGCTTGTGGTTAAGGAACCAGCCTTGCGACCTCAACTCCTTGCCCCATCATGTTCTAGAGATGAAGTGCCCATGGGCAAGGCATCTATTCCTAAATGCTCCCCAAGCTTCGAACCTGGATCCCCAGCGCTGACGGGGCAACTTTCTTAGCACCATCAAACAAGTCTTTATACAGTATATAAACATTGAGATCATGACTATCCATCTATCCATCCATCCATTATCTTCCGCTTTATCCTCTACTAGGGTCGGGGGGGGGGTTCCCCATGCCCATCCAGGGATCGTTTCGGGCGCTGGGCAGAACGTTTCGGGCGCTGGGCAGATACACCCAGGACAGGACACCAATACATAACTGGACAAACTCACTCACACAGATACACTCTATATGGGGCAATTTGGAGAATTCAATTGACCTTGAGCCATGTTTTTTGGACTGTGGGAGGAAACTAGAGAACCCAATGGTATCCCACATGGACACGGGGAGAACATTGAAACTCCACCCAAATCGGGATGATCTTCTGCTTAATCCTCTACTAGGGTCGCGGGGGGGGTTCCCCATGCCCACGTTTTGGGCGCTGGGCAGATACACCCAGGACAGGGCACCAATCTATCACTGGACACACACTCACTCACACAGACACACTCTATATGGGGCAATTTGGAGAATTCAATTGACCTTGAGCTGTGCTTTTTGGACTGTGGGAAGAAACCGGAGAACCCGGAGGAAACCCACATGGACACGGGGAGAACATGGAAACTCCACCCAGATGGGAATGATCTTCTGCTTTATCCTCTATTAGGGTCGTGGGGGGGGGGGGTTCCCCATGCCCATCCAAGGGAAAACGTTTCGGGCGCTGGGCAGATACACCCAGGAGAGGGCGCCAATCCATCACTGAGCACACACTCACTTACACAGACACACCCTATATGGGGCAATTTAGAGAATTCAGTTGATCTTGCTCCATGTTTTTGGACTGTGGGAGAAAGCAGAGAACCCGGAGGAAACCCACATGGACACGGGGAGAACATGGAAACTCCACCCAGATTGGGATTCGAAGCGGGAATCCCTAGCGCTAAGAGGAGAACATGCTAACCCAAGATCATGACTAATTCCACGAGCCAATCGGAATCATCTCTTTATGTCGCACTCAAAGACCTCCTTTTTCACGCTACTGTCCAGAAGGAAATGGTTCCAGACTGACAGAACCACCCCCCCCTCGCCCCCCGCCCATCAGGCTTTTCACTGCGACTCCTCAGGTGTAGAAAATGAGGTCAGTGTCGCCCGGCTTTCATCATGATAGCAAACCACCAACAAACACACCCTTCCAGCGCAGGCGTGTGCGTCGGGAACATACATCCGGCTGAGAGCCGAGCGGCTCGATGAGGGGCGGCGGTCGCGAGAGGGACGTGTCCTATTTGGGGAACAAGATTAGACTGTGTAGTGGAGATGATGAACTCCGTCATGCGCCGCTGACTCCATCCCAAGAGCTGACAGGGTACCGTAGCGCGCGGCGTCCGGACTATTACAGAGACCAATCAGAAAAAGGGAGGCGAAAAATTGGGCCGGATGTTCGCATTTCTTGCCTTTTTTCGGCTTCCACACCTTTTTTATTTTAATAGAACTGAATTAAGAGCGCTGAGGCTGAGGACGCGTTCAATCAACTCACCAAACCAATTAAATTTCACAAAGAACACACAAAAAGTTTCCTAAAATATCTATTAGGTAATTCGTATCCATTATCTTCTGTTTTATCGTCTACTAGGGTCGTGGGGGGAGGGGGGTTCCCCATGCCCACCAGGGGAGAACGTTTGGCTGCTGGGCAGATACACCCAGGACAGGACAGCAATCTATCGTTGGACACACACTCACACACACACTCTATATGGGGCAATTTGGAGAATTTTTGGACTGTTGGCTGAATTTTTGGACTGAAAACGGTGAACCCGGAGGAAACCCACGAGGAGAACTCCACCCAGATTGGGATTCCAACCGTGAATCCCTAGCGCTGAGAGGAGAACATGCTAACCACCAAGCCACCGTGCCACCTACTTCAAGGAAGTGTCAACCATCCATCCATTACCTTCTGCTTTATCCTCTATTAGGGTCGCGGGGGGTTCCCCATGCCCATATCCAGGGGAGAATGTTGCGGGCGCTGGGCAGAAACACCCAGGACAGGGTGCCAATCTATCACTGGGCAGACACTCATTCACACAGACACACTCTATATAGGGCAATTTGGAGCAATCAATTGACCTTGATGCATGTTTTTTGGACTTTGGGAGGAAACTATAGAACCTGGAGGAACCACAGACAGAAACGGGGAGAACATGGAAACTCCACCCAGATGGGGATTCGAACCGATAATCACTAGGGCTGAGAGGAGAACATGCTTACCACTAAGCCACCGTGCCACCCTCTATACACTATCTTTCATCCACTATGGCTAGCTTAATCCTATACTTGGGTACAGTTGAGAACATTTGAGAACAGTTGGTTTCCATCAACCCGAGCATCTAGAACATTTATTTTATTAATGTTCTCCTCTCAGCACTAGGGATTCCCCATTTGAATCCCAATTTGGGTGGAGTTTCCATGTTCTCCCCACATGGGTTTCCTCCGGGTTCTCTGGTTTCCTCCCGGAAAACAGGGAGGTAAACACCACCCACGCCATCAAGCAGCTGCAGTGCCCATGCTAAGACACTAGAGGGACATGAAAACAGAAAATTCAGCGACTTATTGCACGCTGCCCGCATTTTTCTTAGCCAACAAATATCATTCTCAAATACGCACTCCACAAACCATCACTTAACTCTCTCACAGGGTTCCTTTTCTCAATAGACAGAACCGTGACGTTCCATCATCTCAAAGCTCTTTTTGAATAAGAGTTATGGTCCTCATTAGGTTCCTCGCTGTCATATATTATATTCTGTAACATTTCCTCCTCATATACTGAATAGGAGAACGCTGGAGACCCATACACCATATGTCTGGGTTCTCGTATCCGGTCCCTGCTGTTTGCAGGAGAATTGTTTATTCACTTTGGACTTCCTCCCTCTGAAGCCTGACTCTCTCCTACCACGTTAGGAAATAACGCCGACGTGGGAGATTGGTACTGCGGTTCTGAAGCCATCAAGGGCTCACTGTTTCCCTGCCTCTGCCGAACACCGCGGTCCGGGACGGAACCTCAGTCTGAGACACGCTTGATGGATGCGGTCCTTTTGTTTTATCAGCAAGTGCCTATTCAGGGAAAGGTTCCTGAAGTGGTTCCCCACTTAACATCACGCCTCCATTAGCTCCCTCACCACTGCATATTAATTTTGATTTCGGCGGCAAGGTGGTTTAGTTGTTAGCATGTTCTCCTCTCTGCACTAGGGATTCCCGGTTTGAATCCCAATCTGGGTGGAGTTTCCATATTCTCCCCGTGTCCACCTGGGGTTCCTCCAGGTTCCGGTTTCCTCCCACAGTCCAAAAACATGGATCAAGGTCAAATGAAGTCTCCAAATTGCCCCATATAGAGTGTGTTTGTGTGAGTGAGTGTGCCCAGCGATAGATTGGTATCCTGTCTAAGGGTAAATCCCAATCTGGGTGGAGTTTCCATTCTCCCGTGTCCGCGTGGGTTTCCTCCCACAGTCCAAAAACATGGATTCAAAGTAAATTGAATACTCCAAATTGCCACTATGTAATTGACCCTATACTGTGTGTGTCTGTGTGAGTGATTGTGTGCCCAGAGATGGATTGGCGCCCTGTCCTGGGTGTATCTGCCCTGGACAGACATAAGGAACCCCTCGTGGCCATAGTTAATTCTCCAAATTGCCCCATATAGAGTGTGTCTGTGTGAGTAAGTGTGTGCTCAGTGATAGATTGGCACCCTGCCCATGGCCTGAAACTTTCTCCACCCCCTCCCTGTGACATGTAGGGCATGTGTCCTCACTTTTGTGTATGTGTGTGTGTGTGTGTGTGTGTGTGTGTGTGTGTCAATGAATGTCTTTGTTAATTGTGGAAGACAAATTCCTCTGTGTGTACACACAGTAGGTAAAATACATCACGTTATGGCTTTATTTTACAAAATAAACAGATAAATCAGGGTTTGTCCATAAATATCACCCACAAACCCCTTAAAGGTCACATTAATAAATATATTTTTCATACCCTGAGGATCGGAATGCTTAAAAATTAATGTTAAATATATTTGCGCTGGATTGTCTCGTTAATGCTCATTCGACCCGTCTGTTCTTATTTATAATGTTTCTTCTGAAGTAAGATGTTTATCTGAAGCTGGAGCCGCACAAATCCTCTTTTGTTTGTTTGGAGGTTTTCTTTCCCGGAGCCCCTCCAGCCGTTAATCTCTGGAGATCGTAATGTTGCAGGTAAACTCAAGGCCTCCTGCTTTCTTCGCCTGGCTAAGCTCCCTGTCGGCCTCGGAGCTGCCTCGGGCTAAAACCTCGCTTCACGGGCAGGTAGTCATGTCCCCAAATCCCTTCTGACTCCGAAAAACCTGTGTGTATACCCACGTTGCCCCATCCAGAGCGCCGCCCATCCATGCATTATCTTCTGCTTTATCCTTTACTAGGCTCATGTGTGTGGGGGTGGGTTCCCCATGCCCATCTAGGGGACAACGTTTCGGGCGCTGGGCAGATACACCCAGGACAGGGTGCCAATCTTTCACTGGGTACACTCACTTACTCTATATGGGGCAATTTGGAGAATTCAATCGACCTTGAGCCATGTTTTTGGACTGTGGGAGGAAACCGGAGAACCCGGAGGAAACCCACATGGACATGTGGAAAACATGGAAACTCCACCCAGATTGGGATTTGAACCGGGAATCCCTAGTGCTGAGAGGCGAACATGCCAACCATTAACCCACCATGCCGTTCCTAAAACAATTATATTAAATAATAAGCCATCTATTATCTTCCGCTTTATCGTCTACTAGGGTCGCGGGGGGGTTCCCCATGCCCATCCAGCGGAGAACGTTTCGGGCGCTGGGCAGATACACCCAGGACAGGACGCCAATCTATCACTGGACACACACTCACTCACACAAACACACTCTATATGGGGCAATTTGGAGAATTCAATTGACTTGATCCATGTTTTTGGACTGTGGGAGGAAACCGGAGAACCCGGAGGAAACCCATGCGGACACGGGGAGAACATGGAAACTCCACCCAGATGGGGATTCGAACCACCAATCTGGGTGAAGATACCATGTGTCCACATGGGTTATTTGGAGGAAATCAAAGAACCCGGAGGAAACCCACGTGGCCATGGGAAGAACATGGAACATGGAAACTCCACCCAGATTGGGATTGGAACCGGGAATCCCTAGCGCTGAGAGGAGAACATGCTAACCACTAAGCCTCCGTGTCCTCATTAAGAGTCAAAAACCTAATAAGAATATTTATCTAGCTGATAAACGCCTGAGATCTTTTTTATAGAACCCTCAGGAATTCATCAGCAAATTACTTCTTCGTGCCAAAGTCCCGCATGCCAACCGTTACCCCCGTCCATGACAAGTGATAATTGCGGCTGCAGCGACGGTCGTGAAAAAGGCGGCACGACAATAACCAGTGCAATGTTCCAATCTCATTACCGCCGGTGCGCAGACTCCGCTCCCTCGCAGGCAGGGCGGAACGCTCTCCAAGATGGCTAATTAGAACAGGGACCAGGGAGCCCGGTCGGCGTCGCAGGGGCTCGACCGGCAGCTGTACAGGTTGATTTAAACTCGGAACACAGAGCTTCATCATGGAACAAGTCGTTTCTCACGGTGGCTTAATCCCAGAACCGCCAAACAAAACCGACTTACGTGGAATGGGAACTTAATGATGGCGATGCCTTCAATCAATCCAACTCCGGAACGGCTTCGACGTAATTACTGAGCTTTATTAACTCGAACTGCTTTTCTTATCTGTTTGGCTTTGAGGGATCACCAGCTAGAACCTCATCTAGAACCCTGCCAGAGCACTACGGCAACCACAGTTCCCAAACAGAACCTGGATAATGGATCCATCATCCATCCATCCATCATCTTCAACTTTATTCTCTACTAGGGTCACGGGGGGTTCCCCATGCCCATCTAGGTGAGAACGTCTCGGGGCGTTGGGTATATACACCCAGGACAGGACACCAATGTATCGCTGGGCACACTCACTCATACAAACACACTCTATATTTGGAGAGTTCAATTGACCTTGATCCATGTTTTTGGACTGTGGGAGCAAACCGGAGAACCCGGAGGAACCCCACGCAGACACGGGGAGAACATGGAACATGGAAACTCCATCCAGATTGGGATTCGCACCAGGAATCCCTAGTGCTGCGAGGAAAACATGCCAACCACTAAGCCACCGTGCTGCCCTACCTGAAAGTCACTTTGCTTTAAATCATTCATCCTTTCATCCATCCATCATCTTCCACTTTATCCTCTATTAGGGTCGTGGGGGGTTCCCCATGCCCATCCAGGGGAGAACGTCTCGGGCGCTAGGCAGATACACCCAGGACAGGGCGCAAATCTATCGATGGGCACACACTCACTCACACAAACACACTCTATATGGGGCAATTTGGAGAACTCAATTGACTTGATCCATGTCTTTGGACTGTGGGAGCAAACCGGAGAACCCGGAGGAACCCCACGCAGACACAGGGAGAACATGGAACATGGAAACTCCACCCAGATTGGGATTCGCACCAGGAATCCCTAGTGCTGCGAGGAAAACATGCCAACCACTAAGCCACCCTGCCGCCCTACCTGAAAGTCACTTTGCTTTAAATCAGCACTAAAATAAATCTTTGTGACTCCAGAGGGCTTGTTGACAAACTGCCCGGGTTCTAAGTGCAAAAAAAAAAGAGAGAACACTTAGCTTTAGATTAGGAGATTTAACACAACCCGTCTGCAAACCTCCCTCCTCTGCAGCGAGGCAGACGAGGCAGACGAGGCCGGCCGAGGTGATGAGGAATACAGGGACATTATTCATGATAAGGTCAGGCTGTCAGTTCAGGAGTTCTCCGTAATCCTCCCTGACTTGACCTTTCCACTACATATTAGGTCCATTAGTTCAGCCGGAGTGCCTCAGCTGTGAGTGACCTGTCAGTCGCTCATTCACCAAAATGCTGTTCCAGACACTGGATTCCGCCCTCAGGCAGCGACTGACTCGCCTGAGCAGAAGTGATTCACACAGACTCGCTCCTGATACGATACCAGAGCGCAGGTGAGCCTCACGAGGCAGACTGTGGAGCCGAGGCCTGGAGCTCGCCGAGGTCCAAACAAACCTACCGAGATTTCATGACGGGTTTTTTTTGCAGCAGGTACGAAAGTAGAGAGGGAGACGAAATAAGGGCTGATCAGGATTCTGGTAGCTAGCAGCTAGAACCTCATACCTCAGTACCTAGGACAAGTCCTGAGTGACAAGTTAGTATGGGGGAAGACGAAATAAGGGCTGATCAGGATTCTGGTAGCTAGCAGCTAGAACCTCATACCTCAGTACCTAGGATGAGTCCTGAGTGATAGGTTACCAGACCGCAGGTGAGCCTTACGAGGCAGACTGTGGATCCAAAGCCTGGAGCTCGCCGAGGTACAAACAAACCTACCGAGATTTCATGACGGGTTTTTTTTGCAGCAGGTACGAATGTAGAGAGGGAGACGGAATAAGGGCTGATCAGGATTCTGGTAGCTAGCAGCTAGAACCTCATACCTCAGTACCTAGGACAAGTCCTGAGTGACAAGTTAGTAGGGGGGAAAGACGAAATAAGGGCTGATCAGGATTCTGGTAGCTAGCAGCTAGAACCTCATACCTCAGTACCTAGGACAAGTCCTGAGTGACAAGTTAGTAGGGGGGAAAGACGAAATAAGGGCTGATCAGGATTCTGGTAGCTAGCAGCTAGAACCTCATACCTCAGTACCTAGGATGAGTCCTGAGTGATGGGTTACCAGACCGCAGGTGAGCCTTACGAGGCAGACTGTGGATCCAAAGCCTGGAGCTCGCCGAGGTACAAACAAACCTACCGAGATTTCATGACGGGTTTTTTTTGCAGCAGGTACGAATGTAGAGAGGGAGACGGAATAAGGGCTGATCAGGATTCTGGTAGCTAGCAGCTAGAACCTCATACCTCAGTACCTAGGACAAGTCCTGAGTGACAAGTTAGTAGGGGGGAAAGACGAAATAAGGGCTGATCAGGATTCTGGTAGCTAGCAGCTAGAACCTCATACCTCAGTACCTAGGATGAGTCCTGAGTGATGGGTTACCAGACCGCAGGTGAGCCTTACGAGGCAGACTGTTGATCCAAAGCCTGGAGCTCGTCGAGGTACAAACAAACCTACCGAGATTTCATGACGGGTTTTTTTTGCAGCAGGTACGAATGTAGAGAGGGAGACGAAATAAGGGCTGATCAGGATTCTGGTAGCTAGCAGCTAGAACCTCATACCTCAGTACCTAGGACAAGTCCTGAGTGACAAGTTAGTAGGGGGGAAGACGAAATATGGGCTGATCAGGATTCTGGTAGCTAGCAGCTAGAACCTCATACCTCAGTACCTAGGATGAGTCCTGAGTGATAGGTTACCAGACCGCAGGTGAGCCTTACGAGGCAGACTGTTGATCCAAAGCCTGGAGCTCGTCGAGGTCCAAACAAACCCACCGAGATTTCATGACGGGGTTGTTTTTGCAACAGGTACAAATATAGGGGGGTACACGAAATAAGGGCTGATCAGGATTCTGGTAACTAGCAGCAAGAACCTCATACCTCAGTACCTAGGACGAGTCCTGAGTGATAGGTTACCAGACCGCAGGTGAGCCTCACGAGGCAGACTGTGGATCTGAGTGCATGCTTCAAATTGCCCCATATAGAGTGTGTTTACAGCGTCTACAGTATGATAGATTGGCGCCCTGACCAGCGCCTGAAAAGTTCTCCCCTGGATGGGCACGGGGAACCCCCCCCCGAAGCAAGGTCTATAAAGACATACAGAGCCCTGACCTCATCAACCTCAGCACCAAAAATGTTTCAGGTACCTCGGATGTGAGGTAGAAACGCAGGAGCTGAACCGTCAGTCCGTCCTGCAGTGGGGTAAGTAAAGTCTAGCACACTTGACTCGAACAAACCCTGTGTGTAATGGAAATGTCAGATCCGGTGTGTAAGCTCAGAGTGCAGGGCTACGACAAGCCGTGTCATAACCGTACTCGTCAGGCGGCGCCTAACCGTACTCGCTGGCGCCACTGCTCTCGCCTTCGTAAACAATCCAGTGTGATGCGGGAGGGCAAGCGCGACCACCCACTGCTCACATTGTGGCGCGCCATGCCGCATCTCACCATATTCCGGAATTAGTGGAAATTAGGCAGACGGAGATAATGAGGCGAGGTCGGAGGACGGCGAGGTCGGCGAATCGCACCTATTAGCGTTTGAAAATAAACAGCGCTAACGGAAACAATAAACAAGCGGCAAGGTCACAACCTCGGCAAGCCGCGAGCGCTTCTGCGGAACAATGGCACATTCAGTGCACTCGCACTTAGGAGGCTTTATTCTCACGCAGGTGCAAGTGCGCTCCAGTCTGGCTCCGTGGCTCGGCGCGAGCCCGCTTGCTAATTTCGCGGGCGGGGAAAACGCTGATGCAGGCGCAATTACCACAATGTTTGGATGGACTAGGGCTGCAACTAACAATTATTTTGATAATTGATTAATCGGTCGGGCAGCAAGGTGGCTTAGTGGTTGGCATGTACTCCTCTCAGCGCTAGGGATTCCCAATCTGGGTGGAGTTTGCATGTTCTCCCCGTGTCCGTGTGGGTTTCCTCCGGGTTCTCCGGTTTCCTCCCACAGTCCAAAAACATGGATCAAGTCAATTGAGTTCTCCAAATTGCCCCATATAGAGTGTGTGTCTATAATGTGTGTGTGTCTGTGTGAGTGAGTGTGTGCCCAGCGATAGATTGGCGCCCTGTCCTGGGTGTGTCTGCCAAGCGCCCAAAACGTTCTCCCCTGGATGGGCATGGGGAACCCCCCCGCGACCCTAATATAGGATAAAGCGGAAGAGAATGAATGAATGAATGAATAGAGTGCGTCTGTGTGAGTGTCCAGTGATAGATTGGCGTCCTGTCCTGGGTGTATCTGCCCAGCGCCCGAAACATTCTGCCCTGGATGGACATGAGGAACCCCCCGTGACCCTAGTAGAGGATAAAGTGGAAGATGATGGATGGATGGATGGATGGATGGATGGACTTTCAGGTAGCCCAGTTGGGGTTGGTGTAGAGAACAGCCACAATACACCCCCGCCTCACTACCCTCACCACACTCACAATACACTACAAAAATAAAAAGTATAGGGGCACACCACGGGCGGCATGGTGGCTTAGTGGTTAGCATGTTCTCCTCTCAGCACTAGGGAGTCCCGGGTCGAATCCTAATCCGGGTGGAGTTTCCACGTTCTCCCCGTGTCCGCGTGGGTTTCCTACGGGTTCTCCGGTTTCCTCCCACAATCCAAAAACATGGATAAAGGTCAATGGAATTCTCCAAATTGCCCCATATAGTGTGTGTGTGCGTCAGTTTGTGTGTGTCCAGTGATAGATTGCCATCCTGTTCTGGGTGTATCTGCCCAGCGCCCGAAACGTTCTCCCCTGGATGGACATGGGGAACATATCCACGACCCTAGTAGAGGATGAAGTGGATGGATTTTCCAGCGGGTGACGTAAGCCGTTACAACAATGCGAGTAACGTGGAAATCATGTGACACAACAAATCGTTGCCATCACTTCTCATTAATGATTTTTATCGATATCATCGATTCGTTGTCGCAGTCCTGGGATGGACTGTCGTTTCCGACGCCGGATGCCTCAGGGTCTAGGCCCGTTTGTGCGTCTGATGACCCCGTACCTCATTTTTGCATCGGCACGAGGTCCAGAGAAGCCGAGGTCACTCCGTGCATCAGAACCAGGATGCTTTTCAGGCTCGTAAACATCCAGCCGGCTGCATGAACTCACTCCGACTGCGGTGCCCAGCTTTTGTTCGGGATCAGCCATCGGAGAGTCGGCAATTAGACACACAGGCGTTCGGTGATTAGCTGGAGCCCGACAGCCTGGCAATCAAGTCTTAATGAATTCCGTCAACCACGCCGGCTTCCTCTGCCAACTCCCACGCTAAAGAGATTTCTCCATCCCGGTTCCGCAGCACTCGAGCAGCTGCTGTGCCCAACATCGGCGATTTCTGCCACATGCTCGGCTTTAAGTGGAGCTCTCGGAATTGGGTTATAAAGCATTCCTCAGCCTTTACAGCATTACCCAGCGATCATAAAGCAAGAGAGAAATGAACCTCCGTATAGATTAGCAAACATCTTGCCTCGTCGCATATGCAGTAGTTCACCGGCTCGCGGATGGAGCCACCCCTCGGGTTTAAATGGCTCGGCTTGGCGTCTCGGTGCCAGTGAGGGTTAATGTTAAAAGTGGGCGCCATAAGGAGGTCGTTTGCGATCCACCTGTGTCAGTGGGACCGAATGAAAGCCCTGAATTCATTGTGGAAGAGCTGTCTCAATACTTTTGTGCATAATGTGCACCTCCTCCAAACTTTCCATTCATCCATCATCTTCAGCTTTATCCTCTACTAGGGTCATGGGGCGACGGGGAGTTCCCCATGCCCATCCAGGAGAGAACATTTCAGGCGCTGGTCAGGGCGCTAATCTATTCCATTGACCTTGATCCATGTTTTTGGACTGTGGGAGGAAACCAGAGAACCCGGAGGAAAGCCACGTGGAAATGTGGAGAACATTGAAACTCCACCCAGATTGGGATTCGAACCGGGAATCCCTAGCACTGAGAGGAGAACATGCAAACAAGCAAATCTGACTTTGATCGATTTGCATGGAACCTCACCTCTAGCACGGCAAACCATAGGGGAAGTGGAAGACTGTTGTAAATCTTCCGCTTTATCCTCTACTACAGTCACATTGGGTTCCCCATGCCCATCCAGGGGAGAACGTTTCGGCCGCTGGGCAGATACATCCAGGACAGGACGCCAATCTATTATTGGGTACACACTTACTCACACAGACACACTCTATATGGGGTAATTTGGAGAATTCAATTGACCTTAATCCATGTTTTCGGACTGTGGGAGCAAACCAGAGAACCTGGAGGAAACCCACGCGGACACGGGGAGAACATAGAACATGGAAACTCCACCCAACCATGCCACCCCTGGGATTTCACACCTGTCCTAATACTCGTGTCATCCCTCTTGTTTTTAGCTTCTGCCACTTTTCCAGAACAACCCCCCACGAGCACCACAAACCCGCTTCTTCAGCTGGTGGCCGAAACCTGGTTCCAATAAGAACGTCCCCTCCGCAACGTCCCCTCCGCAGCCCATTTGAGGAGCTTAACGAAGCCCATGTGCTTAAACCCAGCCATTTAGCCCGGCGACTAATGCGCCCGGCTGCGCACTCGTCCCCCGGTTGCAAGAAGGAGGCCTTCATTATTTCCCTGTTTATTTCAAGCCCAACTTCCGCGAGCTATTTGCACTTTAATCGAGCCCGTCTCAAATTAGCCCATTACTTATGGCTCCGGCGCCGTTTTGTTTGCTTTTTGTTGCGCAGAAATTGGATTAGATCCATTGGAAGTCAGCGGCAGATCCGTGCGATGGCGGAGCCAAAGCGAGCCTCTATAATTTCCTTCACACCTCCGTATTCCTGGCGGAGACAGATCTGGCATGTGAGAATTAATGAAAGCCAGAGCGTGAGAACACAGAATCCACAGAACGGGGGGAATTTTGATCATTTTTACCTCCACGGCTCCAGAAACTTGAAATAATTGCATTGTTATTCCAAAGAAGTCCGCCAACCGAAACGGCCCCCCACTGGGACCGCAACCCTTATTCCAACTTTATTAGCTCGAGCTCGGTTGGGATATATATTTATATATATTTTGTATTTATTTGAAAAAAAAAAAACAAGGTCGTTACCTGAATATTACTTCGAGAACCCGACAGCCGCAGCCGTAGCCGCTTACGTTCGCCTCTTAAGGAGGCCATCGATTTAGTTTCGGGGGTTTGTGTTTTTAAAGAAGTTAAGTCTCGCTGAACTCCAGTCATGATCATAAAGTCGAATGCCCGAAGCTGCTTGATTTAATCATTTTTATGTCGGTATACTTTGCCGTTAATGCTTTTGCTTCGCGTCGAATGCCTTTTTGATACGGCTAAAGACCGGGGCACAGCCTGATCCCGAATCAGCCTCATTGGTGCTTCTGGTTCTGCTAGAGAAGCAAGACTCGCTAGTAGACTCTCTCTCTAGAAAGCCTTGGGCGATCCAGAAGTATGTGGACGCCCGGCATTGCACCCCTACAACAGTCTCCCACTTCCCCTGTGGTTTGGCGTGCCAGAGGTGGGGGTCCAGGCAAATTCCTAATTTTGGGATGTTTTTTGGAGGGGAGGGAATGTAGGAGTGCCCAGAGGAGACCCATGGAGATGGAGAAGAACATGCAAACCCCACAAGAATTACCTGGGCTTGCATTAAACCCCTTAAAAGTAAAAAAAACAGGAGTATTTGCCTGAGGTCATGTTTCAGGGCAAGGGTGGCATGGTGGCTTAGTGGTTAGCATGTTCTCCTCTCAGCACTAGGGATTCCCGGTTCGAATCGCAATCTGGGTGGAGTTTCCCTGTTCTCCCCGTGTCCGTGTGGGTTTCCTATGGGTTCTCCGGTTTCCTCCCTTGGTCCAAATACATGGATCAAGGTCAATGGGATTCTCCAAATTGCCCCGTATAGAGTGTATTTGTGTGAGTGAGTGTGCCCAGCGATAGATTGGCATCCTGTCTTGGGTGTATCTTCCCAGCGCCCGAAATGTTCTCCCCTGGATGGACATGGGGAACCCCCCCCCCACGACCCTAGTAGAGGATAAAGCGGAAGATAATGGATTCGTAATGGGTGAGGATTTTAAATAGAGATAAAACTTTAATGGAAACGTGAGATTTGCTTGCAGTGTTAAGGTTGAACCTGTGTGTGTGTGTGTGTGTGTGTGTGTGTGTGTGTGTGTGTGTGTGTGTGTTATACCGGTAATCATAAGTAAAGGCAATCATGCATTGATGTAATAATCATGGCAATCCTCTAGGAGGAGCAACAGATGGCACAGACATCTTTATACTAGATGCACACACACACACACACACGCACACACACACACCCATAAACACGTACACACTAACATGGCTTTGTACTTTTCACACAAACAGCTTTATAGTTTGCACACACACACACACACACACACACACATACAAGACCTTGCATTTACACACACAAAGTGCTTTATGTTTCACGAACACACACACACACACACACACACACACACACGCACACCACACAGAGACAGATGAACAGTAAAGCCTCTGAAAGCGTCTCATTGCTTTTACCTTAACCAATCAGCACAGGTCTGCAGTATTTACATAAATCATCAGATTAATGTTATTAGATTCGCACCCAAGAGGGTTTTAAATGGATTCCAGGTTTGGCATGATGCCAGCCACTCTGTAATCTCCTCCAAATATACTTGAGATGTCGACGGGGGGGTTAAATTGAAAACCATTAACAACCACAAAAGCGGTGATGTCACTAATTGATCCATTTCAGGCTCCTCCCAAAGTTCCATGGTATCACTCCGGCCTCCATGTTCTATTACAGAGAACTGGGGCTCCATAAACACTGCTCTTAACCAGCTCTGTTGGAGAAAATCCACTACAGTATAAGGAGAACATGCAAATGACACACCCGTCAGCTTGAAGAGCTGGTTAAGAGCCATGTTTAAGGCTCCTCCCAAAGTTTCATGGTATCACTCCGGCCTCCATGTTCTATTAGAGAGAACTGTGGGTGGAATTGGCATGTTCTCCTTATATTTTAGTGGATTTTCTCCCATAAACGCATGGCAGTATGAATATGCCTCTCATAGGAATCCAACAAGACCAGACCCTGAGAACACTTGAACCCGGAACCATGAGCATGGACCCACAGTTCAAAGAACATGGAGGTTGGAGTGATACCATGGAACTTTAACCAGCTCTGCAAGCTGACTGATGTGTCATTTGCATGTTCTCCTTATATTTTAGTATATTTTCTCCCACAGTACAGACACATGAAACACCCTGAACCATGAGCATGGACCCAAAAGTTCCCTCTAAAAGAACATAGAGGCTGGAGTGATACCATGGAACTTTGGGAGGAGTCTAAAACATGGTTCTTAACCAGCTCTGCAAGCTGACTGGTGTGTCATTTGCATGTTCTCCTTATATTTTAGTACATTTTCACCCACAGTACAGACACATGAAACACCCTGAACCATACTTGGACCCAAAGTTCCCTCTAATAGAACATAGAGGCCGGGAGTGATACCATGGAACTTTAGGAGGAGCCTCAAACACGACTCTTAACCAGCTCTGCAAGCTGACTGTTGTGTAACTTGCATGTTCTCCTTATATTGTATGCAGTATGAATATGCATGCAGCTGTACACACAGTCTAAAGGACTGAAACCTCTCACAGGAATCCAACAAGACAAGAGACAAGACCCTGAGAACACTTGAACCTGGAACCATCAGCAGGTTAGTTAAAATAATGGCTCCATTATGAAAGACATAAAGCATGCGACGATGGAGTGCCGACTTCTGCGCCATCCACACACTCGACTTTGAGTCGGCGCCGTTTTAAGAGGCACTCGAGCCGAAATGCCTGAAAATGAAGTGACACTGATTCAAAGTCATCAAGTGAGAGTCGGACCCGGGGGGCGCAGAACCCGTCGGCGGTGCGACCGCAGTCAAGACCGGAGTTAAAGCTTTATTAACATTCACGCTTCATCAGAAACACAGAGGCGTTGCTGCATGTTTGGGAGAGTGGTGGGTATTAAAGTGGATTTGATCGATACCTGCTCATCGGATTAGACGCGCTGTGCAACCACGTTAATCCCACAGCTTTACTTTAATCCAACACTGAAGCCAGAACATTACACTCTGTTGTGCTTCAGTTCGGCTGAAATCCCAAATGAAGTGGAGAGATGAAAACACACCTGAGCACGGCCTTTAACAGAGGCGAGGAACTGTTTGGGTTCTTAGAACTGTTCAAAGAAGAGCCCCTCCTGTGTGCATACAGCTGGAACGGAGCATGAAGGTACATAGTTCAGGATTGTTCAGCAACATTTTAAGGGTAGGTACTTTTGGGGTAAGTAATTTCAGGGTAGGGACAGCCGTTATTTTAAAATAGGTACTTTAGAATAATTTTAGGTTGGATACTTTCAGTAGTACTTTAAAGGTAGGTACTTTTAGGCTATGTACTTTTGTTACTTAAAGACTTTTAGAATGGGCACTATTAAGCTTAGCTACTTTCAGGGTAAGTACTTTCAGCAGTTCTGTTAGGGTAGGTTCTTTCAGGATAGGTACTTTCAGCAGCTCTTTTAGGGTAGGTACTTTTAGGGTAAGTACTTTCAGCAGTTCTTTTAGGGTAGGTACTTTTAGGGTAGGTACTTTCAGGGTAAGTACTTTCAGCAGTTCTTTTAGGGTAGGTACTTTTAGGGTAAGTACTTTTAGCAGTTCTTTTAGGGTAGGTAATTTTATGGCAAGTACTTTCAGCAGTTCTTTTAGGGTAGGTACTTTCAGCAGCTCTTTTCATGGTAAGTACTTTCAGCAACTCTTTTAGGGTAGGTACTTTTAGGGTAAGTACTTTTAGCAGTTCTTTTAGGGTAGGTACTTTTAGGGTAAGTACTTTCAGCAGTTCTTTAACAGAGGCACGTTCAGGGTAGGTAATTTCAGGGTAGGTACTTTCAGCAGCGCTAAACCCTTACTGTAGAAATAAGATGTTATCCATACATACAGAATGAACAAAAGTATTAAGACACACCTCCAAATTTTTGCATGCAACACATTTAAGATGAATTAGAACATAGATCATGAGCCACATCCCAATATCAAAAGTCCCACAGACACACACCACTCAAATCTTATAGAAAGCCTTCCTGGAACATCAGAGGCTGTCACAGCTGCACAAGAGGGGGGATCCACTGAGGCGGGGATGTCACAGCAGCTCCTGCAGCTGTGATGAAATATACTTTTATTAAAGCTGATTGACTGACATTCACTTCAAACTCATTACTGTACGAGACGTGACAGCTGACGAAGCACATCATCCCAGATCCTCTCAGAAGACCTCGCCACACCGTGGCCCCCATCTCTACAGCCAACCTCCAGAGGTCCCGAGACGAGACGATCAGACGGTTTATTGTAGCAGGTACAAGGCCAACACTAAAAGTGAGACAGACAGTCCAGCGAGTTGCCGTTTCACTTTCCTTTATCCTCCCTCAGACAAACTACTATTGGTAGTACGTTTAATTTAAGTACTTACTGTCAGTAGTTCTTTTAGGGTAGGTACTTTCATTAATATATTTATAGTAGGTACTTAGGGTAGGTACTTTCAGGGTAAGTACTTTCATGAGTTTATTTAGGGTAGGTACTTTCGGGGTAAGTACTTTCAGCAGCTTTTTTTAGGGTAGGTACATTCAGGGTAAATACTTTCAGCAGTTTTTTTAGGGTAGGTACATTCAGGGTAAGTAATTTTAGCAGTTCTTTTAGGGTAGGTACTTTCAGCAGTTCTTTTAGAGTAGGTACTTTCAGGGTAAGTATGTTCAGCAGTTCTTTTAGGGTAGGCACTATTAAGCTTAGTACTTTCAGCAGTGTTTTCTAGGGTAGGTACTTTCAGGGTAAGTACTTTCAGCAGCTCTTTTAGGGTAGGCACTATTAAACTTAGTACTTTCAGCAGTTCTTTTAGGGTAAGTAATTATTATTATTATAATTTTTTTTATTTTTTATTTTAGGTTGTGGGTTCAAATCCCAGGTTTACTGTAGTTCCCAATGTGGGCCGTTGAGCAAGACCCTTAACAGCTGACGAACCACATCACCACAGACCCTCTCAAAAGACCTCGCCACACCGTGGCTCCCGTCTCTACAGCCAACCTCCAGAGGTCCCGTGATGAGCCAGATCAGACGGTTTATTGTAGCGGGTACAAGGCCGGCACTAAAAGCGAGACAGACAGTCCAGCGCGTTGCCGTTTCCCTCTCCTTTATCCTCCCTCAGTCGAACCGGGAACAAGAAAACGAGGCACACATAAAAGCCCGAGCAATTTGAGTCAGCCTCGGCTTCCGCGGCTTTTATCCCACAGTTCATAGAGAAACACCCCGAATAATTATCCCACACAAAAAGCGCCTCGGTTAAGGCGCTTGACTTTTGGCAGGCGGGCAAAATAATAATTAATGCCGGCGCGTAGCGGATGGCTATTTGCAGACATTAGGCGCGTGCAGTCATAAAGCTCATTTGCATGCCTGATGGGAAGTACGGCCGCTCCGGCGACATCAACCCTGATAAAAATTGGATTTCCGGATGGCTTTTTAGCGCTGCCCCCTACCCCGTGGCGGCATTAGCATAAAGACATGGCCCATTTCTCCAGCCTCCTCATATTACCCAGCAGAACTCATGGGACGAGATAAATCACGCCTAAATGCATTCTTAATGCTGTTATCGGAGTGGGTTTCCCAAAAGCCTGATCAAAGGCGCAAATGCTCTGACTTACGGCTCCGGCACAACTTCGGCTTTACCTTGGAATAAATTGAGGGGGAAAGAAGACTTTAAAGGCATGAAACTCCTCTTAAGCCTTTAATCAGATTGCTGTGGATCAGTCAGTGTCACCCTTTAACCACCATGTCTAGAACGCTCATGTAGAGACGGCTCGACTGAGACTTCTTATATCAACTGGAACTTTGACCGACAGCCCACCCTGCAAAACCTCATTTTGGGGAGGTAGCGCCATCACCAGCTCTGTAGCCATACCCCACCACGTCCCACATTAATATTTAACAGCGTGGGATTAGGGTAGCGGTGCTCCTGTGCGGTAATTCAGCTAGTTTAGGTAATGGTAGCAAAGACAACCATGAACAAATACCCCATGTTACTCTTACGACATTCTTTAATGGTTATTTGCCCCTTGGGAATGATCAGGACCTTAGATTGAGTTGATGTCACATGATATGAGAACATTTTGATTGAACCTCGAGTTTGGGGTCAGAGTGATGGGTTGGTTCCCATCATGAGCAAGGAAGGGGTAGCTCAGTGATTAAGGTGATTAGTTATCAAGCTAAGGGTGGGGTAGCTCAGTGGTCTAGCAATCAGAAGGTTGAGGGTTCAAATCCCAGGTCCACTGAAGCCCACTGTGGGTCCTTGAGCAAGACCCTTAACCTTAATTGCTCCAGTGGTGCAGTACCACTAAGCCCAACCAAGTTTGGATATTTAGAAGTTGCTTTATATCAAAAACATCTGCTAAATTAAAAGTCTTATTATTTTTTTAAGGTGTCCATTGAAGTCCAATGTGGGTCCCTGAGCAAGACCCTTACCCCTCATTGCTCCAGGGATGCTGTACCAACCATTCATTCTGATCCCTACCATCAAGGGTCACACAGGATCAGCCAGAATGCATTTCACTCGCCCCAGCCCAAGACCCCCCCCCCCCCCCCCGTCAACCTGGCACCTTTGGATTGATACCCCAACCATTGAGCGACCACGCCCTCACCAACTACAGTACCTCACCAGGCCTGTGAGTGCATAATGAACCAAGAGCCATTTGAAATGTTTTCTTTCCGAAAAGCTCCGCCCTCCATCCACATCCTGTTGGGACAAAGTGCAAGTGACCGGCCCCAATTAAAAGCGATGCTGAAGGACAAGCGAGGACTGATCTTCTTGCGCTTCCATCTCGATTGTTCTGGAACGCAGAGTTTCTAAATACATTTCCTGCACAATTTTAACCACATTTTCACGCCGCACAGTTTCATGCTGTGGTCTTCCCATCCATCCTCCCTTCCTCTCTCCCTCCCTCCCTCCTCCGTCACATTGTGCTTTAATGACCCTGTTTTTTTGCTGTATAAAACTTTTTAGAAGTCCTCTGAGATGGCATTATATCTCCAAAAGTACAGCCGAGGTATTTATGGAAATTAAAAGCCAAGCAGTTATCGAGGCGTTCAGCAGTTTCAATTAGGCTGTGCGCTTTCCCACCTTAAGTGTTTGTTTTAATTGCCGCCGGCTTATCCCGACGACGGAAAGCCAATTTCCTGCCAAATTCCGACACTGTGGGGAGAGCCGAGGCGCGTAGCGTCAGCTCCACGGCAGTCAAACGAATGCTTTGTCTCTTTGATTTAATTGGCGATTTATCAGGACACTTTTCCCCCCGGTTCTCCCACTCCAACGGGTTGACGCGCCGCCGATGCGACAGTAGCCTGTAGCGGTATTTACCCATCGCCCCCGTCCCTGCCAGTCTCCTGCCCATCCGACGGGTACAATATGTGCTTGCCAACTACGTCAGATCGGACAGGGTTCTGTCTCTTTAGGGAATTTCAAAGCAGACGCCGCTATCAGACTGTACGCCGACACTTTGGAATCCATACACTCCTGAAGGAACCCAGAAAACACTATGCTAGCTTTAGATTTGAAGAGGGGTGGCATGGTGGCTTAGTGGTTAGCATGTTCTCCTCTCAGCGCTAGGGATCCAGGGTCGAATCCCAATCTGGGTGGAGTTTCCATGTTCTCCCCGTGTCTGCGTGGGTTTCCTCCGGGTTCTCTGGGTTCCTCTCACAGACCAAAAAACATGGATGAAGGTCAAGACAATTCTCCAAATTGACCCATATAGAGTGTGTTTGTTTGAGTGAGTGTGTGCTCAGTGATAGATTTGCCAGTCCTGAGTGTATCTGCCCAGCGCCTAAAACGTTCTTCCCTGGATGAACATGGGGAACCCAACCTCCCATGACCCTAGTAGAGGATAAAGTGGAAGATAATGGATGGATGGATGGGTTTGAAGACAGGTGATCACGGCTGGAACATAAGGACGGCAAGGACAACGCACTCTAATAGAGGACAATCCCCTACAATTCACCACTGCAACACTTGCCAATGATGGGTTACATCATCTGCACCAAAGTTCTAAAGTGTTGTTCTTCTGGACGAAGGAGAACAGTCAGCATTGGGATACTGTACAAGAAACACGTATGCCATATATGTAGGTCCACTACGTCCACCTTTCAGTGCTGTGGATCCGGGTTCGAATCCCAATCTTGGAGGAGTTTCCATGTTCTCCCCGTGTCAGCATGGGCGTTCTCTTGGTTCTCCCACAGTGAGTGAGTCTGCTCAGCAATTGATTGGCGCCCTGTCTCAGCGCCCAAAATGTTCTCCCCTAGATAGGCAAAGGGATAACCCCCACCCATCCCCAATATGGAATTAAGCCTAAGATACTGAATGAATGGATATGTAAGTGTCTCAGTACTTTAATAACGTTCTCTAATAGGGTTCTCTTGTGTTTTGAGAACACTCCAGATGCTGTGTTCTCCTTTAGAGGACTCGTATCTCATGTCTCAGACTCAGTGTTCCTCAGTCTGGGACGAAGGTCATGTTCAGACCCGTTCTGTGCCAGGGCAGCTGTCCGTATGCAGATGTTCGTTGCCCCCGGGAGTGGGGACTGTTCTGGTATCCTCTGTTTACTCTTTCATTTACTGCTACATTAGAACATCCCATCTCGTTTGGAATCGGTTCCCAGCCACCGAGCGTGAAATGCAGAGGTCGAGACCCGGCACTGAGCAATCAATTGAAACCAATTAATGTGTGTTCCTGGGTTCTAGTAGCGTAGAGTCACATCTGGTTATGATTTAAGTGAAGGAACACTCAGCAGGACAGCCGATTGGTGATGCTGCCGGGATCTGGCTCTTATTCGAGCCTGTAATCCTGGTTCTCGCCCACAGTCCAAAAACATGGCTCAAGGTCAAGTGAATTCTCCAAATTGCCCCATATAAAGTGTGTGTGAGTGAATGTGCCCAGTAATAGATTGGCGTGTATCTGCCCAGCGTCCGAAACATTCTTCATGGGAACCCCCCCCGACCCTAGTAGAGAATAAAGCGGAAGATGATGGATGGATGGATGGGTGGGATTAGTTCCACCTGCCCTGCTTTGGTTCCTTTATTATGGTTCCTGCTTGAACACAAATGCAGTACCAAGTTCCTACTAACATCAGCTGATTCGCACCCAAAGGACCTTGAGGTTCATTCCCAAAGACCAAGCCGCGAACAGGTCACATGATCCGGCGCTCCTAAAAAACAAAGCGCTGAAATTCCCCAGCTCAGCTGAATGCGCACGGAACCCTTAGCGCCTCAACGTTCCGCGATGGAGGTGGAACTGAAGGGCCGCGCTGTCTGCCGGAGGCATTCGTTAAGAAGTGCCGGTGTGAGCCCGCGAGTGCGGACGTGAGCATACACTTCGGCGGGGTATTCGCGGTAGGGATGCGAGCTCATCACAAGGCCTGTTAAAGTTCCCCAGCTCGCTGAAGGTGCGAAGGAGGGAGTCTCGGTGCGAGAGCGTGATGGATGCGTTGAGACAGACGAGTGCCAGCGCTGCCACGCGGTATTAGGATCAGGGCGGTGGAGCACCGGAGTCAGACAATCCCAGCTATAATACTTCCCCCTCTCTCCGGCGCTCTGGCGCTCAGTCGCGCTCTCGCGCACAGCTTTCACCGCTCTCCACATTTCTCACATCACATGGGGGGGGGGGGGGGGAGGTCAGAGGGAAGAGCCGAGGGCTCGTGCTGTCAGGATGAATGATGGTTGGAGAGGAACGTCGATCGCTGGACGGATGGGAGGCCTGAATTCCACTGATGCAGCGTTCAATAATTATATTCTTCGTTATGGATCCGTGTCCAAAGTTTGCTTTCGCACAAAATAAAGTTTAAAGCTACTAAAGCTAACGTTTGTTCGGCGTGCGCTTCCGAGTGCAGTATCCTCATTTTGGGAGCCACTGGGAAGTTCCCGGGTGTGGAGAACCAGGTCTTTTCTATGTGGCATTTGCATGTTCTTCTGATACTATATTCAATGTCCATATTTTGTAGCAGAATAAACAAAAAAATGACCTGGAAGAGTTTTGTGTGAATTCCTCAGATGTTCTGTCACTTAAATTGGGTCATTTAGCAGACGCTTTTATCCAAAGCGACTTACAAGGTGAGCACAGGGTTAATCACAACATCCCTGGAGCAATGAGGGTTAAGGGCCTTGCTCAAGGACCCACACTGGTAACTTCAGTGGACCTGGGATTTGAACCCCCAACCTTCAGATTGATAGCCCAACACCCTAACCACTGAGCTAACCCACCCCTAACCCCTAACTTAATCGTATACGAGTTTACACCATGTATCTGTACCTGACCTCAACCACCCCAAAAAACACCAGGGTGATGATTTCCATAGAGAGACCGCCAGCGACCGCAATTTGCTAATTTAAACAATCAATACACAGACGTCCTGATACAAAAACGTATAGAGTTCACACCGTGTATCTGTACCTGACCGTAAAGGCGGGGCTGTCCGTTTGCGCCCGTCGTAATTGCGTTGCAGCACTAATCAAGCAAACGACCCGTGATTAGATCAAATTCCACCACCTTTACTCACCTCCTCAACCCACCCCAAAAAATACCAGGGTGACGATGTGCATAGAGCGACCGCAATTTGCTAATTTAAACAATCAATACACAGACGTCCTAAAACTACAACATATACAGAGTTTACACTGTGTATCTGTACCTGACCGTATAGATACCCGGTGGATACAAGGTATAAGGTATAGATACAAGGCAGGGCTGTCTATTTGTTTGCGCCGGCAACATTAATCAAGCAAACGACCCGTGATTAGATCAAACTCAATCGCCGTTCTTCACCTTCCCCACCCCCACCTCAAAAAAACACCAGGGTGACTATGTGCATAGAGAGGCAGCCAGTAACCGCAATTTGCTAATTTTAACGATCAATACACAGACATCCTGATACTAAAACGTATACAGAGTTTACACCGTGTATCTGTACCTGACTGTAAAGGCGGGGCTGATCGTTTGCGCCCTTCGTTATTGCGTTATATAAAAATGCCGGCAGCATTAATCAAGCAAACGACCCGTGATTAGATCAAACTCAACCACCGTTCCTCACCCACCCCACCACACCCGACAAAAACAGGGTGACGATGTACATAGAGAGGCAGCCAGCGACCACAAGTTGCTGATTTAAACAATACAAACGTATACAAAAATTTGCTAATTTAACCGATCATTACAAACGTATACAAAAATTTGCTGATTTAAAAAATTTGCTGATTTAAACGATCAATACACAGACATTCTGATACTAAAACTTATACAAACTTTACACCGTGTATCAGTATCTGACCAAAAAATGCAGGACTGTCCATTTGCGGCCGTCGTTATTGCGTTATATTAAAAAAGCCGGCAGCATTAATCAAGCAAACGACCCGTGATTAGAACAAACTCAACCGCCGTTCCACACCTCCCCAACCCCACCACACTCCACCACACCCCACCCCAAAAACACCAGGGTGATGATGAGCACAGAGAGGCAGCAATCAACAGGTTCGCGGACGACCACAATTTATTAATTTATAATAATATAAATAATTGATAATTCAATTATCAATACACATCGTTTTAATACAATACAACACAATCCTGATACTAAAACGTATACAAACTTTACACCATGTATCTTTACCTGACCGTAAAGGCGGGGCTGTCCGTTTGCGCCCGCCGTAATTGCGTTATAGGAAAAAGCCGGCAGCATTAATCAAGCAAACGACCCGTGATTAGATCAAACTCAACCGCCGTTCCTTACCCACCCACCCCACCTCACCCCGCCCCCAAAAACACCCGGGTGACGATGTGCAGAGCGAGGCAGCGATCGACGGCTGCGGGAGCGAGCGCATTCCTTTTAATTTGCTAATTTAAACGATCAGCGGCGGAGCGCTAATTATTTCAGATGAGCAAAGCGTGAAATGGAAGCCAATGGAAAATCATTACTGCAGAGGAATTAAAATGATCTAATGAGAAACGCCGCGGCCGAGGGCCAGGCGGCCCGGAGAGGCGGTGCTATAAACAATCGATGCGTTTTTAGCAGGGCTAAGCATTCGGCGGCGAATGCCGAGCCATCAGCCGCGTGAGCCGATCGATACTTATATACGGGCCTTTGAAACTACACGAGGAAACAGTAATTTAATGAAGCAGGGCTCTTATTATATTCAGTCGGTTCTCCACACGCCGGATGACTAATTGCATTATTGAGCCAGACTCCACTTGTTGCCGTGCCGATCCCATTAAAGCGGATCCTCAAGCTAAAGCCGAGCGCGACATCCAACGCCGCAGACGAAGGAACTGACTCACGCTTTCACACATCTAAAAAAAGCGTCTCGGACTTAAAATACTGGTTCTGGAGTCGGGCTTCTGAAAAAACACCTTCTCGGGTAGGTGGACACCCCTCCTGGAAGATTAGCATGGACCTGCGGTTGAGAGGAAAGGTCACATGACTGCATACTGAGGCATGGAACATATTTGTAGTTTGGAGAAGAGGTAACTTCCAACTTTGTGGAAGGTCCAAACCGTCCTGGTCCATAAAGGCATCAATGGGTTAGTTTGGTGTGGAGGAACTCAAAGGGTTCCTGACCTCAACTCCATCATGTTCTAATGTTACACGTGCACATGATCAAGCACCCAGCGATTCAATGTGAGAACAGTTTGGGGAAGGCCATCAGAATGGCTGTTTCGGTCCATAAAGGCATCATTGGTTTAGTTTGGTGTGGAGAAACTCAACTGGTTCCTGGCTACAACATATATGGAGCCAGCCATGTGAGAACAGTTTGGGGAAGGCCTTTTCCTGTTCCAAAACGAACCTGGACCCGGTCCATAAAGCCATCACTGAGTTAGTTTGGTTTAGAAGAACTCATCTGGTTCCTGAAGGCCTTTTCCTGTTCCAAAAGAGACCTGGACCAGGGTACTTCCAACTTTGTTGGAATAATTTGGGGAAGGTCCATAGAGGAACAGTCCCGGTCCATAAAGGCATCACTAAGTTAGTTTGGTTTAGAAGAACTCAACTGGTTCCTGACCTCAGCCCCATTATATCACAATGTCACACGTCCATATGATCAAGCACCCAGTGATGCAACGTATATGGAGCCAGCCATGTGAGAACAGTTTGGAGAAGTCCTTTTCCTGGTCCAGAGTGGATCTGTCCCAGTCCATAAAGGCATCACTGGGTTAGTTTGGTTTGGAGGAACTCAATTGGTTCTTGACCTCAACCCCGTTATATCCCAATGTCACATGTCCATATGATCAATATGGAGCCAGCCATGTGAGAACAGTTTGGGGAAGGCCTTTTCCTGGTCCAGAGTACACCTGTCCCAGTCCATACCTCAACCCCATTAAGTAAAATCAAGCACCCAGCAAAACAGTTTGGGGAAGGCCTGTTTGGTTCTAGAGTGAGTCTGATGTGGAAGAGCATGAGCCAAACCCCATTCAACACCTTTGGAATGAACTGACCCCTAACCACCTGATCTTACGGACTGATACAGTATGAGGTCTTGACCGAAGCTCCTCCCATCTCATTTGAATATTTAAACCCCTTTTAAGACGTAAGCACAGACCTGCTACATAATAAATTAAGCGAAGTGATTAAATTAATAAATCCGACTTTTTTTTTTTTCCCGGGTATAAAATAACTGCTGTTCCGAGACGTTCCACCGGAGCTGTAAACAGTCATTAAATCCCTGCGATGTGTAAAAATGCTAATGACATTCCGTGTTTGTTAGTTAAACTGCTGCTCTTTTATGCACATTTACATCACTCAAGGTCTCAGCCTTGCTCACGAATTACGGCACAGGAACGAAAACGGCGTTCACGTCGTCGCCCGCATCCGTCTCGTTCTATACAAACGAAGCATGCGACAGACTCCGACTCGCTCGGCTGAATAAAGGCCTAGATTTATCGAGATGCTCAAGGTTCCGGGATTATTTTCATTCTGAAGTCTGATTTACAGGCAAAATTATTAAAATGCTTTTCACTCGGCTTCTCGCTCGCACGCCGACCACGGTCAACTATTCACGTAATGTAATTAGAACGTTTAAATAAAAAGCAGCGAGGGAGCTTTGACACGTTAAATAATTCGGGATTTGATTGAAGTGAAAATCAGTCAGAATATACGTTGGTTTTAAAGGGTTTTAGAAACAAAACGCGACTCGTTGAACAGAATGCAGCCGACAATGCGGGTTCGCTAGTTTGATTCAGTGGGTGAACGGATTGTGGAAGATTCAGTAGCTTGGTTTAATTAAAATCCAGTAGCTGAACTGTGTAGAACAGCTGGTTTAATAAGGATGTTAAATTCAGTGGCTGGGGCGGCACGGTGGCTTAGTGGTTTGCATGTTCTCCTCTCAGCACTAGGGATTCCCGGTTTCAATCCCAATCTGGTTGGCGTTTCCATGTTCTCCCTGTGTCTGCATGTGTTTCCTCCGGGTTCTCCGGTTTCCTCCCACAGTCCAAAAACATGGATCAAATCAATTGAATTCTCCAAATTGCCCCATATAGAGTGTGTCTGTGTGAGTGAGTGTGTGTCCAGTCTGATAGGCGCCCTGTCCTGGGTGTATCTGCCCAGCGCCCGAGACGTTCTCCCCTGTATGGGCATGGGGAACCCTCCCCCCATCAACAGAGCAGGACATCATATACAAATTGTGTAATAATCAGGTGTCCATTTTCAAAAATTAAAGAAAACAGACCAGGACTAGGGGCACGGTGACTTAGTGGTTAGCGTGTCCCATTAATAGATTGGCACCCTGTCCTGGGTGTATCTGCCCAGCGCCTCTACTAGGGTAGCGGGGGGGTTCCCCATGCTCATCCAGGGGAGAACGTTTCGGGCGCTGGGCAGATACACTCAGGACAGGATGCCAATCTATCGCTGGACACACACTCACTCACACAGGCACACTCTATATGGGGCAATTTGGAGAATTCATTTGACTTGATCCATGTTTTTGGACTGTGGGAGGAAACCGGAGAACCCGGAGGAAACCCACGCAGACACGGGGAGAACATGTAAACTCCACCCAGATTGGGATTCGAAACCGGGAATCCCTAGTGCTGAGAGGAGAACATGCCGCCATATATATATATATATATATATATATATATATATATATATATGCCCCAGCACCACCATGCCTCCTGATTTGGATTCAGTATTTGGATTCAGTAGATTGTTCTCTCTCTTGTTGTCTCTCCTCTGAACAGAATCAGTCACATCTGGCTGAACTACTGACAGTGAACTTGATCATTATGAGTTTGTTCAGTGTTTGGAGTGAGCGCTGCTTTCAGGCTCTGAATTGCTGTGCTTGTATTACACCGGTCATCGGTGCTCTACCTACAGAGGGGAAAAGCAGCCAGGAGCGCCGAGGTTCAAAAGCAGAAGAAAGCCGCCATGAGCTCACTGTAATGGCCAAGTGCAGATTTCTGAGCCCTAATGCGTCCTTCAGATGCGAGCGCAGAATTGGAGCCCTGAAAGCTTTCAGGTGTCCTTTCATCATGCGAAAGCCGGGTCTATTGAACTGCAGCGGGGACAAGAATGAGCAGATTTGTGCAGAGTGCACGCTCGCACCCGGGCACTCTCAGCCCACCATGAAGGAGGCCAAGAAAAGTTGCAGGCAGATGGAACCTAAGAACCTGATGTTGGGAAGCGAGCAGCGATCTAAAAACAAATGCACAGGTCGATATCACATCCCACCTGTGATCTCCCCCGGCAGCTCGCGCCGTCGAGCAGCTCGCACCCCTCACTGCTCATTCGCACTCGCGCCGCACTCTCAAACTCATCACAGGATAATGGAACACTGAGAACCGATAATGATCTCCGAGACCCCCGAGACGTGAGGTAACAAAGCACATGAAAGATCACGTGATCCCACAGAGTTATCACCTGTCAGGTGGGCGGGCACAGCCCCGTGTCACGATTCTAATATAATAAAGCATTAAGGTACGAGACGACGGCGTTACGGTGAATAAATCACAATCAGAGATTTTTGTGGGTCCGACGCCATGCGGTGTGCATTTTATATAATGGTTATATGAATATATAATATCCATCCATTATCTTCCACTTTATCCTATATTAGGGTCGCGGGCCCATCCAGGGGAGAACGTCTCGGGCGCTGGGCAGATACACCCAGGACAGGACGCCAATCAATCGCTGGGCACACACTCACTCACACAGACACACTATATATGGGGCAATTTCAGGAATTCAGTTGACTTGATCCATGTTTTTGGACTGTGGGAGGAAACCGGAGAACCCGGAGGAAACCCACGCGGACACCATGGAAACTCCACCCAGATGGGGATTCGAACCACCAATCTGGGTGGAGATACCATGTGTCCACGTGGGTTTCCTCTGAACTCTCCTAAACATGAATTCTCCAAATTGCCCCATATAGAGTGTGTTTGTGTGTGAGTCTGTGTGAATGAGTGTGTCCAGTGATAGGCATGGATGGGCATGGGGAACCCCCCCCCCCCCCCACGACCCCAATAGGAGATAAAGCAGAAGATAATGGATGGATGGATGAATAAATAATAAATCTATAATATAATTAATATATTAAATATTAACAAAGGGCGACACGGTGGCTTAGTGGTTAGCATGTTCTCCTCTCAGTGCTAGGGAATCCCGGTTCCAATCCCAATCTGGGTGGAGTTTCTGGGTGGAGTTTCCCTGTGTCTGCGTGGGTTTCCTCCGGGTTCTCCGGTTTCCTCCCACAGTTCAAAAACATGGATCAAGGTCAATTAAATTCTCCAAATTGCCCCATATAGAGTGTGTCTGGGTGTGATGTGAGTGAGTGTCCCCTGGATGGGGGCATGGGCATGGGGGACCCCCTCCCCCCCACAACCCTAGTACAGGATAAAAAAAAATAATAATAAAAAATGTAATAATAAATAATATAATATTCATTTTCAAATTTAAAAATATTCTTATAAATAAATTCTTATCATAAATTATTCTAGTACATAATAAATGGATCACAGAAGCATGTGCCTATAAAACACAGCATGCCAGAACACGGCTCAGTGTTTTATCCTCACAGTCGATCCGTTTTATGTTCTATTTCCCCGAAACGTGCAGCAAATTGGAAAAACTCTTTGACGGACAGGCGATGAACTTTCCTCGACCCACCCATGTGAAATGATCTGTAACACTGCAGCAGCTGGCAGCCCGAGATCCACTCCGCTTTTCTTCCTAGCCAGCCAATCTGACAATTCCTTTATTTGGCCCGCCACCGCTACTTGCCAAGTGGATGCTACATTTGTTTTGAGTGATCACCGAGGCGGAAATAAGGATGAGAAGCACGTACATGAAGCTTTAGAAGTAGCAAAGCGCTCGTCCCCCGCCTCAGTGTTTTCCTTCTGTCCAAACATTTACATACGGAATGGATCGCCCCGACTGACGGGTAGGAGGTTCTGGATTTACGCAAACGCAGCCACCCCAGAAACCATGCAGCCTTTCAGGGATTGGGAAAAGTCATGCGACTTTGCAAAAGGGAAATGGCATCAGCCCTGTTTAAAATACATAAATTATATATATATATATATATATATATATATATATATATATATATATATATATATATATATATATATATATATATACACACACACACATTTTTTGATGTATACATATATATACATACATCAATCCATCCATCCATTATCTTCCACTTTATCCTATATTAGGGTTGCGGGGGGGGTTTCCCATGCCCATCCATGGGAGAATGTCTCGGGCGCTGGGCAGATACACCCAGGACAGGGCGCCAATCTATCACTAGGCACACACTCACTTACACAGACACACTCTATATGGGGCAATTTGGAGAATTCAATTGACCTTGAGCCATGTTTTTGGACTGTGGGAGGAAACCGGAGAACCCAGAGGAACCCACGCAGACATAGGGAGAACATGGACACTCCACCCAGATTGAGATTTGAACCGGGAATCCCTAGCGCTGAGAGGAGAACATGCTAACCACTAAGCCACCATGCTGCCATATATATATATATATATATATATATATATATATATATATATATATATATATATATATATATACACATTTTTTTTCATTATATATGTATATACTGTATATATATATATATATATATATATATATATATATATATATATATATATATATATATATATATATATATATATATTATTGTGTTTTAGTTGGTACCTTGTTATTATGTTCAGCTTCTCCAAAAATAGCCTCTGAACCTAAAATGGATCCTCGCTATTATGACATCATAATCCTAATATTGGAAGTACTATGGCTGAAGTGCCTCTGTCCATGTTGACATGGTGGCTTAATAGTTGGCACATTCTCCTCTCAGCACTGGAGATCCAGGTTTGAATCCCAGTCTGGTTGGAGTTGCCATGTCCTCCCCGTGTACACGTGGGTTTCCTTAGGATTCTCGGGTTTCCAATAACAACACTGGATCCTCTAAATTATAAGATCATAATGATAATATATACATATAATATATATAATATGTACATGAAGAACGTGCCCGCATGTGATGTCCTCAACGTTCCGTTTCGGAAGACAATGAAAGTCAGAGACAGAGGCGTAAATTACATCACCAGATGTTCATGCTCTGAATTATGACATTATAATGCTAATATTGCTTTGTGTACATGAAGAATGTCCCCGCAAGGGGACGTCTTTTCTAGTGTGATGTTCATAACGTTCCGTTTCGTGAGATGATAAAAGTCAGAGACAGGTTTAATTGTTCCCAGTCTCCCTGTTCCTGACAATGCTGGAACAGCGGAACCTCCAGCAGGTGTGTTAATTACTGTCTATAGCCCTCAGCTCTGCCTCCAAACCGCGAGTAGCTATCCTGACATCCATCCCCTGCCACAAAGTGATCCTTGGTAAACCCAATTTATTTTAATTTCTGTGAATAGACTCACACCTAGACCCGGAGAACAATACTGTACACGAGCATGACGACCACGGCATGATGCACGACTTCTGTCGTCACATTAAATGTAAAAGATAGAAGGTAAAACTGTAGATGACCTTTAAGAGGTAGAAATAAATATTTCGAGACTTATTTAAACCATATTTATGATCCCAGCCAAACACAGGCCCTTCAGCAACAACAGACCAATAAGAGTGGAGAACAACAGAAATGCTAAACGTGGACTTTATTATCAGGCAATATTTTCGGCGTTCCTCTAATGCTGTCTAATGAAAGGTCAAGGGAAGCGGAATGGGTCTGGTGGCGAGAAAATTAGGTAAAATATGACGACAAGGCCGGTCAGCGGGTTTTAAAAGCACCAGACTCGCAGGCTCGTTAGGATATCAGGGTTCCTTATGCATCGGTTTCAGGGTTAGCTTAGATTTGGGTGCTCTAACAAAGTCAGAGCTGTTCAACTAAACGCTCACGGCTGAAATCGGATATTAAACCAAAGTGGAATGATGATGGGGATCCACAACAGTCGGAATGGCCACGTACCAAATTTCGGGTAAGTGATGGTCCATTTCCATCATTAGATGGGATGGAGGGTGGGATGGGGCTCATGGTCGCTGAGGACAGTAAGTGAAGAGCATGTGTTCATCTAAAAGTCACCAAAAGTCCCCACAAAAAGTCATTAGATTTGTTGCTAGTCGCCTTTTTCAAACAAAATAATTCACTAGAGGGTCTGAATAGTCGCTAAATATAGCGACAAAGTCGCCAAGTTGGCAACATTGTGTACTTCCGTCTGGAATTGTGACAAAAATGCTAAAATTGTAGACATTTACAGATGGAGGATGGTAACTTTGGTATTTTGTTCCACCCGGATACTCTAACAAAGTCAGAGTAGCAACAGCCGCAATGGCCACATACCAAATTTCAGGTAAGTGATGGTCCATTTCCATCATTAGAAGGGCCGGAGGGTGGGACGGGGCTCATGCTCGCTGAGGACAGTAAGGGAAGAGCATGTGTTCATCTCAAAGTCTCCAAAACACCACAAAAAGTCACTAGATTTGTCGCTAGTTGCCTTTTTCAAACAAAATAATTCACAAGAGGGTCTGAAAAGTCGCCAAGTTGGCAACACTGCGTAGTTCAGTCTGGAATCATGTCAAAAATACTGAAATTGTGGACATTTACAGATGGAGGACGGTAACTTTGGTACTTTGGTCCACCCGGATGCTCTAACAAAGTCAGAGCTGTTCAACTAAACGCTCACGGCTGAAATCGGATATTAAACCAAAGTGGAATGATGATGGGGATCCACATATTTCGGGAGCAGCAACAGCCGCAATGGCCACGTACCAAATTTCAGGTAAGTGATGGTCCATTTCCATCATTAGATGGGATGGAGGGTGGGTTGATAACATTTGAGGCAAATAGCAACAGATGAGCTACAGATGGTCTCTCTGTAATTCAGACCCTTACGGAATGTACAACCCAATCAACCGCCCGGAACATCAGAGCTCCGGATGCGGGATCCCAAAAATTCCGACGTGGGCCGATCCATCATTTGCAATTCGATTGCTTGCTCAACAGGTCCACTAAGCAGATAGAACCTCAGAGTCCTGCTATCCGAGCCAGCACATACTGGTTCTATTTACATATTACGTACCACCAAGGCTCCATTTCGGAACGGGGATGGAGGGGTAGACGGCACATCTGCTGCCTTCCCTGCCCTCCATTTAAATTTGCCTGCGAGACGGTGCATCGGAAGGCATTAGCACATGTACAGTGTTCCATTTTCTTTTCGGGTAATGACTCATTACTCACCGCTGTATGTAACTCAACCAGGCATTCACTCGCAATCCAATTTGCCAGCTACTTGTTACCAGAAACCAGAGCCGGGATTCAAACTATGAAGTAAAATGCAGGAATAACTCAAATCAGTGCGCACCGGAACGTTCCGCCCCACGGTACCCCATCAGCAGACCATTGAGAGGCGAGGCAACCGATGTCTATAGTCAACAGTGAAGCCAACTCTCCCGATTCTGGGGTCGAACCCAACTGGTGGATTGGCTTGGACCGCCGTTCATCAATTTTACAGGTCGGCGGCGCCAAAATGCTAATTAGCTACTCGCAGCTGCCAGGGTTACATTATGGCTGGCACGGCAGCCGGCTCCGTCGTGGCCGGGACAAGTCCAAACAAGTCGGTTTGTCTTGTTTTTGTTTTCGTTAAGATGCACCTGCTCGGGCGCCGGGGTGCCGGGACGCCGGATGAAAGGCCCCCGAGGCGCCGAGTGCCAGAAAAGGTGAGGCTGGCAGTGGGGCAAAAGATTTGGGGCAGCTGCTGCCACACAAGTGCGGCGAAAGTCAAACATACCCCCCTCCTCTGGAGTCTCAAGCCGGGTTGCCCCCCACTTCGGAGACAGCTGGGTGTCACGCCGGCAGCGGGGTACAATCCCAGTCATTAGGTCACTTAATTACCCGCAAGCCACCGTGACACCCCTAAATCATATACATCATTTAAATAAAGCTAATATTGCAGATTTGTTTTTTAATAGGCGGCACGGTGGCTTAGTGGTTAGCACGTTCGCCTCTCAGCGCTAGGGATTCCCGGTTCGAATCCCCATCTGGGTGGAGTTTCCATGTTCTCCCCGTGTCCGCGTGGGTTTCCTCCGGGTTCTCCTGTTTCTCCCACAGTCCAAAAACATGGATTAAGTCAATTGAATTCTCCAAATTGCCCCATATAGTGTGTGTCTGTGTGAGTGAGTGTGTGCTCAGCGATAGATTGGCGCCCTGTCCTGGGTGTATCTGCCCAGCGCCCGAAACGTTCTCCCTTGGATGGGCATGGGGAACCCCCCCCACTGCGAACTTAGTAGAGGATAAAGCAGAAGATAAGCTATTTTTGAAGATTTGTTTGCCCCCCCCCCCGTCGATTTTTTGGTCTGGTCTGGACTGGTCTAGCTCCTCCAGCAGACTGCGGCCTTTCCGATAGTCCCGTGTTCCTTCTCCTGCTTTAGCAAATACTTCATTTAAGAAGTAATGAGCTTTCAACGGTCTCTCTTGGCTTCATTATGCCCCCTGTTAAAGGACAAGAAATTGCTTTAGAAGACCGGGCTGCGGAGTGAAGAAGCGAGTCACTGAGGGCTGCAGATCAGGTCTGTGAAGGTCCACCCAAATTGAAATCAAGTGAAAATTAAAAGGGCGGAAAAACTCTTAGCGTCGTCTCACGGCTGTAATTTGGAGAGGCTTGGCGTGAAGGACATTAGCATAGTTACTGCCTCGCTTCTTACGCTGGTGGAAGCCATCAAGGATGTTAGCGTAATAGACCTTTAATCACAAGGTTAAAGGTTTAAGCACCAGCCCTGCGCTCCCGCCGGGCCCTTCAGCCAGCGTCTTATTGCTCAGGTTGCATCACGACCACTTCAGAACCTCACTCTAGATTAAACCATCAGGCGCGCGGTATATAAATGGAAATGATGTCAATGTTTTGCACGACCCTCCACACCACTCATCAAGTTCCGTGTTCCTTACAACGAGCTACACAGACTCTGAAAGTCAATCGAAGAGTTTAGCCATCCATCCATCCATTATCTTCTGCTTTATCCTCTACTAGGGTTGTGGGGAGGTTCCCCATGCCCATCCAGGGGAGAACGTTTCCTCGGGGGTCTCCGGTGTCCTCCCATAGGCCAAAAACCGTCAATCGGTTGCTCTAAATTGCCCCACATAGAGTGAGTGTGTGCCCAGCGATAGATTGGTGCCCTGTCCTGGGTGTATCTGCCCAGCGCCTGAACCCCCATGACCCTAGTATAGGATTAATTGATGGTTGGACGTATTTCCATTTATGGTACATGATTAAAAATAATGGGTGGCTTAATGGTTAGCATGTTCTCCTGTCAGCGTTTGGCATTCTCGGTTCGAATCCCAATCTGGGTGGAGTTTCCATGTTCTACCCGTGTCCACGTGGGTTTCCTCCGGGTAATCCAGTTTCCTCCCACAGTCCAAAAACACGGATCAAGGTCAATTGAATTCTCCAAATTGCCCCATATAGAGTGTGTCTGTGTGAGTCTTCCACTTCAGACAGAGAGCAGGTCTTCTTTTGTTCTTATATCGTCTTGCTCGTGTTCTCACGCTAAGTTCCCCTCAGACGTTGACGAGCTCTGTTATAACGGCACCAACGGATCCTAACCGTTTGGTCGGGACGGGAACAATGTGATCCGTCGCATTCCAAAGGGGAACCTCGAGCGGTTTGGTTCCTGTTCATGAGAACAAAGCAGTGCAGCCTGTGAACCAACAGACTCCTTATGGAAATGCAAATGAGCCTGGTGCCAAGTGCCAATCAAGCCCCCCTTCCACCCACCCCCACCAAGAGCCATCAGCAGGCGAGTTGCCCCGCACTGTTTTGTCATTTGGGCACGAACACTGCATCACTTCTGAGAGGCCTCTGGTCTGTCTGCAAATACCCCTCACCCTCAGAGATGGGACGCCAGCAAGCAAGAAAACCTCACTCCTCGCCTACCGCTGCCCATCTCCACCTCATTACACCACTGCTAATAGATTCCTAATGAACTTTTAATTACTACTTCGTCTGACCTCAGGGAACCGTGACTGGTCCCAGAGTTGCCATTGGACGAAAACCCTGTGTGTGCAAAACACAACATAACTTCAACCTCACCCCATTCGGATTGTTCTACCAACTTCTGATCAACTTCTAAGCTGGTGCTTTGGCATGTTCTCTAAATGCCCTGCGCGTTTCTCCTCTGTCTGCCGATTGGTCTTTTCTTTCATGTCCTTTTTCTAATTAGTCGCCACTTTTTATCTGTTATGGTTTCATTCCGGGCGGCACTGTGGCTTAGTGGTTGGCATGTTCTCCTCTCAGCGCTGGGGATTCCCGGTTCAAATCCCAATCTGGGTAGAGTTTCCATGTTCTCCCCGTGTCTGTGTGGGTTTCATCCGGGTTCTCCGGTTTACTTCCACAGTCTAAATTGCCCATTATAGAGTGCGTTTGTGTGTGCCCAGTCACCGATTGCCATCCTGTTCTGGGTGTATCTGCCCAGCACCCAAAACGTTCTCCCACACGTTACACAACGTCCTCTTCTTATGTGGAAACCCCCCCCCCCCCCCCCCCAAAAAAAAAAAAAAAAAAAAAAAAAACATGGATCAAGGTCAATTGAATTCTCCAAATTGCCCCATATACAATTATTGAGTGTGTGAGAGTGAGTGTGGGCCCTGTCCTGGGTGTATCTGCCCAGTACCCAAAACGTTCTCCCCTGGATGGGCATGAAGAACCCCACCCCCCCCCCCCCCCGCCCCTAGTAGATGATAAAGCAGCAAATGATGGATGGACGGTTTCATCCCGAGTCGATCCTTAAAGCACCCAGCACTTGTTCTCTCAGCGAACCTTTGTTCTATGTCCATATCGTGGGAAAGTGATTGAAGTGGACCTGTGAAGATGCATTAGAGTTCCTCAGTGAAGTGCACTACACTGTGTCCCGGGGGTGGGGGTGGTGGGGGGCGGATAAAAACCCTAAATCTAATTCTTGGAAGGAGCCACTTAGTGACATAAAGGGTCCCTTTTGGAGTTTAAGATGTTTTAAAATTACTCTTGCAACACACACCATATGGTCAGACGTATTAGGACCCACACACACACACACACACACACACACACACATTACACCTAGCTTTTTTTTTAACAGCTTCCACTCCTCTGGGAAGCTTGATACGAGATTGTAAAGTGTTTCTGTGGAAATCCTTCCCCATTTCTCCAAAAGAGAATCTGTGAAGTCAGACACCGATGTTGGAAGAAAAGCCAGGCTCACAAGCTTTAGGTCAGGATTAGTCATGGTCTTGGGTAAACATGCTATTATGGACCTTGCGTTGTTTATTGAGGCACAGTCAGGCATTAAAGACATTAAAGAGCCTTCCCCAAACTGTTTCCTCAAGTGTGTAACTGTCCCAAATGCAAATCCTGACGTTCGGTTTTCCACACTAGCAGTAGAACAGAATAAGAGTCCTACATCGGCAGTGTCCCAATCATTCTGTCCATACTGTGTGTTATACTCACTCTATATTTCAACTTTAATATCCATCCTGTCGCTTTAATTCTTTTAAATGCCAAGTCTTGACTTCCAAATGTCATTTCTCTGGACATAAAGTGCACTTTGCTGTGGAAAAACATTTATTTAATAACGTCGGTGCATAAACACTACTGTATCCAGACAAGCCGAGGACGGCAGAGCATCATAAACACCAGCAGGAAAGAGCCCGGATAACAAAATGATTCTGGCCCCTATTCCCCATTTTCTTTGGCCCACTTGCTGATGGAGTCGCGGTGTGGGCCACATGCACCCCCCATTACAACTCTGCATCACTGTAGCAGTACCATATGTCTGAAATGTGTTTTGGAACATGTGGGCCATATTTAGTTTACATATGAGGGCCACTTTCGGCTCAGTAGGCCAGCGGTGACCCAGCTCAGTCAGAAGTGGCCCACATCCCACATGGGACCTGTAGCATCATCATATAGCAAAAGAACTGAATAAGAGTCCTAAATCAGCTGTGTCCCAATACTTCTGTCCATACTCTGTGTTACACTCTCTATTTTTCGGAGGGAAAATGAACTTTAACATTCGTCCAGTCGCTCAAATTTTTTCTAAATGCCAAATGTTGACTCCCAAATGTCATTTCTCTGGCCATGAAGTGCACTTGGCTGTAGAAAAACATTTATTTAATAACGTCGATGCATAAACAGTACTGTATCCAGACCAGATATCCGGAGGTAAACATTCCTGCGCACAGTCGATCATCCAACGATCATTTTACAGCTTTGATTTGCTTAAACATCATTATTTTGAGGTTCTAATGATAAAGTAATACACCGATAACATAACCCCTCCGATCCCATCATTACAGCCAGAATGTAGACTGCTGTAATTAACCAATCCCCACCCGTGCAGAACACACACACACACACACACACACATATATATATATATATATATATATATATATATATATATATAATATAATATATAATATATATATATATATATATATATATATACACACTTTATATATATACACATACACACATATACAGCACCCAGGGAGCAATGAGGTAAGGTGCCTTGCCCAAGGGCACTTCATCGGTAGTACTTGGTGGAACCGGGAATCAAACCCGAGATCTTTAGATCACAAGGCCGGTTCCTTAACCCCAAAATAGTTCGTAGTGCTTCTTATGCCAGCTATAGTGTCCCAGTATCCCATACGAGACCTTCTCCACATCTGCTTGAGATTTAGTCGTTCTACAGACACGTGCTTTACAGACACAAGGTTCTAATCCTGCGTGCTCGATGGCTGGTATTTTAGAATCCGGTGAAGTCGTGCTTCGAATCTTAACGTTCATGTTACAGCAAGCAGCAGAAAAGCGTTCGGATAATAAGCTAAAGGTTAATTAAGTGCCACTTATTTATACCAGCCATGCAGACGCGCTGTTTCGCAGGGTATGCTTGAAATCGTACTCGGCTATTTTTACCTCGTACCTGTTCTTGAGTTCTTTCACAGAACTCTGTGGATTGTCGCCGAACCGGTGAGGCAATTCCTACTACGTTCACGCATGTAGCTCACTCTGATTTGAAGATAATTTGGTCAATATTCTTGCCAAAACTGATTAGGTTTGTTCATGAGCTTGTACCTTAAATTTGTATGTAACCTTCTACCCAACTGTAAGAACTGTAACATAAATCACATAAACAAATTCACAATGAGCAATTTCTACATCCATCCATTATCTTCCGCTTTTTCCTCTATCAGGGTCGCGCTGGGCAGATACACCCAGGATAGGACGCCAAATTATACATAAAATTCAAATATAAAAATATAAGAAAGATATGGAGATTTAGATAAAATGAAAATCCGAGAGGGCAGCACGGTGGCTTAGTGGTTAGCATGTTCTCCCAATCCCAATGATCCCAATCTGGGTCGAGTTTCCATGTTCTCCCCGTGTCCTCATGGGTTTCCCGGTTTCCTCCCACAGCCCAAAAACATAGCTCAACTCAATTGAGTTCTCCAAATTGCCCCATATAGAGTGTGTTTGTGTGAGTGAGTGTGTGCCCAGCGATAGATTGGCATCCTGTCCTGGGTGTATCTGCCCAGCGCCTGAAACGTTCCCCCCTGGATTGGCCTGGGACCGCGACCCTAGTAGAGGATAAAGCGGAAGATAATGGATGGATGGATGAACACACAATAATAATTCAGTTGCGCCTCGATTTTATTTCGCATGCTTGTTTTTTAGCGTGCCAGCGGCGGTACGCCGCCATTCATACAGTCAAAGAAATTAACTGATTCATTGATGGTAAAAACTCCATTCAGAGGAAATTCAACCTAATTACAGTGACTAATAATGTAATGCATTTTTCGGCAATAAAAGTTTAGTGAAATTGAACATACTTACAGGGGCGGCACGGTGGTTTAGTGTTTAGCATGTTCTCCTCTCAGTGCTAGGGATTCCCGGTTTGAATCTCAATCTGGGTTGAGTTGCCATGTTCTCCCCGTGTCCTCATGGGTTTCCTCCGGGTTCTTCGGTTTCCACCCACAGTCCAAAAACATGGATCAAGTCAATTGAAATCTCCAAATTGCCCCATATAGAGTGTGTCGGTGAGTGAATGTGTGCCCAGTGATAGATTGGCGCCCTGTCCTGGGTGTATCTGCCCAGCGCGTGAAACGTTCTCCCCTGGATGGGGACCCCCCCCGTGACCCTAATAGAGGATAAAGTGGAAGATAATGGATGGATGGAACATGCTTTCAGTGACAAATGAAATGAAACAGATATCTACAGACATTCAAACTAATTTTCCTTCAAACTGTGTTTTTACGCCTAAACGTAGACATACATACATATTGATGTACCCAAGTTTATTTTTAGAAGTCGTAATTTAGAGACAGGAACCATAAAATACAAGAAAAATATAAAGCGTTCAAGTAGGCAGTTACATCGCGGGTGCGTTGAACCAGACGGGCTTCAGCAGCATCTTCTAGCAGCTAGCATGTCGCTCCGAGCCTTGACGAGTAAACACATTTGCACACGATCGAGAACCCAACACCCCCACACCCCCCCCCCACCTCCTGAGTGCTCACCACTTATCCAACTTGAATCTCAATTTGTAAATTAGCATTCAGGCTGCAGTGCATAATATATTCACAAGGTGTGCATCTGGGAGGTGCGGTTTCAACATGATTACCATGCCGCCTCATCGCCGTCGCCTGCTGAGACCCTTCTCCTCCCAAACTCCCACCGCCGGCGACCCGAATCTCGAAGCAGAGAGCCGCATCCCCGGTGCAAACCCTTCTCGAACCTCTCTCCGGTTAATTATGAGACGCAAGGCCATTTATGTCAATATTTGTATGCCAGCCACAAGGCCAATTAGTGCATGAGAACTGCGCGAGGCGGCTGGTTGGTCCTCGTCGGTGCGGATGAGACGAGGGGTGACCCCGTGGGTCATCGTCTTCATAGAACAATAAGGAGCTTGGTTGGAATGCAGAGAAGGCGACGGCGGGGTTGAGGAGCAGCGAAGGAACCAAAGGAGAACCACGGTATCATCTTTAAGATGTAACACTATGACACTATGAACATGGGGTGGCATGGTGGCTTAGTGGTTTAGAATGTTCTCCTCTCAGCGCTAGGGATTCCTGGTTCCAATCCCAATCTGGGTGGAGTTTCCATGTTCTCCCGGTGTCTGCGTGGGTTTCCTCCGGGTTCTCCGGTTTCCTCCCACAGTCCAAAAATATGGATCAAGGTCAATCGAATGCTCAAAATTGCCCCATATAGAGTGCGTCTGTGTGAGTGAGTGTGTGCCTAGTGTTAGATTGGCGTCCTGTTCTGGGTGTATCTGCCCAGCGCCCGAAACGTTCTCCCCTGGATGGGCATGGGGAACCCCCTGCGACCCTCGTAGAGGATGAAGCTGAAGATAATGGATGGATGGAATATGAACATGGTCCAGAACGTTCTGCAGTAATACAGATCAGGACGGCTCGGCTGCCGATGGTTGTATTTGACAATTTACATCTGCTCGAGTACCAAGCTGCCAACTGTTATGTTACAGCAGGCATGAGGCAGATCTGGCACAACGTGAACATGTGGCCACGCCAAGATCTGGAGTCCATCAAGGAAGCTAAATCATGATGATGATGTACCGATTCAGGAATACACAACCAGCAGCTTTTAAAAGAGCCATGAGCATGCAGCATCAGTGTTGGCATTTATTAAAACCAGCCATGTGATCTAGAACGCAGAGGAGTCCACGTTAAACCAGGCCACCTCGAGAATCTGCACTCTCAGAAAGTCCAGGTCGAACGCAGTTTTATTTTTAGACGTTTTAATTACCGAGAATCATTTCATGATCACAGCTGAAGACTTTACGCCTTTAAAACTCGTACAGCAGCATCCACCTCTCAGCGCCGGGGCTCCAGGTTTGAATTCTGATCTGGAGGAAGTTTCCATGTTCTCCCCGTGTCCATGTGGGTTTCATCCGGGTTCTCCATTTTTTTTTCCAAATACATGATAAAAGGTGAATTTCATCATTCATTCATTCATCTTCTGCTTAATACTCTACTAGGGTCTCCAGGGCGGCGGGGGGGGGGGGGGGGGGGGGTCACCCATATCTATCCAGGGGAGAACGTTTTGGGCGTTGGGCGCACACTCACACAAACACTCTTGGGATAATTTAGGGCATTCAATATACCTTGAACCATGTTTTGGACTGTGGGAGGAAACCGGAGAACCCGGGGAAAATCCACACGGATTCATCCAGATCGTGGTAACCACGTTTTCCCCTGGATGGGCATGGGGAACCCCCCCCCCACGACCCTAGTAGAAGTGGAAGATAATGTATGCATATTTATTTTGAGTTTATTTCCTCTGATATCCATCCATCCATTATCTTCTGCTTTATCCTCTATGGGGGGGGGGGGTGTCCACATATTATAAAACACCTTCAAAGACACGATTTGTTAAACGGACTCCATGTCAGATTCAAACGAGTGGAATGGCTGAACAGGACATGCATGTTTCAACACTAAAGGGCAAAAGGAACCCAGATCCCCCCAATAATTCCCGAGACGAGCGCATCTTTCAGAAATGGAACGTGACCCAACAGCCACGGCGTGTGCCGCCGGCACGCTGACTGACAGGAGAGTGCCATTTGTGCTCCTCGCTGCACATCCTCCCCCCTCGCTCCTCATTAAAACCAGAATAAGTGGGAGATGTGTCTGTCACTCACGCTGCTGAAGATACACATGAATAAATAGAAACCCGAGGCATAATCAGGATGAACCTGTGCATATGGTTCTGCTCATCAGCGCTTACTGAGCAATTCCACCACAACCCTGTGGACCCTGTTGGTCGATGCCGAACCTTAAACCGGAATTTGGACCCGGACACCAGGATCACCTCAAATCCAGGTGTTCGGGTCCAAATTCCGGTTTAAGACTGGGGCCAAATTCGGACTTTCATTCAGAGCCCAGTTGTGTCAAAGTCATAATTTGGCCCTGAAAATGACCCCCTGACTTCCAAATGACCTGAATACAAGTTTGTAAATAATAGCAGAAGAAGGGCGGCACGGTGGCTTAGTGTTTAACATGTTCTCCTCTCAGTGCTAGGGATTCCCGTTTCGAATCCCAATCAGGGTGGAGTTTCCATGTTCTCCCCTTGTCCGCGTGAGCTTCCTCTGGGTTCTCCGGTTTCCTCCCACAGTCCAAAAACATGGCTCAAGGTAAATTCATTCATTCATTATCTTCCTCTTTATCCTCTGTGGGGGGTGGGGGTTCCCCATGCCCATCCAGAGGAGAACGTTTCGGGCGCTGGGCAGATATACAACCAAATCAGGGCGCCAATCTATCACTGGGCACACACTCACTCACACAAACACACTCTCTAGTGCTGAGAGGCGAACGTGCTAACCACTAAGCCACCGTGCCACCCTCAAGGTAAACTGAATTCTCCAAATTGCCCCATATAGAGTGCATCTGTGTGAGTGAGTGTGGGCCCAGCGATAGATTGGCGCCCTGTCCTGGGTGTATCTGCCCAGCGCCTGAGACATTCTCCCCTGAATGGGCATGGGGAACTCTCCGCGACCCTAGTAGAGGATAAAGCGGAAGATAATGTAAGGATGGGCATAGTGGTGGTTCATGGTTGATACAGCATCCCTGGAGCATTTAAGGGTAAGGGTCTTGACAAAGAACCCACATTTGTAACTTCAGTCCAACTGGGATTTGAACCCACAACCTTCAGAGTGCTAGCCCAACACCCTAACCACTGAGCTACCATGCCCACTACCCCAGTACTGCAGTCACTCTGCAACCACCGGCCCATTTCAGTGCGCCCCACCCCAAAACCTGTGGGATAGGCCTAAAAATGGAACTTTTGTACGTTACAAACACCTTTAACGTGAAAATTTGGATCTGAAAGGAAGTCAAGGGTTAATTTCCTATTAGCTCAACTCCCGCTGACTTCATTTGCCGCCTGGCGACGCCCGACCTTGCATTCATTAAACTGGCTGGTTGATCTCCGTAGGGGTTAAATGAAGAAAGGTGATGACAGTGGCGCCTGTGTCGCCGCGTTCAGGCTCGCAGGGAAACGCATCAAACAGGATGTGGTGGGTCCAGCATCCCTGGACCAAGGCTTTGAAAAATAAACACATCCACCCGGGCCAATGATCTGGAGATCCAGGGGAGGGGGGCTCGGCGCGCATGCTTGGAATGACGATGGGGTTTGAAGGCCTTTGTATCCAAACGAGCTCTTTGATGCTCTTTCAAGTAAATGGTTACTAATTTCCACAGACACAGCCCCACCTCCTGCAGTGGAGGCAGCATTTGGCTTTAATGGAAGTAAACAATACGGTAAAAGTACTTTATTTAAAGTAAAAGGCTTTGGAAATCCCACTTATGTAAAAGGTATGTGTGTGATATGGTTAGTGATATCATATGGACATGTATCCTGAAGCATCAGCGTGTGAGCAGCGTGTCACTGTTGTAGCTGTAGGAGGTGGAGCTTGTTTATTTATATATATAATATACGTATATATATATATATATATATATATATATATATATATATATATATATATATATATATAACGTATACGTATACGTATATATATATATATATATATATATATATATATATATTGTTTTTTGGGGGTTGGGGTTCCCCATGCCCATCCAGGGGAGAACATTTCGGGCGCTGGGCAGATACACCCAGGACAGGGCGCCAATCTATCGCTGGGCACACACTCACTCACACAGACACACTCTATATGGGGCAATTTGGAGAATTCAATTGACCTTGATCCATGTTTTTGGACTGTGGGAGGAAACCGGAGAACCCAGAGGAAACCCACGCGGACACAGGGAGAACATGGAAACCAGATTGGGATTCGAACCGGGAATCCATAACGCTGAGAGGAGAACATGCTAAACACTATGCCAACGTACCACACTACATATAAATATATATATATATGACCTTATATATGACATCCTATGTCAAAGTGCATGTCCTCATGCCCATCCTGGGGAGAATGTTTCGGGCGCCGGGTAGACACACCCAAGACTGGGTGTACCAATGCCACACTGAGCACACTCTACACACTATATTGAGGCAAATAAGAGCCTTCAATTGACCTTGAATCTATGTTTTTGGACTGTGGGAGGAAACCGGAGAACCCGGAGGAAACCCACGCGGACACGGGGAGACCATGCAAACTCCACCCAGATTGGCATTCGAACCGGGAAACCCTAGCGCTGAGAGGAGAACATGCTAACCACTAAGCCACCGTGAGGATGCCCATAAGGAGAACATGTTAATGCACATTCTATATGAAGGCAAATGACTGCTGACCTCCAGAGTGAATCAACACAGTGATGCAGCTTTCATACTGAACCGACACGCCGTTGTTCGTCTTTGTTTTGTTGCCGTTTCTGTTTCCTGCTTCTTAATTGATCTAATTAGACATTTTTTGTTTGACATCATGTGTATTTATAAATCTCTCACGCTCATATTTCCGCTGCATCGGGGGTTTTTGTTTGAAGCTTCTGTTTCTATTGCAGCTCTGCTGAGGTGTTGCGTTTCCGGGTGTCATTTCGAGACGTTGCAGTCTTGTGTCTCACACATTTCTTTTGCTTTCAGCTCATTATCGATCTTTCAGAACGCTGGAAGTTTCCTGGGCTTGGTTTCGCTCTGAAGCTAATGGAGTTGGTAAACGTTGGGAATGATTGTCTTTGGCATGTGGCAGCTCAGTGCTGGTTCAGTGGCAGCTCAGTGCTTAGTGCTGCTGGGTTAGCAGCCTGAAGGTTCAAACCCCAAGTCCACCAAAATTTGCCAATGTGCAAAATCCCTCAACCCTACAGGGGGGGCTGTACCATGTATCATGGCTGACCCTCAAACATTGAATTGGAATACTCGTCGGACAAGTGAGGCTAGATCACAATCTCCATTTTAGTTCATGTCAAAACAAATTGGCTGAGGAGGAGATATTGTTATCATGTGTTTGTTGAGTGCTGGTTGTGGCAGCTCAGTGGTAGTGTAGTGGTGGTTCAGTGGTCATTCTGTGGAAGCTTAGTTATAGCTCAGTGGCAGCTCAACAGTAGTGTATTGCTAGTTCAGTGGCAGCTCAGTGGTAATTCAGTGGCAGATTAGTGGTAGCGCAGTGCTAGTGCTAGTTCAGTGGTAATTCAGAGGCAGATTAGTGGTAGCGCAGTGCTAGTGCTAGTTCAGTGGTAATTCAGAGGCAGATTAGTGGTAGAGGCAGAAACACAGTGGCAGCTCAGTCCTGTTTTAGCGGTAGTGCATTGGCAGCTCAGTGCTAGCGAAACTGGCCAATCAGCTTGAAGTTCCAAACCCCAAGTACACAAGTATGTTTTTGGACTGTGGGAGGAAACCCACGTAGACACGGGGAGATCATGGAAACTCCACCCAGATTGGGATTCGAACCAGGAATCCCTAGCGCTGAGAGGAGAACATGCTAACCACTAAACCAACGTGCCACCCTTTATTTCAAATCATGTACCATATATGGAAATACGAAATATGGGGGGGGGGGGGGTTCAGGCGCTGGGCAGATACACTCATGACAGGGCGCCAAACTATCAGCAATCCACACTCACTAACACAGGCACACTCTATATAGGGCAATTTGGAGAACTCAATAGACCCACGATTTTTGGACTGTGGGAGGAAACCGGAAAACCCGGAGGAAACCCAAGCAGACACAGGGGGAACATGGAAACTCCACCCAGATTGGGATTCGAACTGGGAATCCCCAGTGCTGAGAGGAGAACATCCTAGCCACCCTGTCGCCCACCTTGGTTTCAGTGTAAAAAATAAAATAAGGACGTCCTTTTGTTTAAGGTCCAAAAAAAGCGTCCCCACTTGCTGTAACACACGGTCTCACACCGGCGGCGGAATTTTTGCCAGATCGCAGGATCTTATCTTGATTTGCACACCTGCACGCTGCTTCCGATTGGCATCTGGGTGTAATTAAAAGCTGCTACAATTAATGAGCTAGATCTGCATTCGCGTAAATCCCCCTCAGTAAAGCTGCCGTGTGCAATACTCCGGGCGAGCACCCGCAAAGGTGGCCAATAAATAAAGAGGAAGGCGTCTGGGAGTGGAGTACAGGATGTGACTGGGGGGGAAGGGCAAGCTGGGAGAGGGGAGAGCGTGTTCAGTAGGGCTGTCAGAAATAGCTCCATCCTTTTGTTTGTGGGGCAATTTGCATTCTAGGGAGAGCCTCTTATTAAGTGCATGGGATGCAAATGAGGAGGCCGAGACCCACTCGCTGCCATGGTGCACAAAGAGTCTTGGCTGGCATTCGCCTTTCCTTTAACCCGCTTCAGTGCATTTTCATTAGCAGCCGTCACTTTGGCCGCGCCAGCCCCCCCTCCTGTTGGGGTAAACGTGCGGAGTCGGGAGACCGAGGAGCGCCTGCGACTTTTGTTTGCCGACGCCGAGCACAAAGGCGTGCGGGGTTGGGAAAGAAAACGGCGGCGATGACATAAGGAGCTTTCTTAATTACAGGGGGAGGGATCGGGCGCCGAGGTTCTGCGCAGAGTCAATCAGTTAGAACAATCCCATCGCGGGGGCGGGCCGCGCGTCTAACAAGCGCCGTTGCTGCGGACTCGTACGGGCGCCGACTTCCCACACGTGACGCTTCACTGAGCCGCTTCAATCTTTTCTATTACACAGTGATGTTGCTGTACACAGGGTGCACGATACGGGAGAAGGGTGGGGGTCCCCTAATTGGCCCTCCAAACCCCTCTGAAAGCCTCAGGGGTCGCTGGGAAAACTTCCATCCATCTATTATCTTCCACTGTATCCTTCACTAGGGTCGCGGGGGTGAGGGGGGGGGGGTTCCCCATGCCCATCCAGGGGAGAATGTTTCGGGCGCTGGGCAGATACACCCAGGACAGGGCGCCAATCTATCGCTGGGCACACACTCACTCACACAGACATACACACACTATATGGGGCAATTTGGAGAACTCAATTGACCATGTTTTTGGACTGTGGGTGGAAACCGGAGAACCCGGAGGAAATCCACGCGGACACGGGGAGTACATGGAAACTCCACCCAGATGGGGATTCGAACTGGGAATCCCTGTGGATCAAGTGAATCATGTGGATCAGTGACTCAATGGATCTTGTGACTTAATACATTAGTGGATCAATGTGGATCAGGTGAATCAGTGGATCAAGTGAATCAGTTGATCATGTGAATAATGCGGGTCAATGAATCAGTGGGTCATGGGACTTAGTGAATCAGTGGATCATGTGAATCAGTGGATCATGAATCATGTGACTCACTGAACCAGTGGCTCAGGGATCCTGATGGTTTGGCTGTAAAATGAATGAGTTTATATATCCATGTCTCCAGATTCGCTGAACACATCAATACATCATAACGAGACACGATGTGGACAAGTGTCCACTGTCCAACTGAGCCGAGGACATTGAATGTAAAGGGGCATTAACTGAGAGGGAAAGAGGCAGCACAGAGATGCCACCACATGATTTAGCGAGACCTGGGCAGAACTACCGGGGGGAAGATGGAGCATAAGAGAAGAAGCCGTAAATTATTTAATTGCTGTGCACAAAACAGCCATCTTTCAGAGGGTCGCGCAGGAAGGAAACCCGACTCGCGGAGACACTCAAGAAAACCGGCTGATGGATCGACAGATTGCATTCTCTCCTCTGAAAAGTCTCCTCACATTCGCGTGACAGGCCTGAAAGCACCAGTTAACCAAGCCGTCAATTCCAACTATAAGAAGCCCATAAAACCGGAGTACGGAGCTTTAAATTGCGGCCGGCGACGCGTCTTTTTACATGCAAATGGAGCACATGCGAAGCGCGAGATTGCACAAACGGCCGGGCTCTTCTGTCACGATGATGTGGAGGATAACGGCCGTCTGAGCGAGAACGTAATTACACCCAAATAATCGCCGCTCTCTCATCGGAGTTAAGCCGTAAAACGAAAGATAAACGAAAGATTCGGAGGTTATTTCAGTCGCAGAGTGAAAGTCATTAGGCAGAAGTATCGGAGCGAGAACCGCGCCCGTTCCGTAGACTGGAGCCAGATGATGACGTAGAGAACGTACTGTGTTTTGACCTTCAGCGTAATTAAGCGCCGCAGCTGGGACCGGAGACGAAATAAAAGTTGAACTTTACACGTTGGGAACTCAAACAGAAAAACACACACCGTCGAATCGTAAGAATGCAACGTGGGTGAAGTAACCCGAATGTCGGTTCCCAACATTTTAACATTATGCCCCTTGGTTTGGCTTAGTGGTTGGTATGTTCTCCTCTCAACACTGGGGATTCAGGTTCGAATCCCAATCTGGGTGGAGTTTCCATGTTCTCCCCATGTCCACGTGGGTTTCCTCCAGGTTCTTCGGTTTCCTCCCACAGTCTAAAAACATGGATTAACGTCAATTGAATTCTCCAAATTGCCCAATATAGAGAGTCTGTGTGTGTGTGTGTCCAGTGATAGATTGGCGCCCTGTCCTGGATGTATCTGCCCAGTGCCCGAAACGTTCTCCCCTGTATGGACATGGGGAACCTATAACCAACCAACCCTATGAGGGATATAGCGAAGACTATGGTTTTCCGATGCAGCACAGTGGTTTAGTGGTTAGCATGTTCTTCTCTTCTCGGTTCGAATCCCTGGGTGGAGTTTCCATGTTCTCCTCCACGTGGGTTTCCTCCGCGTTCTCTGGTTTCCTCCCACAGTCTAAAAACATGGCTCAAGGTCAATTGAATTCTGTGTGAGTGAGTGTGCCCAGCGATGGATTGGCATCCTGTCCTGGGTGTATCTGCCCAGCGCCCAAAACGTTCTCCCCTGGATGGGCATGGGGAACTCCCCACAAACCCTAGTAGAGGATAAAGTGGAAGATAATGGATGGAAGAAAGTCTTTCAGCTTTGACGGCATAAAGCAAAGACTCTAAGACCTCCAGCCCTACAGAATCCCCACCTGCGGCCTGCACCTCACATCAGTGTCTGACCTCTTTTGACCTCATGAAAATGGCCGTGGCTTTGAAACTTGCCCGACACGCCGGTGTGGAGGTGATAGTCAGTTATAGAGTTGCCTCTGTAACTCCATTCCTACAAGTTCTCCTCTGTTCACCAGTCGCCCACACTCTCATCCGGCTGAGTGCGGAGATGTTCTGGCTGTGAAACACAGAACCGGCGAGATAAAGAGCTCGTATCAGGCGCCACTGCCAAGAAGCTCGCTTTTGATTCAACTTCGACCCCGACATATCAGATCCGCCGCTTTTCCAGTAAAGAAATCTGTTTTATCCGACACTCACTAATGCCATCTGCACCCGAGCCAGCGAGGCTGGTGAGGGCGGTGGGGGTGGCAGGTAGGTTGGTAGGTACCTGGCAACGATGCCCTGCTTCCGTTCCAATTAAAAAAAAAAGTTAGGAAAGTGTATTTTGCATCAGTACCGCAATTTCCTGACGTTCTCCATCCTAATGTTCTCCACCACACTTATTTACACTTCTGCTCCGAGGTGTTAAGTGGAAAGGAAACTCCTAAAAGCCCAAACGTGGGACGATGACGGGCGCCACTACTGTTGCAAAAGCCCTTTTTAGAATCGCTAATGAATTAAAATGCAGCATCTGCTGCCAGAGACAGATTTCATAAGTACGTGTGGTGGGAGCGCAAACGCGTCGTCCCGCCAGAACAATAACAAAGTATTAATACACCCACATGTTGAAAGTTTGCAACTTTTACTATTGGGTAGCGTAGTGGTTCGCACTTCCGCTTCTCAGACCTGGGGATCCAGGTTTGAATCCCAATCACGTTGACGCTTCCATGTTCTCCATGTGTTGGTGTAGGTTTGCTCTGGACAAAATGGGGATTCAAGGTCAATTGAATGCTCTTAATTGCCTCTATATAGTGTGGGTATCTGTGTAAGTGACAATAGATTGTCACCCTGTCTTGGGTGTATCTTCCCATGTGCTCAAAATGTTTTGCAATGGATGGGAATGGGGAACCAAATGGTTTCCATTGGTCCGCAATACATGGCTGGGTGACTGACTGAAACACTAAATTCATGTGTGGTTGATATTAAACCACCTGTTGAGTTTAAACCTCCATATCTTGCACAAGATGAACATCCTCCACTCGTTATTCATACAGATGTTGGCCTACTCTGGCAGAGGTATGGCACCACTGTCCAGTATCATCCAGGAGAACCTTGGGCACTGGGCAGACACACCCAGGAAAGGGTGCCAATCTATTGCTGGGCACAAACTTACTCACACAGACACACACACAATATAGGGGCAATTTGGAGCAGCCAATTTAACTTAAATCCATTTTTTTTTTGACTATGGGAGGAAACTGGAGAACCCACAGGAAACTCAGAAACTCAACCCAGATCGGTATTCAATCCTGGATCCCCAAAACTGAGAGGAGAACATGCTAACCACTACACTACTCAATCTAATTAAATGTTTTATATGTATGATGTCGTGTACCGATGGGGCGGCACAGTGGCTTAGTGTTTAGCATGTTCTCCTCTCAGTGCTAGGGATTCCTGGTTCAAATCCTAATCTCGGTGGAGTTTCCACATGTTCTCCCCGTGTCCGTGTAGGTTTCCTCCGGGTTCTCCGGTTTCCTTCCACAGTCCAAAAACATGGATCAAGGTCAATTGAATTCTCCAAATTGCCCCATATAGAGTGTGTTTGTGTGAGTGAGTGTGCGCCCAGCGATAGACTGGCGCCCTGTCCTGGGTGTATCTGCCCGGTGCCCAAAACGTTCTCCCCTGGATGGGCATGGGTTACCCCCCCACGACCCTAGTAGAGGATAAAGTGGAAAATAATGGATGGATGTGTACCGATAGCATGTCATTTAAGGATTATAAATCAAGCTGTGTTTTTTTAAATATATATTTTCAGAGATCTATTTTAAAAAAAAAGAAAAAAAAACCCTTTGATCTTTTTCTTTGTTGTTTTTTAGGTTTTTTTTTTTATATCTGTGGCCGCTCGATCACCCTCGTGAGTCCCACCCCCTTTAAACTGTCAGCCGGGGTTGGTCTCATTTCTTTGTGGGATACCGCACATTTGCTAAACGCTTCCGTTTGAGATAAAGGAACCGCCTGCAGCCATGAATCTGAGGTGGAACCGCCGGTTGGGATCGCAGCCATCTGAAGGAATTAAGGTGGAATGGGAGAATCTCGATGCTCTGCCTGTCCGTCTGGACGTGTATCCAAATCCAGGGTGAAGGCAGAGCCGGGCTAACCCCCCCCACCTCCCCCCTACCCCCCTGTACCCTCCCGTCTTCGGCAATCTCTCTCACATTCATGAGCCTCAGGTTCGGCGGCTCGCGATGGACGTGTGAGGAACATGCAAATCAATATTGATGACCCTGATTTACATCTCCCATCACTTTTGCATGAGCAAACACACCGTGTCTGAGAGCCGAGAGATGCCGCTGCCAGATGGATGAGCGGAGAGCCAGATATTACATGCAGGGCACGACACCATAAATATACATTAAATATTGATTAGCTGGTTTCAGTCTGAAAAAAAAACCTGGAGAGTTAAACATTACAGACTTTAATCTATTCCTAATGTCTTCATTCATCAAATTGGTGTCGGTTAAAGTTTGGGGGATTTTAAGACGAGCTCTTTAATGTGAGGTGAGACTCCATTAAAATAAATTTTCAATTAGATGAGTTCAAATATTTTTGCATATGATTCATATATAAGGATTCTGCTGTGATGTCATCCTCCATCCATCCATCCATTAACATTCACTTTATTCTCTAATAGAGTCGTGGGGAGGGGAAAACGGTGTCACCGTGAATGCCTTTAATATTTTGGGCACTGGACAGATTCACCCAGGACACCCAGTACACACTATAAAGGGGCAAGTCCACCCAACCATCCATTATCTTCTGCTTCATCCTGTACTAGGGTTGTGGGGGTTCCCCATTCCCAATCCAGGGGAGAACGTTTCAGGCGCTGGGCAGATACACCCAGGACAGGGTGAAAAACTATTGCTGGACACACTCAAACACACACCGACACACTCTATATGGGGCAATTATATTTGGAGATTTGAATTGACCTTCATTCATGTTTTTGGACTGTTGGAGGAAACCGGAGAGCCCGAAGGAAACCCACGCAGACATGAGGAGAACATGGAAACGAACCGAGATTGAGATTCGGACTGAGAACTACATAGAACCTAATGATCATCTAGTTCAAGTTCAAGTCATTTATTATATAGTGCTTTTTACTACAGTACATCCTTACAAAGCAGCTTTACAGAGTTATAAGCCTTTAAACCCCCAAAGAGCAGGCCGAAGTTACAGTGGCAAGAAAAAACTCCTTGTTATGTTGATATTTTAAGGAAGAAACCTTGTGAGGACCAAGATTCAGTGGGGGACTCGTCCTCCTTGAGCGGGCAGGCAGCATCAACAGTGTAGGACAGCCATGTATGGATTGTGTGGTGATCATGTGACCTGTATTTAACAATTAAAAACCATATAAGTCCATTGAGGGCGTGCTGTAGGATTGCCAGTCCAATAAAAATCCAGGTTCCACCCTGTAATCCAGTGTAGAACAGCCATGTACAGAATGTGTGGTGATCATGTGACCCCTATTTAACAATTAAAGACTATATAAGTCCATTGAGAGCATCCTGCAGGATTCAATTTAGTAAATCAGTGTAGAACAGCCATGTACGGATTGTGTGGTGATCATGTGACCTGTATTTAACAATTAAAAACTATATAAGTCCATTGAGGGCGTCCTGCAGGACCGCCAGTCCAATAAAAACCCAGGATTAATTTAGTAAATCAGTGTAGAACAGCCATGTACGGATTGTGTGGTGATCATGTGACCCGTATTTAACAATTGGAAAACTCTATTATAAAAAATCTATTATAAACTAATATCATATTATAATATAATATAACTGGCGTCCTGCAGGAATGTCCATGCATTAAGAATCCAGGTTCAATTTAGTAAATCAGTCTAGAACAGTCATGTACAGAATGTGTGGTGATCATATGACCCGTATTTAACAATTAAAAACTATATAAGTCCATTGAGGGCGTCCTGCAGGACCGCCTGTCCAATAAAAATCCAGGTTCCACCCAGTAATCCAGTGTAGAACAGCCATGTACAGAATGTGTGGTGATCATGTGACCCGTATTTAACAATTAAAAACTATATAAGTCCATTGAGGGCATCCTGCAGGACCGCCAGTCCAATAAAAATCAGGTTCCATTTAGTAATCGTCGTAGCCGCATCTGACCGTTTGTTCTAGAGCCAAAGCAACTGGCCAAGACTTAAACAACCAAGCAAACATTGGACAAAGTGTTCAGGAGACATGAAGTATAAAATCAGAACGAGAAGCTTTAAATTTCTATTTAAATACGGAACCATTGGTGAAGAATGGTTGCGGATATTTTAGGCCTCAGTGTCGCACGTTAACAAAGCAAATTCAAATGCAAAGACTATTTTTAAATAGACGGCAGCCGGGTTTTAATTCAGCTTCCCAGAAGTCAATAGAAATGAATTTTCCAGTCTGCAGTTCTCCAAACAAATCCACTGTAGCAAAAGCTAACTAGCATCTGAAGGCAACGGGGTTCTCACGAGGAAGCATTTGTTCAATTCGAGCTAATTTACTGACTAATGACTTGTTCCTAAGAACATTAAAGGCTTAATGTTGCTATTTTTGAGCCTTGGCTGATTGTTTTTGCCCAACAGTGTGTCAGCCTGTCTCCATGACGGAACCCGTGTGGTTTCACCGGGGCCGCATTGTGATCAGTGGGCTGCCGTAACAGGGTCAGGGTGAAGTTTAAGGTACAAGAACCCCGATGAACTGGTGCAGGGGCCGGATTTATCCGAACGGGATGCTGGGTGAAGACAGACAGCTCATTCCTGCGTCCTGGAAGGAGCCAATCGCGATGCCGAAAGCTGCGAGGCTCATTCGTTTTATCGCGACTGACAAGTTAGCAGCAGACATGGACGGAGTTACACTTCATAAATCAAACCTGACAACTCCTCCCAACTTTCTACTCGCTCGGCACTTTTTTCCTCAGCTCTCAGGCAAAATTAATCGCCCAACTGACCTGCGGAACTGTGGCGGCAAGAAAAACAGATGCTCCCAAAGTGTTTTATGATATTTTCAACATGTGTGGTGAAGTGAATCAGGCCTTTATTTTATCATTATTTGTTTTAATGATTAAAACGATGCTGAGGCTCATTTTCCAATAGTTGTGGTGCGGACACAACACCAGTGCAACTGTACGAGTTTGCCAAATTTATTTCATTAATATGACACGCGGTATAGAGGCAAAGGGTCTGAGACACCTACAGTCCAATTACCAGCCACAACAGACCTCCCACAGTTCAAAAACATGGCTCAAGGTCAATTGAATTCTCCAAATTGCCCCATATAGAGTGTGTCTGTGTGTGTGAGTGTGTACCCAGTGGTAGATTAGCACCCTGTCCTGGGTGATAGATCAAATCAAGCAAACAGCATTTAAGCAAAGGTGTCCTAAAGTTTTGCTCATGATTATGAAGTCTAAAGTATTTCAGGGAGACATTGAATATAGGGAGAACATGCAAACCCCACACACAAACGACCCTAAAATCCTGACCTGGGAACCGAACTGTGGAAATTCCTGCTGTAAGGCCGCTGAACTGCTTAAAGGGCATTAAATAACAATAACAATGTTGATATTATGAACTTCTGTGCTCAGTGCGTCTGATTATAGAGAGCAGAACAACCCACAGACCTGTGGAACCCCAACACGACCTGGTGCCCCAACCTCTGAAGAACTGCAGAGGTTCTCAACATCCCGTGTGATTTGTGTTTTGCAATACTTTGTCGCAGCTGTAATTACAAACCCGCCTCAGATGTACTGTGTGTGTTGATCTAGATTTCCTCACATGCCTTGTATGAGCGCGTGGCCCAGCACGCATAATAATCATTTCTGCAATTAGCGGCGCCGTTATTGCACAGGTTCATGCATTAAACGAGGAGGGCACCTCAGGGAGAGGTGATGAAATCAGCCGGGCAATTACTCACACAGATGTTTTACTGCGGGAAACGGGAACGATGGTAATTAAGCTCTGACGATTTACAAATAATTTCCCCAATTATGATTAAACACAGCAGCTTCTTTTGCACGCTTCCAAAAACGGGACGCCGTCTCTTGGAGCAGCCACTCAGGAGGAGCTGAAGTGCCACAGCGGGCGGCTCCAAGTTCTCGAAAACCATCTGTGATTACACAAGCCTGAAAACCCAGAGGGGACGCCGGCGCCTGGTCAACTGAAGACCTCTCGCCTGGTCAACTTGCACACCATCCATCCATTATTCTGCTTTATGCACTACTAGGGTCACGGGGGGGAGGGAGGGGGGGATTCCCTATGTCCATCAGGGGAGAACGTTTCGGGCGCTGGGAAGATACACCCAGGACAGGACGCCAATCTATTGCTAAGCACACTCATTCACACTCTATATGGGGCAATTTATCCATCCATCCATTATCTTCCACTTTATCCTCTACTAGGGTCACAGGGGTGAGGGGTGAGGGGTGGGGGGTGGGGGGGGGGTTCTCCATGCCCATCCAGCGGAGAACATTTTGGGTGCTGGGCAAATACACCCAGGACAGGGCGCCAATCTATCACTAGGTACACACACCCTCACACAGACACTCACACCCACTCTATATGGGCCAATTTGGAGAATTCAATTGACCGGGATAAATGTTTTTGGACTGTGGGGGGAAACCGAAGAACCCAAGGAAACCCACGCGGACCACGGGGAGAACATGGAAACTCCATCCACTACACCACCACGCCGCCCTGAATGCCTTTAACGTTTCAGGCATTGGGCAGATACACTCAGGACACCCAGCACAAACTATATGGGGCAATTCAAAGCAATTAATGTACCTTGAATCCATCCATCCATTATCTTCCGCTTTATCTTATATTAGGGTCGCAGTGGGGTTCCCCATGCCCATCCAGGGGAGAACGTTTCGGGCGCTGGGCAGATACACCCAGGACAGGATGCCTATCTATCGCTGGGCACACAATCACTCACACAGACACATATATGGGGCAATTTGGAGAACTTGATCCATGTTTTTGGACTGTGGGAGGAAAGCGGAGAACCCGGAGGAAACCCAAATGGACACGGGGAGAACATGGAAACTATACCCAGATGGGGATTCGAACCACGAATCCCTAGCGCTGAGAGGAGAAGATGCTAACCACTAAGCCACTGTGCCGCCCACCTTGAATCCATATTTTGTTATATTGTTAACCACTACCGTCCTGTCCTGGATGTATCTGCCCAGCGCCCGAAACATTCTCCCCTGGATGGGCATGGGGAACCCCCCACCGCGACCCTAGTAGTGGATAAAGCGGAAGGTAATGGATGGATGTTAACCACTACACCACCATGCCGCCATGTAGACCACCCCAGTCGGGTACGGAGCGGCAGAACGTTCCCAGCGTGAAGGCCTGAGCCTGCCGTGCTGCCTTTCTGACCTACGGTAGCTCATTAATGTAATTGCAGCACATCTGGTTGTGCGGCGTCTCTCCAGCGCTGGGGATTTGGATCCGCACGCATATCTGGAGTGGAACAGACTGCTGTAAATACAGCAGATAAAACACGTCTGACTGAGATAACTTGCTGTTTACACACCGTCACTGTCAACACAACTGCCTGCTGGGATAAAGTCGGCTAAATCCAAATAAACAAGCGCAGATACAAAGGGAACAGACGTCTTCCGCCGAACAAATTCCGCTTCTGTTTATTCTCCCATCTGACTACGCAGACCGAACGTAATTACGTTCTAAGGACGGGGACGGAGGAAGCAATCGGAGGGAGCGCAACTTTCCCGAGCGGCGTAAAGCCAGGCGCGATTTACCCAGCGATTTGCCGTCCCGAGACCGTACCCTTATTTCTGTGTAGCGGCGCAGACGGTGATTAAAACACGCAGAACATGTTGTCACGCCGAGATGGGAACGCGGGGAATCAGAACCGGGTTCAATCGTGCAAGAGGGCCGCCTCGTTTTAAAGAACTAGCTTTTTGCGGCGAGCGCTACGGCGCCAAGCTCCACCGAGAACCTCCACAATTTAACAAAATTGTCCTCGTTTCCATCCATGTGCTAACCACCATACCACCATGCCACCCAGAATGCCTTTAACATTTCGGGCACTCCACAGATACACCCAGGATACCCAGCACACACTATATGGGGCAATTCAAAGCAGCCAATTCACTTTGAATCCATGTTTTTAGACTTGGGGAGGAAGAAGGAGAACCCTGAGCAAATGGGGAGAACGTGGAAACTCCATCCATGTGCTAACCACCACACCACCATGCCGCCCTGAATGTCTTTAACGTTTCGGGAACTGGGCAGATACACCCAGAACACCCAGCACACACTATATGGGGCAATTCAAAGCAGCCAATTTACCTTGAATCCATATTTTTAGACTGGGAACGTTGAAACTGCACCCATGTGTTTACCACTACACCAACATGCCACCCTGAATGCCTTTAACGTTTCGGGCACTGTGTACACCCAGGACACACTATATAGGGGCAATTCAAAGCAGCCAATTCACCTTGAATCTATATTTTTAGACTGGGGGAGGAAGTAGGAGAACCCAGAGGAGATGGGGAGAACGTGGAAACTCCACCCATGTGTTAACCAATACACCACCATGCCACCCGGAATGCCATTAACGTTTTGGTCACTGGGCACACCCAGGACACACTATATAGGGGCAATTCAAAGCAGCCAATTCACCTTAAATCCATATATTCAGACTACTGTAGAAGAAATAGGAGTAGTTGAAGTAAGAGAACCCAGAGGAGATGGGGAAAACTCCACCCATGTGTTAACCAATACACCACCATGCCACCCGGAATGCCTTTAACGTTTCCGTCACTGGGCACACCCAGGAGACACTTTACAGGGGCAATTCAAAGCAGCCAATTCACCTTGAATCCATATTTTTAGACTGTGGGAGGAAGTAGGAGAACCCAGAGGAGTTGGGGAGAACATGGAAACTCCAACCATGTGCTAACCACCACACTACCATGCCGCTCTGAATGTATTTAACGTTTCGGCCACTGGGCAGATACATACAGCACACAATATATGGGGCAATTCAAAGCAGCCAATTCACCTTGAATCCATTTTTTAGACTGTGGGAGGAAGTAGAACACAAGTAGGAGATGCAATCAAATAGAGTAGAACGTTTCCATATTTCTGTGTAGCGGCGCAGACGGTGATTAAAACACGCAGAACATGTCACGCCGAGATGAGAACACGTGGAATCAGAACCGGGTTCAATCGTGCAAAAGAACCGCCTCGTTTTAAATAACTACAGTGCCGGGCTCCACCGAAAACGCTTTTTATAATTAAACTCACCGCCACAATTTGCCGCAGACAAATATTCATTATTGAAGGGCCCGAGGCGGCGGTTCTCCAGGTGAGCTTTGTTGGCTTTCTCCGCTCTGCCTGGAGCTAATTGACAGCCCGCTGTGACTAAGTACCTAAAAAGGTCAGACTTCTTTTCAGTGGCCAAATTGCCCAACCCCTGGTTAAAGGTCGCTGTGGCGCCTCGGAGAGCTTTAAATGATGCCTGAGACACTCATAGCTTGATGACGTTCATGGAAAATCGAACGGCATCTAAGCATATAGGGCTGACTCGGTTGCCAACAGTCGGCGGGGTGTCGGAGGAGGACGTACATCTGGGATTTGAAAGGGACTTTCAGACTTGACTTGGACTGGGACCTAAAGGAAATGCAAGAGTTTTAAGCCACCTACTTAAGCCACATGTGGTCACAGGAGGTGCTGGAACCTGTCCTACCCTTGGACCATCATTGGTACATTGAGGCATTGGCGCAAAGTGGCATTACAGTGTTCTAAGCATGGACCCCCAAGGAGTAAGCGACAGTGGAAAGGAAAAACGCCCTGATGTTGGAGGAAGCCTTGTGAGGACCAAGGAACTCATGAGGAACTCATCCTTTTTAGGGACCGAGCATTATTAAAAAAGGCGAACATTATATATTACAATCATTGGGCATACATGTGGAACTGGGGCATCCCAAAAACCCTCTCATGGAGAGAACATGCAAATGTCACCCAAAGAACCCACCCCCGCTCTTACTCGGTTGCCAGACTTGACAGACTTTCAGACTTACAGCGGGATCTAAAGGATTTTTAATAATTTTTAAAAGGAGTTTTAATACTGTCAGAAGAGGGGCTGGAACCAAGAATCTCTAGTGCTGAGAGGAGAACATGCTAACCACTAAGCCACCTGCACGAATTAGATTACTGTAGAGTGCTAGCTGTGAGTAACCAAATGCCTTTGCCTATATAACACACCTTACAGTGCATAGTTCTTCCCCCAATAGGTTCCAAGAACTATTTGATCAGGAACCTTTCCATGACCTGACAAGTAGACCTTTGTTGGAACTCGGGGAGGGGCACGGTGGCTTAGTGGTTGGCATGTTCTCGGTTCGAATCCCAATCTGGGTGGAGTTTCAATGTTCTCCCCCTGGTTCTCCGGTTTCCTCCCACAGTCCAAAAACATTGGATTCTCCAAATTGCCCCATATAGAGTGTGTTTGTGTGAGTGTGTGTCCAGTGATAGATTGGCGTCCTGTCCTGGGTGTATCTGCCCAGCGCCCGAAACGTTCTCCCCTGGATGGGCATGGGGAACCTAGAACCCTATGAGGGATATAGAGCGAAGAGTATGGTTCTCCATGGTTTAGTGGTTGGCATGTTCTCCTCTCAGTGCTGGGGATTCCCGGTTCGAATCCCAATCTGGGTGGAGTTTCCATGTTCTCCTCGTGTCCATGTGGGTTTCCTCCGGGTTCTCCGGTTTCCTCCCACAGTCCCAAAACATGGATCAAGGTCAGTTGGATTCTCCAAATTGTCCCATATAGAGTGTGTCTGTGTGAAACTACGACCGGGGGGAACCCGCTGCGACCCTACTAGAGGATCAAGCGGAAGATAATGGATGGATGGAACTCACTCCTAATTGTGGTCCTCATGCTGCTCCCATCCATGTGTGACGTTTCATATGTTCTCCGCTTCCACCAAATCTAACAATAACAAATTAGTGTTGGCACAACAACTTCTCCCCGTCAGATCAGCGAGGTTAATTACGAGCGGCTCGTGTTTTCTGGGCGTAGACACCGATTTGTCATCGGGCGACAAACGGCTGTGTGTTTACACCAGCAGATTTAACAAGGAAAAGTTGTACGAGGAATAAAGTGTCCTTGACTCGTTCTCAGACGAGCACTTAGCTCTGTATTAGACGGCGCTCGACGCTAATTAGCGAAAGTGACAGTTGCTCTAAAACAAAGACGTCTCCGACGGAAGGCTGCTATGGATTTCAAAGAATCGAGCCACAATTATTCCCGTCTTTATTCAGGCTCCACATTAAACGAACCTCGGGAACGAAACCGAGTGCCGCCGCATCGAACGCCATGCTAAAGAGACGTTCTCCTCGCCATTCCAATAGTGATGGGACGCTAACGGCAGCCTATGGACCACTTTGGGTGCTTCATTCAGGCTCAATGCCATTTCATTCATTCATTCATTAATTATCTTCCGCTTTATCCTCTATTAGGGTCGCGGGGGGGTTCTCCATGCCCATCCAGGGAGAACGTTTCGTCCTGGCAGGTACACCCAGGACAGGACGCCAATCTATCGCTGGGCACACACTCACTCACATAGACATACTCTATATGGGGCAATTTGGAGAACTTAATTGACTTGATCCATGTTTTTGGACTGTGGGAGGAAACCGGAGAACCCGGAGGAAACCCGGGGAAACACGGGGAGAACATGGAAACTCCACCCAAATGGGGATTTGAACCGGGAATCCCTAACACTGAGAGGAGAACATGCTAACCATTAAGCCACCGTGCCGTCGCTCAATGCCACTTGTGTGTACAAATTTGTATAAACAGTTTGGGGAAGGCCTGTTTCCATTCCAGCAGTGCAGTTAGCAGGTCACATATGAAGTTTGATGTTGAAGAACGTGGCTGGCAGCATTACAACCACGTCAGGTACATTCGGGATGAATTAGAACTGAAATTATGAGGCGGTACCTTCCGTCAATCGGTGTCTGACCTGAGGAATGGGCAAATAAACGCTCACGCCAGAATCGTGCAGAAGGCTGACGTGTGGGCGCCAGTATTGCTGCAAGAGGTAGGACCAACTTGGAGTGGGATGTGAAGAACACCATGTATGTGGCATCATGGCAGCGTAATCTACACGAACAGCCTGTGGAACTTCTCCAAGGGAAGCTATTTATGTAGGAAGCTATGAATTAACAATTCGGCGCTCGGGGGGGTCATTCAGCGACCCGATAAGGCCATCCCACCCTCATACTATATATATATATATATATATATATATATATATATATATATATATATATATATATATATATATATATATATATATATATGAAAATGATCCTTCATGAAACAACTGAAGATCTGATAACATTAGTTTTAGAGCCAAGATTATAAAAGATGCAGCAACATGTCATGTTTTTTTATAGTGGACAATAAAGACCAGACACTTGTCATCCAATAGTCTGCCAAAGAACACCATGTATGTGGCATCATGGCAGCAGTAATCTAAACGAACAGCCTATGGAACTTCTCCAAGGGAAGCTATTTATGGAGGAAGATATGAATTAACAATTACCATCAGCACTTCGGAGCTCGGGGGGTCATTCAGCGACGAGATAAGAGCATCCCACCCTCATACTGATTTATATATATATATAAATATATATATATATATATATATATTTTTTATTATTATTTTTTTTTATTTTTTTTTTTTGTTCCTGACTTACATCCTTGTGCGGCACATTGGCTGTATAGCACGTTTTCCTCTCAGCACTACAGATTCCCGGTTCGAATCTCAATCTGGGTGGAGTCCGGGTCCTCCGGTTTCCTCCCACAGCCCAAAAACATGGATCAAGGTCAACTGAGTTCTCCAAATTGCCCCATATGGAGTGTGTTTGTGTGAGTGCCTGTATGAGTAAGTGTGCCCAGTGATAGATTGGCGTCCTGTCCTGGGTGTATCTGCCCAGCGCCCAAAGCGTTCTCCCCTGGATGGACATGGGGAACCCCCCCCGCGACCCGAGTAGAGGATAAAGCGGAACATAATGGATGGATGGATGGATTTCCATCCTTCATGTAAACAACTGAAGACCTGATAACCTTAGCTTTACATCCAAGGTTATAAAATATGTCATGTTTTTTTTATATAGAGGACAATAAAGACCAGACACTTTTCCTCCAATAGTCTGCCGAAGTAAGTCATGATGCCTCTCATTTTATTTTGGGGTCAGAGCGAAAGGGCTTCAGTGGAATCCTTTAATTAAACCTGCGCCGTGCATTTGGGATTGGTTCCATACAGTCGAGTGCATGACTCCCGAGAACGACTTCTGAAAATAAAAATGATATTTTCATTACGAAGCTCAAAATTCAATCAACAGAAACCATGGCAGCATCGGAGGAAAGGACGAGTGACCATTCAGACCTAACTGGGATGACCGGCTTGTGGTTTTTTTATTTTATTACATTTTTTTCGCCTTTCAAAAGCTGATCTTTTTGAACCAGGGAGATCAAAGCGAAAGTAGATGGTAATTGCGGCAGAGGCTCTATAGAGCTCCGTGTCACCTGTGACTAATAAGGCAGATCATAAAGAGAGTGAGAGCAGAAAAGGACTAATTTTCAGGGTGTTGGTCCACAAGCCCGGGGCCGGAACCCGTAACTGGTTTTGGCCAATGTGAAATATAGAGCGTGGGTCATAAAATTAATGAGTTCTTGGCCTCGGTGAAATGATGCGCTGAAAAAAAAAATTAGCTACTTGAGAGACTGCTGGAATATGACCTTCTGAATCCCTAAATTAAAGAACTCTATGATTTTCTAACATGACAGCTGCTGTGATGTTTTGACATACCGCCGACATATTGAGGGGAATGTCTCCTCATACGGGGCATGTGAAGAACATACCAATCCCAGCAGCTTGGGGTAAGCTGCAAACCTAGTCCTTAGGAAATGGAATTGTACATACGTCCATTTCCCCAAATATTCATAGAGTGAAGTCTATAAAGTGAAACAAGCCTATCCCAGTACTCAATGGAGAAAGGCCCTACACACATGTATATCAACAATGGTCACCATGGATACGACCACCAGCTGAAATCAGGATGGACGCTGATAGAAATCAAGAATGGAACGATCTTCCCGAGGCCCCTGGAGCTAATCTAAGCTACTTGAGAGACTGCTGGAATATGACCTTCTGAATCCCTAAATTGAAGAACTCTATGATTTTCTAACATGACAGCTGCTGTGATGTTTTGACGTGCCTCCGACACATTGAGGGGATTGGGATTGGGAGCATGTGAAGAACATACCAATCCAAGCAGCTTGGGGTAAGCTGCAAACCTAGTCCTCAGGAGATGGAAGTGTACGTACGTCCATTTCGAGTGAAGTCTATAAAGTGAAGGCCCTGCACACATTTATTTCAACAAAGGTCACCATGGATACGACCACCATGGATACGATCACCAGCTGAAGTCAGGATGGAGATTCTAAAATGGATGCCTAAATTTAGAGCTGCTTTCATTGAAGGGCACTTGCTTAAGGGACCGGCAGCTGCAGTTTGGCAGAGCTGGGGTTCAAACCCCTCAACCGAGTGGAGCTGACTGGACAAACTGGACTGCTTGGAATCCTCACCAATTAAAGGTGATCACTCCTTGATTTAGCGCCTCAACGGTGTGAATTCAAGGAAACGATCCCAGGCAAAGATGCTGATAGAAATCAAGAATGGAATGATCTTCCTGAGGCCCCTGGAGCTAATCTAAGCTACTTGAGAGACTGCTGGAATCCCTAAATTCAAGAACCCTATGATTTTCTAACATGACAGCAAGTGTACGTACGTCCATTTCGCCAAATTTTCATAGAGTGAAGTCTATAAAGTGAAGGCCCTGCACACATGTACATCAACAAAGGTCACCATGGATACGACCACCAGCTGAAGTCAGGATGGAGATTCTAAAATGGATGCCTAAATTTAGAGCTGCTTTTGTTGAAGGGCACTTGCTTAAGGGACCAGCAGCTGCAGTTTGGCAGAGCTGGGGTTCAAACCCTCAACTGAGTGGAGCTGACTGGACAAACTGGACTTTACTGCTTGGAATCCTCACCCATTAAAGGTGATCACTCCTTTATTTTAGTGCCTCAATGGTGTGGATTCAGGGAAACGATCCCAGGCAAAGACGCTGATAGAAATCAAGGCCCCTGGAGCTGTGCTTCACTATCTTTTCTTTTTCCTTTCGGCTGGTCTCATTTCCCTTCACTTGACGAATTGCCCACCCCTCTTGTTTCTGTAGAGGACTGGCGCTGCCATCTGTTAGCCACTTCTTGAAACAAAAGCGACCAAATTACAGCAGAAAAGACTGACGGTGGAAAAAAATAAAAATCACGGTTTACATAGCAGATGGCGGTATAGTGTCCTAATTTTGTACAAGTTCTCGAATTCTCTCGCCGGCTGCATCGTCTTGTCGGAGGCACCACGCGCCCCAACTGTGAAGTTCGGAATTAACATTCCTAACGAGTCTGTAGTGTTCGCTGACGATATTAGCACGCCGGCGCGCCTTCCAGTCCTGTGTCGAGAAGCAGCCTTCCCCGACGGAGCTCGATAATCATCAGGCCTCGTCCCAGAAAACAATCACTTTCCTAATTGGCAACAACAGCTCCGGCAGAATGCGCTCCAAACGAAGTAATTAACAAATGGGCTATTCTTTCTTTCAAAGAGGCTCCAAGGTGAACCTCAGGAGATCCTCGCAGGAGGTGCGCCGGTGGCCAGAAAGTCCGAACGTCCGCCTCCGCTCGCGAGTTCCTCGCCGTGTCTCGCTGGAAACTGGTCGGGCGATGACTTTGCAGAATGGTAATTCGGGGCTGTTAAAATAACGAAGGAAAATTAAGCAGATCCAATTTGTAGCCTTTGGAAGGCATAAAGCCCATTTACGGGGCGCGGCGAAAACTAATTTGTCTTAGCCGCATATGCCGGCTCGTAAACAGCACTCGCGACGTGATGAATGTCTCACTAACCCCCTCGCAGCATCCTAAATCACTGTCGAGTTCCCGGCTGCAATAAACAGAGCCCGAGCGAGGAACTTCGCACGCGGGATGCGCGACATAATTGTTCGGTGTTGCCAACGTTTCCACTTAAAAGAAATCAAAAGAAGGGCTGTGTGGGACAAATCTCGGCAGCGCTGGCGGTGTAACCTAATCAGGATGGAAATGAGAAGATGAAGAGGCTGCTCATTAGAGGCCCCGCGAAAGTAGGACAGCTTGGAGATTTATTAAAAGAGGGACACTTACTTATGCAGGATGCACGGACATAAAAAGCACCCGACCTGCACACGGCATCAAAAGGAGCAAGGAGATGGCCGTCGCGCACTCCAGACGCTGACGCCGTGTCGAACACAGCTAGGTGAATAAGGTTCGGCTAATGAGGCCGACATTATTTACATAAGAAAGAGCATGGTGGATTCTGGAAGATGCGCCACCGTCGAGGTAAATACATCACGGAGGGGGTCGTGACTCCTTTCATGGTTCTCCTGCACTTCCCTTAAATGCACCTCACGCTTGCACGATCACTGCATCACCGGCAAGCAGTACCGACGTTAAAGAGTTTGGGGAAGGTTCGTTCCTGCACCCATTCTGAATAATGTAAGATCTATCCATCCATTATCGTCTGCTTAGGGTCGCGGGGGGGGGGGGGGGGGGGGGGGGGGGTTCCCCCTACCCAGGACAGGACACCAATATATGGCTGGGCACACATGGATGAAGCCTCCAGGTGATAACTATGTTTTTCTGTCTCTTTAAACCTGTCATTAAAATGGAGGTCTCTATACGAGAAGTGCTACATGAGCAGGAGTCCTTATTCACAGGTGTTAAATCAGCTCGCTATTATAAGGCAGCTCATCGGGAGTGGAGGCGTGCTAACTTAGCGCTAAGACATCTGCGAGCTGGTCCTGATCACTGAAGGGATTCGTCTCAGAGAACTCGAGCACACAGACGCTTCAAAAGCCTTAGCAAGCATCAGGGATGGGGGTTGGTGGATGTGGGTGGGGGGTTTGGGGGGTAAGACTTTAACGGAGAACGTTTCAGGCGCTGGGCAGATACACCCATACAGGGTGCCAATCTATCATTGGGTGCACACTCACGCACACAGACACACTCCATATGGGGCAATTTGGAGAATTCAGTTGAACTTGATCCATGTTTTTGGACTGTGGGAGCAAACCAGAGAATACGGAGGAAACCCACACGGACACGGGGAGAACATGGGAACTCGAACCGGGAATCCCTAGCGCTGAGAGGAGAACATGCTAACCTCTAAGCCAACATGCCACCCACATAAAGAAAATATTCATCCATCCATCCATTATCTTCTGCTTTATCCTGTACTAGGGTCGCGGGGGGGGTTCCCCATGCCCATCCAGGGGAGAACATTTCAGGCGCTGGGCAGATACACCCAGGACAGGGCGCCAATCTATCACTGGACACACACTCACTCACAGACACTCTATATGGGACAATTTAGAGAACTCAATTGACCTTGCGCCATGTTTTTGGACTGTGGGAGGAAAACGGAGAAGCCGGATGAAACCCACGCGGACACGGGGAGAATGTGGAAACTCCACGCAGATGGGGATTCGAACCAGGAATCCCTAGTGCTGAGAGGCGAACGTGCTAACCACTAAGCCACAGTGCCGCCTGCCGAAAATATTAATAAAAATAATAATAAAAGAAATCACAGAGGTGAAACTGTAACCTGCCAAAGTTCAGGAAGGCGAAAAAAATATTGGGAAACCCGTGTACACATGATTCTGTAGCGCAGCCAATCATTTTATAATTCTCCTGAGGGCCCGACATCTTTATTGCGGCGAATCGATCATTCTTCTCTTTTACAGCGTACCCCGGCGGACGCATCGGGACGGCGAGACTCAGTGAAATGACACGAGGAGTAAGCAAGATATTAGATGTAGGAGCAGGTTTTTTATATTGGGTGACGGCAAGAGGAAAAATGGCACGTGTTGGGGGAGAAAATGGGCCATGACAACTCGAAGCTTTCTTCCCGTCAGAACAGAAGTCAGGTGCTTTGAAGCAGCGAAGGAACCTGAGGCGCTTCAGTGTAATTATTTAACAGCTCCAGACTCCAGACAACAAATGCATTTTTCATGTTTTTATGACAAATTATGCCTCTGAGCAGGAAAGCGAAAACAAATACTAAAAAGATGCTTGATTATTTGTGTATACAGTTTGGGAAAATTCAAAGAGCTTGTTTTCGGAGAAGCAAATATTTTATCAAGGTTCCCCTTTTAAACCCAGTCGCTTTTATAAAACGCTTTCCGACGGAATGATGAAATTGCTAATATTTCTTTGGTTATTCTTATGGTGAAATCAAAACACGCTTTAAATATAAATGTGCAGGGGATGTTAAACCTTTCACACAAATAGGGTCTTAATTCAGTCATTTTATTCAGCCTTTCATTTTCCATGCGCCACCAAACGTCTGACTGAAATCTGAAGGTGTCTATGATGTGGACGTGAGAACTGGAATGAACATTGGAGGACATGCAGACTCCATGCAGAAAGGATCTCCAATTTCCCAATTGGGAATCAAATCCTGACCGTTGCACCACCATGCTGCCATGAGTATGCAGTGCTATGCCAAAATCAAAACATGGATCTCCACTGTCCCAATTGGGAATCAAATCCAATGGTAACGTCTTGTGAGAACGAGACCCTGACCGTTGCACCACTATGCTGCCATGGGTATGTACTGGTATGCAGAAATCAAAACAAGGTTTAATTATAAATGTGCAGGGCATGTTACACCTTTCACACAAATAGGGTCTTAATTCAGCCATTTTATTCAGCTTTTCATTTCCCATGCGCCAGTAAATAACGACTGAAGTCTGAAGGTGTCCATGATGTGGACGTGAGAACTGAAATGAACCTTGGAGGACATGCAGACTCCATGCAGAAAGGATCTCAAATTTCCCAATGCTGCCATGACCACCATGCTGCCATGGGTATGCAGTGCTATGCCAAAATCAAAACATGGACCTCCAATGTCCCAATTGGGAATCAAACACAATGGTAACGTCTTGTGAGACGGAGACCCTGACTGTTGCACCACCATGCTGCCATGGGTATGTACTGGTATGCAGAAATCAATCAAATCAAACTGGTATGCAGAAATCATGAAGGTGTCCATGATGTGGACGTGAGAACTGGAATGAGCCTCGGAGGACATGCAGACTCCACGCAGAAAGGATCTCCAATGTCTCAATTGCGAATCAAACCCAATGGTAACATCTTGTGAGACTGAGACCCTAACCGTTGCACCACCATGCTGCCATGGGTATGCAGTGGTAGTGACCAGTTAGACTGCTACACCACACGTGTCCTGGGTCTGTGATTAATATTTGGGCATTGATGATAAAGATTAAATTCTAAGGTGGAATATGAGTGAAGATCCATCATCAGTGCCCAACTTCCCAAACCAAGGTGGCCCTCAAAAATCAAGATTCATTTGGTTCCATGTCCCAAAACACATTTAATCCACAGATTTATGACACCTACATGTGTCCTATAAGTGGTCAATATAAAAACAAAACTGCCCTACCCATTTGGTGCACTTGGAAATGCCAACATACATCTGCCATCATTCAGTGTGACAAGTGGGCCGGATTAAAACAAGGGATTGTGGGTCAAAGTATTTCGCTATCTGAATTGGCATCAAGCCTTAAGTCTAGATTCGGAATCAGTTCTAAGACCTTTCAGTTCTAAGACACACAAAAGGCAATGGACCCATCAGTCCAGTGAAACCTTACCTGTGATGTCATCATACACCCTGGTTAGACTGTTCTATTAAAGATTAGCACTGTTCTACTCTGGACCGCGACCCACAGCTGCAGTCTAGCCTTCAAAAACCTTTTAATGTGAGCTTATTATAACTATAGACGAAAATTCAATAACAGCTACAACCGGGTGTTGCCGTAGCAGCAGAGATGTCACGATCTGGTCCTGTAGACTCCCAGCTAGGTCATTAGTAGTTCTGGAATGGTTCTCAAATATAGATCCCTGTTAGAGCGCTCTACTAGACCATAGGCTTAATTACAAGTGTACTCGCAGTGTCTTAAGTGAACATGATTTATTGGTCGTTGGGGCTGGAACAGATCTGTTCAGCTGAAATAGCCAAAATAATCCACCCCAGACTCAATATATATTTTAAAAATGATTTAATAAGATATAAAAAAGGTTATATGATTATGGGTCCATCCCATAATCAATAGCGAGAGATAGTGTTCCAGAGCTAAACCGTTCTAAACTGACCTGACAGTAATAAGGTTACATCAAAGCCACTGTGTGCAACGTTTATTCATTAATAACAGACCGTGCACCTCTGTACCCCTTGTTTATCCTGAACTGACCACTAGACCCTCTGTGGAACAGCTTGGTGTCCAATTATAGAACCTTTGTTTAAAAAAGTTTGTCCCTGTTTCATGCTCCAAGACTTTTTATCACTGAACTCTTTAAGCACTGAAGCCCCTGTGTATTAAGGACTACACTAGTTTTCTCCACATCCCACCACCCCTGCACTCATGGACACGTCGGCAGGGGGATAACTGCAGAAAAAGTTCTGGAACCAATGGTGTTAAGGGTCTTTGTATTCTGTAGTAATTCTACATCCTTTGAGGGAAGCTGTAATATATACTGTGGTTAGGGTGTTGGGTCTAACAAAGTCCACACTACGTCTACATAAAAAAAAAAAAAAAACACAAGGCCTTACAATTTCTTGCCCATAAATGTGCCATGTCCAAAGTCCATTACCAATGGTTCCACCTTCTCCAGTGCCTCAATCTCTAACCCTCATTGTTTTAGGTGTGGGGTATCATGGCTGACCCATGCTCTGCCCCCGGCAATAAATGTACCACTGGCCGTGTTCATCAATTAATTAAACACCATTTTTGCATTACACCATTAATCTTTGCTTCCCCGTTCCTCATCCACCACGAGCTTTCATTCTGCGGCTGGCATAACCCCGGCATGTTTGCCATTATGCATGTTAAGCTGCTTAATATTTGATCAGGCATTAATGGGAATACCCTCCTTTGAGAGTGTCAGAGTAATGTGCCCAGTCCAGCGCACATGCGGGGGCGGACCAGCTACAGCTTGCCCAGGAGGGGAGTACTCCTTCAGGCAGTGTGCATCGCTAATAACTGCCCTGGTGACCTGTAATTCGGCAATGACGACCTCCTCTCAGACCAACTGCAGTGCGCCGAGGCTGAGAGGTTTCAGGGACGCCGGGTTAAAGAAGGAGCAGCGGTCCTGACAGCGGCGAGTTAATGAGTCTCTCCAAAGCAGGCGCGTCGGTTCGACATGCTGCAGGAGGACGAGGAGAGCAGAGCTGGCAGGAATTAAGGACGGCGGCGATTTTTGCAGTGTGGACACTGTAGCCTCCTGCAGTCGCGCTTGAGCTCCAGATTACAGGCACATGAAATTGGACCTGGAGAGACGTGACAGTCAGAGACACGCTCTGTCAATGATGTCAAACAGACCATATGTCAAAAGCAGTGTGTCATGTCACATCACTTCACATTCAACAGTCCTGACAGCTCGCCAGTTACCACGGGGAAGAGTGAAGCCTTTCAGTTTATAGGATTAAAGAATATTCTGGCGGCACGGTGGCTTAGTGGTTGGTATGTTCTCCTCTCAGCACTAGGGATTCCCGGTTCGAATCCCAATCTGGGTGGAGTTTCCATGTTCTCCCCGTGTCTACATTGGTTTCCTCCGGGGTCTTCAAATTTCCCCATATAGAATATAGAGTGTGTATGTGTTAGTGAGTGTGTGCCCAGTGATAGATGGGCGCCCTGTCCTGGGTGTATCTGTCCAGCGCCCGAAAAGTCCCCTCCCCCCGTGACCCTAGTAGAGGATAAAGCGGAGGAGGATGGATGGCCTCTCAGCACTAGGGATTCCCGGTTCATATCCCAATCTGGGTTGAGTTTCCATGTTCTCCTTGTGTTCACATGGGTTACCTCCAGGTTCTCAGCTTTCCTCCCACAGTCCAGAAACATGAAACAAGGTCAACTGACTACTCCAAATTGCCCCATATAGAGTGTTTGTGTGAGTGAGTTTGTGCCCACCAATAGCTTGGCGCCCTGTCCTGTGGGTATCTGCCCAGCGCCCGAAACGTTCTGCTATGGATGGGCATGGGGAACCCCACCATGACTCTAGTAGAGGATAGAGTGGAAGATAATAGATTGATGGAATAATATTCTACACAAGGTTCCTAAATGCATTCCACATCACGTAAATCAGTGCACAATGGAACCAGACTGACAGTTCAGGAACTTTCCCATCAGCATTCTGGGCCAAAATATGGCCCAGCATCCACCAGGTAACTTTGGTGCAAACACACAACCACACAGGGTATTTATAAAAGTCATTCTAGTTCTTACTGCTGGAGTCGGGCGTTATTTCCTTATTATTTCTCTTCTCCACAGTGCCATGAAATTTGATACAATATGCTGCAACATCCATCTCCCCTGTTTCTGTTTTACTGCCGTCACAGAACCAGCACTCTCTTGACCTCCCTGATAATGCATTCCAGCAACAGACAACATTTTAACTCTATTAAAAACACAAATCATCCACTGCTCCTGTAACTCACGCCGCCCCTCCGGGATGTGTCCTTGGCCCTATCTTATTCATAATGCTCAAGCTATCCTGAGGACATTTGTCCTTACAGGTGCATTTTTCACCGCTGTGCAGATGTGTGAGTGGGTTTTCTCCTTCGTTTCACCCTCCGTCCACATATCACGATGAGCCATGAACACAGATTGGGATGTGGACCTTGGTCAACCTTCTGTAGCGCGACTTTCCGCTTCACGAATGGCAAGAACTTCCAATTTGAACTGATTCACTGAGCCGGATGTTGTGGTTGACAATGTCTGAGTCGACTGAGCAGATAAATGTTAAGGGTCACCGCTGGGGTTCCTCGGTAACGGGAATTCACCTGATAATCATGTAGCTAGTTGTTCGGAGGACAATGTACGAGGAGTTCATAATGGCACTGTGGCTTGCACATTCTCCTCCCAGCACTGGGTGGAGTTTCCATGTTCTCCACATGTCCCAGTTTTCCCTGGGTTCTCCGGTTTCCTCCCACAGTCCAAAAACATGGATCACGGGCAATTGAATTCCCCAAATTGCCCCATATACATAGAGTGTTACCACAGGGAACCACAAACTTCGTGTAGAATATTATTCCATTCATCCATCCATCCATCCACTTTATCCTGTACTAGGGTCATGGGGAGTTCCCCATGCCTGCCAGGGGGAAACTTTTCGGGTGCTGGGCAGATGCACCCCAGACAGGGCGCTTATCTCTCGCTGGGGACACCCATGGGAAAAACCCATGGGGAAAAGTGAAGCATGTTCACCTCTCAGTGCTGGGTGGAGTTTCCATGTTCTCCCTGTGTCTGTGTGGGTTTCCTCCGGGTTCTCGGGTTTGTACCCACAGTCCAAAAACATGGATCAAGGTCGACTGAATTCTCCAAACTGCCCTATATATTGTGTGTGTTCCCAACGATGGATTGGCTCCTTGTCCTGGGTGTACTTGCCCAGCTCCCAAAATGTTCTCCCCTGGATGGGCATGGTGCCCTAGTACAGGACAAAGACGGTGTCCCTGGCCATGAACCCAGGGACACAGTCAAATCAGACGGCACAAGGAGCAGTGAGTCCATATTGCAGTAATCCATTGTATCCTTGCCATCAGGAAAGTATGGCGTATCGAGGCAGTTGCCCTAATTTAAAGCCTCTGATGCCTCACACATCCCAAAGCCTCTGGACACAAATATCATCAAAGCCAAACTATTTTTCCGAAGAGCCTTGTTTTCCGCCTACACCCGGGTCCAGAGCAACCTTGCCGTAGGCTGCCGCCCTGACCTTCTCATTTTCAGTTCTCATCGCTGTCCAGCACCAAATGTTCATGTTCAAAGGAAATGAGATGACAGGCCGATCCCCGAACGCCATCCGGACGGCGAGGCGTCTAATAGAAATGATAAAAATGTTAATGAACAGCATGGTGGCTGTTCATGAGGGAACAAAAGGGGCAGACCCCATTTCAGTTAGCATTAAGGCAGGAAGTAGAACCTTGCATAATACGGATGATGCTGGAGAACCAAGTAGATTGGGCTGCAGTTTTCGTCTCCGCCTGAACCCTGTTTGGATGTAGACTGTAATCAGAGGGGGTTCAGGCTGAAGAGATAATAGCCTTTAAGGACAGCGTCTCTTTAGCGGCCCCCTCCTGTCTCACTGGTTCTGCTGTCTTCATGACGGTGATGCTAATTTGCACCTGATTCCCATTAGAGATGTTTGTGCATTATGGTCTGTATTTACTCTGAAGTCGGACACACTGACGGGACTCGTCCACCTGTTTCATGCAAATGATGGAAACAAATGTAGAAAATTCAAGAACGTAAACACTGAATATCAGCAGGATGAAGAGGAGGATGAAGACTGTCTCTGGACCAGTGTTCACTTTAGCACCAAGCAACACTGAGCTGTCCCGCTTCAGGGGGGTCCTAAAACCATTTTGGAGACAATCCCCAGGACAATAAGATGAAGGGTGAGGAAACATCATGTTCTGTCCTACAATCTCATGTCTTAAAGTGTCCATTCCTAATGTGTCTTAATCCCAAAGTGTCCTATCATAATGTTTCTTATCCTAAAGTCTCCTCTCCTGTAATAAAGGGTTGTCTTCAAAAGAATCTTAAAGTGTATTGTCACAAAGTGTCTTATCCTAAAGTATCCTGTCCAAAAAAATCTTATCCTTAAGTCTCCTGTCCTAAAATGTCTCATTGTAAAGCGTCTTATCCTTAAGTCTCCTGTCTTAGTGTCTAATCCTAAAGTCTCCTGTCCTAAAGTGTCTTACCCTAAAGTCTCCTGTTCTAAAATGTCTTATCCTAAAGTCTCCTGTCCTAAGGTGTCTTATCTTAAAGTCTCCTATCCTGTACCAAAAAGTCTTCAAAAGTATTTTAAAGTGTCTTATCCCAAAGCGTCTTATCCTAAACTCTTCTGTCCTGTACTAAAGGGTCTTCAAAAGTGTCCTAAAATGTCTTATCCCGATGTGATTTATCAGCTTATATTAAAGTGTCCTGTCCGCATGTATCTTGTACTTCCGTGTCCTGAAATAATGTTTTCTAAAGTGTTGTGCCCCAAAGTGTTTCATCCAAAAGTGTCTTAACATGTACCATCCTGTCTCTTCCACAATTAATAACCATTCCATTTATATTAGACAACCGTCCACCTTCAGTATGTCCTTTTTGGCCATAGTGTGGTATATTAAAAGAGAAAGAAATAACATCTACGACTAAATCAGTCAGTGACAGAAAATAATAGTAATAAAAAAAAAACATGTAATTTATATTTTAATTTTCATTTGTTCATTCTGTTTGGGAAGAGAGTAAAACCAGTTTCGGTTTCGTTTCCTGAAGCAGCGATGCAGAACCACGTTCCGAGCTCAGCTCCCAGTTGTATGGACTAATCAGAGCGTCTGATTGCGGCTTTGAATTCACTGATACACGATTCCCGGTCTGAAGGCAGAGGGAGTATGTTTGGTTTAATACATTCACATCAAAGGTTCAATGCACCGTACACAAGGCCAACGCCCCGCCGCTTGTTAGTTCTCTTGTTGTAACCCATAAGATCTGCGAGGTATTCTGCCTATAAGCGGGGCCGCCCCCCGCCGCGGCTGATTGCTCGAACCCCCACATGTGCGGCACTCTGAATCTATTACAGATGTGCAGCATTGAGCCGGTGCTTAACCATGCGACAGAGGCAGGCGAAGCAGGCATGGGGTTCTCGCTGCTTTGCTCAGAACTCTATGAGAACCATGCTCATTGCGCATTTAAATGCAAACTTAGGGCATGGTAGCTCAGTGTAGGGCGTTGGGCTATCAATCTGAAGGTCCCCTGAAGTTACCAGTGTGGGTCCTTGAGCAAGACCCTTAACCCTCATTGCTCCAGGAATGTTGTGATTAACCCTGTGTTCACCTTGTGAGTCGTTTTGGATAAAAGCATCTGCTGAATGACCAACTGTAAATGTAAATGTAAACTTACGGAACCTCGGATGGAAGGAACCTCGGCTGGCCGGTCCAAACCGGCTGACTTTGGTCTAATAGGTGTTACCGCAGACATTATATATAATATTTCTCCTTTTATTTTATGGCTTTTCAATTAGTCCGGGTTTCTGCGGGCCTGCTGGGTCAAAATCGCCATGTCCTTGATTTTATGATTCTGCTTTATGACGCACTGCGTCCTAAGACTATCCCATTCATCATACCTCAATGTGCTTCACAAAGAACGTAAGATAATTACAGTTCAGAAGGAGTGATGGATGGAGAACAAGAGAGCTACGGGTGAGTCAGATTATTCGGAGTGTAAATGAGGTTATGTAGAGAAATAGGCAATTCATTTAAGCCATCCATCCATTATCTTCTACTTTATCCTCTACTAGGGTTGGGGGGGGAGAACGTTTCGGGCATTGGGCAGATACACCCAGGACAGGACACCAATCTATCGCTGGGTCTCAAGTGTGGGTCAGCAGTGCCACAGCTCAGCTAGATGTGGGGGGGGGAGGGTGGTGGTCCCCATGCCCATCCAGGGGAGAACGTTTCGGGCGTTGGGCAGATACACCCAGGACAGGGCGCCAATCTATCGCTGGGTCTCAAGTGTGGGTAAGCAGTGCGACAGCTCAGCTAGATGTGGGGGAGGGTGGTGGTCCCCATGCCCATCCAGGGGAGAACGTTTCAGGCGTTGGGCAGATACACCCAGGACAGCACGCCAAGCCATTGCCCAGACACGGAGAGAACCTAGAAGATGGCACTTTGGGATTGGGATTTGAACCCGGACCCCAAACCCTGAGAGGCGGACGTGGTAACCACTAAGCCAACGTGCCGACCAATGAGACAGGATGAGCTACTCATCCCAACACAGCGACTCGTTTGTGGTTCCGTCTCAGTGAAGTCAGTAAAAGCTCACAGATCAGAGGTCAGTGTCAGAGAGGCATCACTTCTGTGTCTTCCTGCTCTCGCTCCATAATTACTAATAAATTACCAAACTAATTAACCCAAACACTAACTTCGCCCGGATTATTCGCTGATGACTGACGGCGTGTGAGGGAGCGTTCCGTTCCCAGGTGCCTTGTTTGCTCGTAACATGAAAGGAGGCCATGAACTTTTTCACTAATCAGCAGACTTGCAATTAGCAAGCGCATTATTATGCGCCATTAAAATTCAGCATCGTTTTAACATCGTCAGTCTAAAATACTCCCCAAATATAAAACAAGGCTGTCAATCAACGGGGATATTTATAGCTCCTAATGCTCAGCGAGGCAACTATTATAGAACTATGGTTAAGCTAGGGCGGCAAGGTGGCATAGTGGTTGGTATGTTCTCAGCGCTAGGGATTCTCGGTTTGAATCCCAATCTGGGTGGAGTTTCCATGTTCTCCCCGTGTCCACGTGGGTTTCCTCCGGGTTCTCCGGTTTCCTCCCACAGTCCAAAAACATGGATCAAGGTCAATTGAATTCTCCAAATCGCCCCATATGAAGTGTGTCTGTGTGAGTGAGTGTGTGTCCAGTGATATATTGGCACCCTGACCTGGGTGTATCTGCCCAGCGCCCAAAACGTTCTCCCCTGGATGGGCATGGGGAACCACCACATCCCCCCCTGCAACCCTAGTAGAGGATAAAGTGGAAGATAATGGATGGATAGATTAATCCTAGCGTCATGGGGAGGGGGGTATTTTAGGTGCTGGGCAGATACACCCAGGACAGGGTGCCAATCTACCACTGGACACACACAAGACATACTCTACAGTTGTGATCAAATTTATTCAACCCCCACTGAAATAAAGTGTTTTGGCCAGTTTGACATTGATTTGGATCATTTCAGTCATCTTATTTACAATTATATCAAAGAGGCACTTATAAATTAGACAAATATAACATAATATTTATGATGGAATAACCACAAATGTCTTTACTGTGCTCACATCATTATCAGTTTTATTCAACCCTTCTAGTGACATTATTTTTTAGTACTTAGTACAACATCCTTTTCCAGTTATGACAGCTTTCAAGCGTGAAGCATAGCTTGACACAAGTGTCTTGCAGCGACCTATGGGTATCTTAGCCCATTCTTCATGGGCAAAAGCCTCAGGTTCAGTCACATTCTTAGGCTTGCGCACTGCAACTGCCTTCTTTAGGTCCCACCAGAGGTTCTCAATTGGATTTAAGTCTGGTGATGCGATGGCCACTCTAGAATGTTCCAGCCTTTCATGTTCAACCATGCTCTAGTGGACTTGGATGTGTGCTTCGGATCATTGTCCTGTTGGAAGGTCCAACGTCTCCCAAGCCGCAGGTTTGTGACTGACTCCATCACATTTTCCTCCAAGATCTCCTGGTACTGAAGGGAATTCATGGTACCCTGCACAAGTTGAAGCTTTCCTGTACCATTAGAAGCAAAACAGCCCCAAAGCATAATTGACCCCCCGCCATGCTTCACAGTAGGCAAGGTGTTCTTTTGTTCATAAGCCTGGTTCTTCCTCCTCCAAACATAGCGCTGGTCCATTGTCCCAAACAGTTCTAATTTAGTTTCATCTGACCACAGTACACTGTCCCAAACCCTTTGTGGCTTGTCCACATGACTTTTGGCATACTGCAGTCGACTTTTCTTGTTCTTTGGAGTCAGCAAGGGGGTGCGCCTGGGAGTTCTGGCATGGAGGTCTTCGTTATGCAGTGCGCGCGCCTTATTGTCTGAGCTGAAACTTCAGTGCCCACATCTGACAGGTCTTTTTTCAGTTCCTTAGCAGTCACGCGGGGATTTTTCTCCACATTACGCTTCAGGCAGCGCACAGCAGTCGCGGTCAGGATCTTCTTTCTGCCACGACCAGGTAACGTTTCCACTGTGCCCTTTAACTTGAACTTGCGAATGATACTTCCGATAGTGTCTCTTGGAATATTTAACAACTTCGCAATCTTTTTATATCCATTGCCATTCTTGTGAAGAGCAATAACCTCTTCTCTTGTCTTCTGGGACCATTCTCTTGCCTTCACCATGCTTGTAAACACACCAGTAGATGTCTAGAAGGAGCTGAGTATCACAGTCCTTTTAAATCTGCCTAATTGGTGCTTATCATGCTTGATTGCTGTTCGTTGACATCCACAGGTGTTTTCAATACCTGATTGAAAACACTGGAATGAACCTCTGTTCTTATGAGTGGTAGTTGTAAAGGGGTTGAATAATTGTGTCAATGAAGAAATCACAAAAAGGCCATTTAATACTTTATGACAAAAACAATTGATGCTATCTTAGTTGCATTTAGTTCTTTAACAAGTCCTTGTAAGATTTCACTATGAACACAATTACAAATGTGCACTGAATTCCATAAAACCCTTCGCAGCATTGGGGGTTGAATAAATTTGATCACAACTGTATATGGGGCAATTTAGAGAATTCAATTGACCATGTTTTTGGACTGTGGGACATGGGGAGAACATGGAAACTCCACCCAGATTGGGATTCGAACCTGAATCCCTAGAGCTGAGAGGAGAACATGCTAACCACTAAGCCACCATGCCACCCAGGGTGACAATATATTGGGGCAATTTCGAGCAGTTAATTCACTTTAAGTCCATGTTTTTGGACTGTAGGAGGAAAAATCAAAACTCCACCCAGGTTGGGATACCAACCTGAGTTAAGAACATGCTAACCACTAAGCCACCGTGCCGTCTTGGCTCACGGTCTCCTACTTTAATTAAATCCGTATATATTTAGATCATAATTGCCTCATATGAACCCTCGCCTCCTCCGCCGGTCTACATGCTGAACTTCAAACCAGTCAGCATTAGAACTGTTGCCAGTCCAGTCATTAAAACTTCACTTCCCGATTAGTAAGCCTGCGTCTCCTTTCCTGTCTGAAGCAATATGGATCGTTTATTTAAAACTATCTGAACGCACCATTCATCTAAATGAGCGTAGCTACATGAGAGCTGGCATCCGAGGCCTGCAGTCGGATACCACGGGCCCGGACGGGCGGCCAGCTCGAGCCACAGCATTTCCATTTGGTTTCCAGCCAAGCCGGCGCGTCTGAATGGATGTGGCTGGACTTGAATGTGTGATTTGTGGTGCGGTGACAGCAGCTGATGGTGTTATAAGTGTGCCAGTATTAAATTTATGGTGGTGGAAGCTCGGGAAGCAAGTGCTGCTGGGTATCCAGAGGGCATCTGTACAGCAGGACCATGTGAGAAACGGCAGCTTCAGTTTCTATTCAGAGTAATAATAATAAACATAGAAATAAAATTTGGGCGGCATGGTAGGGTGATTGGCATGTTCTCCTGTGAGCGCTGAGGATCCAGGTTCGAATACCGATCTGGATGGAGTTTGCATGTTCTCCCTTTACTTTAGTGCTCTAAAGTGCCGCATCTAAATTGCCCCTATATATAGTGTGTGTGTGTGTGTGTAAGGGAATGTATGCCTAACATGTGTATCTGCCCAGCACCCAAAAAGTTCTCCCCTAGATGTGCATGCCCCCCCCCCCCCCCCCCCGTGACCCTAGTATATAATTAGGCGGAATATAATGCATGTAGGGTGGCATGGTGGCTTAGTAATTAGCATGTTCTCCTCTCAGCGCTGGGGATTCCTGGTTCGAATCCCAATCTGGGTGGAGTCCGCATGGGTTTCCTCCGAGTTCTCCAGTTTCCTCCCACAGTCCAAAAACATGGATCAAGGTCAATTGAATTCTCCAAATTGCCCCATATAGAGTGTGTTTGTGTGTGTGTCTGTGTGAGTGTGTGCCCCAGTGAAAGTTTGCCGTCCTGTCCTGGGTGTATCTGCCCAGCGCCCGAAACGTTCTTCCCTGGATGGGCATGGGGAACCCCCCCCCATGACCGTAGTAGTGGATAAAGCGGAAGATAATGGATGGATATGCATATTTTGAATTAATAATTAATAATTAGGTTTGCACGGTGATGTCGGGTTGGCATGTTTGCCTTCCAGCACTGGGGATCCGGGTTCGTATCCTGATTTGGTTTCTCGTAGGTTCTCCAGGTTCCTTCCACAGTCCAAAAACATGCTCTAAAGTTGCCCCTGTTATAGTGTGTGTAGGTGTGAGTGCGTGTGTGCCCAGCGATAAATTGGCAGCCTGTCCTGGGCGTATCTGCCATGCAAGCCAAACGCCCCATCCTTACACCCCCCCCCCCCCTCACTCCCTATTAAGGGATTAAGTGGAAGATAATGAGATGAGTTGAACATAGTTCATAAATCTTTATGGTGCCGTTATTTTAAGTGTGTTTGTTACTTCCTCGACACCAAAATGAAGAAAACAATAAATGAGGCTAAATCGCAAAACATCGTTCCACTGAAGTAAATGTGTCGCATAATTAAGAACCATAATTAACCTCATGATTAAAGCAGCTAATTAAAGAGGGGAAGAACCAAACCTGAACCATGCAGCTGATTGAGACAGATACTTAGCAGATACATCAGCAACGCCGTTCAAGTACAAAGCGTACATACGGAACGTTCTCAGAAATGAGAGCTGCATGGGCTGAATTACTGTCACTGAGCGACGGCGCACTCCAAAGCTCATGCTGGGGAAACCGCAGCTGAAGGCAACCCTCTATAACTTCTGAAGACTGAAAATGTCCAACCATGGTTCCAATCAGGGAATAAACAAACCCTGAGACAAGCATTGTACTGATGAAAGAACTAGGAGCAGGTCCACTGCAATGGGGCAAGCCAACCAACCAACTGCCTTGGGCCCCGAGCAGGCCTGGGGCCCCCAGAAGACCGGATAGTCATTAAATGCAACGACAAACGTTATGAGAGGCACTTTAAATTCTCTGATGGTCGATGCAGTTAATTATAATAACCTGTTATTGTTTTATATGCCCCTCATGGTTGCCCCTTTTGCAAACTGCTTTAAATTAATACTCAAGTTGGTCAGTGGGGCATTTTGCTTGAGACCTCTAATAACCTTGAAACCCTGGTTACAAAGGAAGCTGTCATGGAGAAATCAGTATATAAATAATAAAACTCATTTTTGTTTATTATCTTTGGCTACTAGGGTCGCGGGGGGGGGGTGAGGGAGGGGTGTTCCTCATGCCCATCTAGGGGAGAAAGTTTCGGGCACTGGGCAGATACCCCCAGGACAGGGCGCCAGTCCATCATTGGGCACACACTTACTCACATAAAATATATAGAGGCAATTTAGAGCAGCCAATCCACCTTAAATCAATGTTTTTGGACTGTGGGAATGAACTGGAGAACCAAGAGGAAACCCACTTTGACACGGGGAGAACGTGGAAACTTTATACAGATCGGGATCACAGTGCTGAAAGGAGAACATGCCAATGCCAACCCCTACGCCACTGTGCCTGGATGATTTTAAATAGGGCTCTGGTCCTGTATCACACCCTCTAGTGGTGGCAATAGGGATTAGGCTTGCGGGGGGGGAGGGAGGATGTTCCCATGCCTATCCAGGGAAGAACCCATGACAGGGCGCCAATCCATCGCTGACACACAAACACATACACAAAACATATAGGGGCAATTTGCATCCAGGCAATTCAGAGCAGCCAATTCACCTTGAAGCCATGGTTTTAGACCATGGGAGGAAACCGGAGAGCCCCCACATGGACATGGTCAGAACATGGAAACTCCAACCTGGATCCCCAGCGCCGAGAGCCACCCCAAAACTTTGGCGCACCACCCCGACCTGCACGGCCGCCCCGGTCCCTTCGGAGAACACGGACCCGCGTGTTCTCCTGCGAGAGCGTTATTAAAGGATCCTTCAGAGGAGAGACCTCTCGCGCTCCGCTCTCTCAGCTCCACGGCGGACGAAGCGATGGAGTTCAGAGCTGCACAGCGAGAACAATTATTACAAGCTCCCGTGGCGCCGGCGTTCTGCGCTCCCATCAAACGACAACATCGAAACCCTACAGCTCCCGAGCGCCGAGCCGAGCCGAGCCCTGTGGCCGCCGGATCGCGGCGTGCAAAGTACTAATGGATGATATTGCTGCATTGCATCACCAGCAGGGGATCAGAACGCTTTTACTGCACATGGGGTTAACCTCAGCTCAGCTTCAGATAATTACAGCAGGGGAAAACACGGGTCCCCTACCAGGACTGTTTATGTTGGGGGAACGTTATTAGTGGATGAATAATGCCTCTATTTACGCTCCCTTTCAAGCATTTAAACCTCTTCTTCCCAGCGCCGAGACGATGGAGCAACGCTGGGTAAAAGATGCTTAGAACCCGGTGCGGTTCTGACACTCGATTGTTTTTTTTTCCCCCCAATAAATTAATGATTAATATTTATTATGTTTGAGTAGCGGCACGGTGGCTTAGTGGTTAGCATGTTCGCCTCCCAGCACTAGGGATTCCCGGTTCGAATCCCCATCTGGGTGGAGTTTCCAAGTTCTCCCCGTGTCCGCGTGGGTTTCCTCCGGGTTCTCCGGTTTCATCCCACAGTCCAAAAACATGGATCAAGTCAATTGAATTCTCCAAATTGCCCCATATAGAGTGTGTGTGTGTGTGTGTGTGTGTGTGAGTGTGTGCCCAGTGATAGATTGGCGTCCTGTCCTGGGTGTATCTGCCCAGCGCCCGAAACGTCCCCCCACGACCCTAATAGAGGATAAAGCGGAAGATAATGAATGAAGGAATGTTTCAGTATCAGGGCGGTAGAGTCGCTTAGTAGTCAACATGTTCTCCTCGTGTCCGTGTGGGTATCCTTCGGGTTCTTGGGTTTCCTCCTACAGTCCAAAAACATGGAGCAAGGTCAACTAAATGGTCCAAATTGCCCCATATAGAGGTAGAGTGTGTCTGTGTCCAGTGATGGATTGGCGTCCTGTCCTGGGTGTATCTGCCCAGTGCCCAAAATGTTCTCCCCTGGATGGGCATGGGGAACATCCGCCCACGACCCTAAAAGAGGATAAATTGGAAGATAATGGATGGATGGATTTTTGGTGGCATGGTGGTTTAGTGGTTGGCATGTTCTCCTTTTAGTGCTAGGGATTCCCGATTGGAATCGCAATCTGGGTGGAGTTTCCATGTTCTCCCCGTGTCTACGTGGGTTTCTCTCCGGCTTCTCCGATTCCCTCCCACTGTCCAAAAACATGAATCAACGTTAATTGACTTCTCAAAATTGCCCCATATAGAGTGTGTCTGTGTGAGTGAGTGCGTGTTCAGTAATAGATTGGCGTCCTGTCCTGGGTGTACATGCCCAGTGCCCGAAACTTTCTCCCCTGGATGGGCATGGTGAAGCCCCCCCACTCCACTGTGATCCTAGTACACGACAAAGAGGAAGACGGATGTCTAAGTATCAGGCTCCCTAGCGCTGAGAGGAGAACATGCTTACTATTAAGCCACCGTTTTTTCCATGTTCTTTGGTTTCCTTGCACAGTCCCCATGTTTCGGAGGAAACCCACATGGACACAGGGAGAACATGGAAACTCCACCCAGATCGGTATTCGAACCTGGATCCCCAGCACTGAGAGGAGAACATGCAAACCACTAAGCCACCGTGCCGTCCTTATCCGGAACATATTCTCATTTGAAACCATGTGCTGAATAAACACTGTGTTAGAACCTGGAGTCCATACCAACACCTAAATCTAATTTAATTGACATTCCTACCAAGTGTGAGCTCACAGCCACCCCCCTCCCCCCCTCCCCGAACCCCAGCGTGGTCGTTACCATGCCGGCCCCCTGGCAGCCCCAATCAGCTCAATCCGTCAATCTGGCCGTAACGTGGCGCCTCTTCTCCGTCACCGAAATCCCGCCGCCGCTGAAGCGCTTATCGGATCGGCAGCCAAATTCTTCAAGGTGCCTCCCGTCCCGTCCTCCGTCACACCCAGGGCAGAATTTAACAAGGCTGTCAGCGGGTTTACTGGCTTATTCACTCATGTCTCTCAACCGGCGCTGGCCAACACGATATAACGGGCGCCGCCACGCCGGGCCCAACGCGGAGGCGTCGCGGTGATTCATCGGCGCAATATCGCAAGGTGGAAGAAAGTGATTGGAAAGCATTCCGGCTCGGGGGAACCGGGCCCCGCAGCCAAATGAAGCTAGAATGAATGATCTATACCTTTAAGCATCAGGAATCAGGAGCGAGGTGCGGGTTTGCCATTGGCAGGAACCGAACGGCGAGATTTCGATTGGAAATTCTTTAATCGCCTAATTAGCCCATTCCGAGTCGGCCAGCGAGGAGAAACAAAGCAGGAGCAGCTGCTGGAAAATGTGATAATTGCGCCGAGGGCCTTGATGCATGACGCCATCGAAGAGGCGACGCCAGTCCATTTGCACAGTGACTGACATCGGGTTGCCAGCTCTTGCCCGTTCCTCCGCATTATTAGGCCGTGCACTCTTATTAGTCTGCGGCTTATTACTCGTTCCGCGCGCCTCGCGAGTCAATTCGGCCGGCGTTTATCGCTCCCGCCGCGGCCCGAGGTGCACGGAGTCTGGTTTGCAGGCAGCCTCCTGCTCCCACGTTATTATTTCCTCCTGACTTATTTATGGAGCAATCTGTCTGGGCCGGGATCAAATCACACAACATCAGATATGGCAGAGAGAGATGATCCGGGGCCCGAGACAGACGGGGAATGTGCTGCCGTGGACATATTGCATATAAAAACGGCTGAACTTCCATAACCGACGTCGCCGCTGCCGCTGGGGGAATAAATTGCAAAACACCGAGAGTGACGGGGAACGATGACGAGATAACGATGGATAAGCAGGTGCATGAGATGAGGGCTGAGTAGAAAGTAGAGAGCGCAATTCGATGGTAATGACGCCAACGCGTGGCCCAAAGTATATGGACACCTGAACTTTCAGCCACGTGACTGTCGCCAGTGAGCGGCACGGTGGCTTATTGGTTAGCACATTCGCCACTCAGCTTTATCCTCCATTAGGGTCGGGGGGGGGGGGGGGGGGTCCTCATGCCCATCCATGCCATCACTGGACACACTCATTCACACAGACTCACACACAAACACACTCTATATGGGGCAATTTGGAGAATTCATGTTCTGGAGAACCCGGAGGAAACCCACATGGACACATGGAATCCACCCAGATTGGCATTCGAACACCCAGAATTGGCATTTGAACCCCAATTCGGGGTTCCACCCAGATTGGCATTCGAACCGGGAATCCCCAGCGCTGAGAGGAGAACATGCTAACCACTAAGCCACCTTAACCACTAAGCCCTTTATTGATACTTAATTTATTAATTATATTATATATTAAGGCGGCATGGTGGCTTAGTGGTTAGCATCTTCTCCTCTCAACACTAGGGATTCCCGGTTCGAATCCCCATCTGGGTGGAGTTTCTATGTTCTCCCCGTGTCCGCGTGGGTTTCCTCTGGGTTCTCCGGTTTCCTCCCACAGTCCAAAAACATGGATCAAGTCAATTGAGTTCTCCAAATTGCCCCATATAGAGTGTGTTTGTGTGAGTGAGTGTGTGCCCAGCAATAGATTGGCGCCCTATCCTGGGTGTATCTGCCAAGTGCCCGAGATGTTCTCCCCTGGATTGGCATGGGGAACCCCCGCGACCCTAGTAGAGGATGAAGCGAAAGATAATGGATGGACTGTCACCATGGACCTGACAGTTTCATGAGTTGAGGAACATTTATGATGGATGATCTAATCGTAAGGTCAACATCTTCCTTATGATTAGAAGGTCCGGTTGGAGCTACAGTTTCCTCCCACGTACCTGGATGTACATCCTGTGTATCAGGTCATGTTGGTGCCATTGGTGGGTCAGAAACCTGCAGGCTGCATGTAGGCTGGGGTCTAAAGGGCAGCTCATCTCAATATCTTCCACTTCTGAGTATCACCTGGAGAGAACATGCAAACTTCCCTGGTCTTATAACCATAGTCGAGACCTATATCCAATCCCCGCACCAGCCGGTCATTTTAAAATCATAGAATAGAATTATTTTTAACATTTTAGACTAAGATGCTTTCGTTTTGGCACCACAACACTTGAACTGCTCCCCAGATCTCAGCATCTTACAATCCTTTACTAAGGATTAGGGTCACGGGGTTCTCCATGGCCATCCAGGGGAGAACGTTTTGGGCGATGGGCAGATACACCCAGGACGGGGCACAATTCATCATTAAATGCACCCACACACACACACACACACAACAACTGTATATGGGGGCAATTTAAATCCAGCTTGAATCCTATTTTTGCATTGTAGGAGGAAACCGGAGAACACCCCCACAGACATGGGGGGAAGATGGAAACTCCATCCAGCTCAGGATACAACCCTGGATCCCCAGCACTGCGAGGAGAACATGCAAATCACCAACACAGATGGCAAACATTTAACATGCTTTGAAATATATTCAGATAAATTAAAAAGGTGCATCAACAATAATAGGTTTTAGCGCAGGGGGTCCCTTTTGTATGTTCTCCTTTTCTCTGTGTCGGTTCTACTGTGGAACTGCGTTTTCTTTTCACAATAAACAAACCTTTCAATTCAGTCAATTCATTATATACTCCAGCTGCCCATGAGTGGATGTGTCTGGATGGCTGCCCTGTGATCAGGCACCTCTCCGGGGCCTTTCCCTGCTGTTTTGATTCAAATCAGAACGTGAACTGTATTAGATACAGGGTTAAAACTCAGATGACAGACAGAGATTTCATTTGCTAGAAGGATAAGTCCATGATGATGGTCATGTGTCGACATACTTTAAGATCTAAAAATCTATTCTATCTATATATATATATATATATATATATATATATATATATATATATATATATATATATATATATATATATATATATATAATCTATATATGTAATATTAAAAAATATAAATAAAAAGTGTATTCTACATAAACAGATACCACTGACACACTGTCAGCTGCCCAAATCCTCCCCTGGCGCGGGTCCTTTGATGGTGAATCTGGCACGTCGCGTGGGCTGTGCACGGGCAGAGGCAGAGAGCGGCGCTGCTGACATGGTCGAGCAGTTTGACACTTAAGCAGTTAAACACGATCCCTTCAGGAGCCGAGCGGCAATCAGAGCTCTGCAGAGGAAGAAGCCTGGAAATCCAATCCAGCGCTGCCTCTCTCTCTTCACTAACGACATAATATTGTGATCGAGGCTCGCGCCTGAGAGCCACCGGCTCCGCCGAGACCGAGATACGGATCAAAGTCCTTCCATTTAAACCTTTCAAAAGGAAGAGGCTCCGGTTACGGCGCTCGGAGGCCGTGTTAGGGCCCTCACGCCATCAGGAAAACGGAGAGGTGAAGGACGCCGTGCTGGAAAACCTGTCGGATCAAACTCTCCGGCAACGACGTTCACTTTCTGGTGTCAGCAGGTGCTAAATAACCCCCCCTGCCTTTGTAACGGCAGCCGAGATGATCCAAATATTAAAAAAAAAGTGTCAGATCCACGACATCATGAAACGTGGTGTGGTGGTTTAGTGGTTAGCATGTTCTCCTCTCAGTGCTAGGGATTCCTGGTTCCAATCCCCATCTGGGTGGAGGCTCCATGTTCTCCCCGTGTCCGTGTGGGTTTCCTCCGGGTTCTCCGGTTTCCTCGCACAGTCCAAAAAACATGGATTGAGTCAATTGAGTTCTCCAAATTGCCCCATATAGTGTGTGTCTGTGAGTGAGTGTGTGCCCAGCGATAGATTGGCATCCTGTCCTGGGTGTATCTGCCCAGTGCCCGAAACGTTCTCCCCTGGATGGGCATGGGGAACCCCCCCGCGAACCTAATAGAGGATAAAGCGGAAGATAATGGATGGTTGGATGGACATCATGCAACAGAATGAACACAAGAGGATTACTAGCTATTACCTACTTGTGCATGTGGGGGCGCTGTAGAACCATGCTTCCATGGTTCTTCCAAACCATGGAAGAAACACTTGATATACTGAAGGTCTCCAGTGTAGAGTGCAGGTTAACCAAATGTATTCGCAATGGTCATATACCACTACAGTGGAATGGTAGTTTGAATGGAGTGCAAAAGATTTGAGAAGTAACTTGGGAGAACATGCAAACTCCCCATAGAACGTCCCTTGTCGTGGAATCATAGTCAAGACCTTTATCCAAGCCCTGCATCACTGTGCGACCAATTCGGTTTAATGATCAGAGTAATGGAACCATTTAGACCTTTTAGACAATGATGCTTTTAATTCAGCACCACAGCACTTAAACAGCTCCCTCTGAAGATTATCTCATCTTATCTCATTATTATTCCATAGTTGGAAACAGGGTCATGGGTTGGGGGGGCATCCCCATGCCCATCCAGGTAAGAATGTGGGTGGATAAGCCAGGACAGGGAGCCAATCCATCGCTAGGCACACACTCACTGACACAGATACACCCACTATAGAGGGTAATTTAGATGGGGGCAATTTAGTGCAACCAATTAATCTTGATCCATGTTGTTGGACTGTGGGAGGAAACCGGAGAACCCAGAGCAAACCCATGTGGACACGGGGAAAACATGTAAATAAACCTGGATGAGAGTGAGCAATATCAGGGGTCGGCCAGGGGTGACATGGTGGTCTAGTGGTTAGCATGTTCTCCTCTCAGCGCTTAAGGATTCCCGTTTTGAATCATAATCAGGGTGGAGTTTCCACGTTCTCCCCGTGTCCGCGTGGGTTCCCTCCGGGTTCTCCGGTTTCCTCCCACAGTCCAAAAACATGGATCAAGGTGCAATGAACTCTCCAAATTGCCCCATATAGAGTGTGTGTGTGAGTGAGTGTGTGTCCAGTGATAGATTGGCGCCCTGTCCTGGGTGTATCTGCCCAGCGCCCGAAACATTTTCCCCTGGATGGGCCCCCCCGCCGCCGCCGCCGCCCCCACGACCCTACTAGAGGATAAAGCCCGAAGATGATGGATGGATGGGATTAATAAGGTTCATAAACAAAAGTCATTATGGAAGGGAGTCCTTTCTGTGTATGGTCCCTTTTGTATGTTCTCCTTTTCTCTGTGTGGATTCCACTGTGGAACTGCACATTGATAATGGATGGATGGATGGATGGATGCAGCCAGTTCCAGACAGCTGGCTCTTTTCTTGTATTTATTTCTATGTTCCTCAGCAAAACTCTGAAGCCACTCGCTGTCCAGATCAGAGTGTTTTCAGCTCCTGAAAGCTCAGCTCCTTCGTCTGTTCATTTTATTTTTCGGGAACTCGGGAAGATCTCAGTGATGTTAATATACGAACGAGATCCAGCGCACCAGTAAATACCTGCTGGATTTATCTGCCCGAGCGCGAGAGACGAGCCGCCGAATCTGTAAAAGCTACAAACCCATGCTGACAGTGCATGGAGGGAAATGCCTCTTCCCTTCACACCTGATTACAGCAGGCGAGGCAGCAGAGCCTCCGCACAGCTCTGCTTCACTTTCCATGGAACCGGTGGGTCGGCGGAACCCAAATGAAATAAAAAGCTCCTTATTTCAGGACAAACTGCAATCGAAAGCTACACAGAGTAAATTTCAGGCAACACCGTGAGGCGTAATTGTGCAGATGGTAGTGTTTCAACTCGATTTACATCAGCGTTCGTCAATTTTACTCTTTTAGATCCAACACCCTGTGGTTTACAGTGTTGCTCCTGCTTCTCATCATTAACAAACATCGTTTCGATATTATTTTGCTCATAATAAAAGGTTGCCACAACTACTGTAATCCCTCATACAATAAATAGCACAAATAATTCCATCCCTTATAAGCAAAGGTTGCCAAAATTACTATAATCCCTCATAATTAAGGGTGGGCACAATACTGTAATTCCTTGTAAACAGTTGCCACATCTAACATAATCCCTCAAACAATAATTGGCACATCTACTACAATCCCTCATGATCAAAGGTTGCCACAACTACTGTAATCCCTCATTATTAAGGGTGGGAACAATACTGTAATTCCTTGTAAACAACAGTGGCCACATCTAATATAATCCCTAATACAATAAATAGCACATATAATTCAATCGCTTATAATCAAAGGTTGCCAAAATTACTATAATCCCTCATAATTAAGGGTGGGCGCAATACTGTAATTCCTTGTAAACAGTTGCCACATCTAACATAATCCCTCAAACAATAATTGGCACATCTACTACAATCCCTTATGATCAAAGGTTGCCAAATTTACTATAATCCCTCATAATTAAGGGTGGGAACAATACTGTAATTCCTTGTACATAACAGTTGCCACATCTAACATAATCCCTCAAACAATAAATAGTACATATACTTCATTCCCTCGTAATTAAAGGTTGCCAAAATTACTATAATCCCTCATTATTAAGGGTGGACACAATACTGTAATTCCTTGTAAATAGTTGCCATATCTAACATAATCCCTCAAACAATAACTGGCACACCTATGATCCCTCATGATCAAAGGTTGACAACACTGTGGTCGCATAATCAAGGGATGCCATAACTACTAAAAACCTCAAAGTTTGACACAATGCTGTAATAACAAATGGTTGCCATAACTACTATGATCCTTCATATTTAAAAGTTGCCAAAATGACTATAATCCTATAATCCCTCATGATCAAAAGTTGACACAACACTGTAATCACAATCAAGGGTTGCTATAACTACTATAATACCTCAATCAAAGGTTGACGCAACACTGTAATCTCATAATCAAGGGTTGCCATAACTACTACAATACTTCAATCAAAGTCTGACACAATACTGTAATCTCATAATCAAGGGTTGCCACAACTGCTATAATCCCATAAAGTGTGCAGCCAAAAAAAGAGAGTCAACATATCAAGTTCCAGCTCAGTCATTTAAAATAGTGATATATGTCAATCTGGCCACCAAAACCAGGTTTATCTGTTAAATTGCATTAATATTTGTTAACGCCGGCTAAAAACGTTCTTTTTCTGGCAGCATTGCACTTCGAATGACTACTGAACTAGGATTCCAAACCTTTTCCAAGCCTCGCCCCCCCACCACCCCCCGCACCCAGCTTTGATTATCTTTCTGTTAACGAGCTCCGAATCTTGATTACCATGTGCATAAATCTTTCCGAACGTTTATTTATTCGACAATACATAAATATGAATGTATGCACATGATGGACTAATGGAATTATAATGAGGTCTAATGAACAAGCCTCGCGCTTCAAATCCCACCGACACGAAGCGGAACCTCTGAAGAACCCAATCCATGAATAACCTTTGACGTTTGGTATAATGTAATAATACATATGGACACGGGACACTTCTGGTTATAATGTTGGCTGATCTCTGAAATCTTTTGATGTTGGTCTGCTATTAACTGATTGGTTGGAAAGTATAACATGCCTGTAGCTTTCTGCAGGTCACGTCAAGGTTTATTTCACAGGATTGAGACGGTGTTTATGACATCATAATGTACATTGCGCCCCCTTTTGCAGCTATGAAAGCGTCCCCACTTCAGAGAAGGCCTTCCTCAAGATTTTGGAGGGTCTGGAGGACAACCAAAGGAACATATTACATTTATAGTTGTAGTTGTACATCCTATATTATATATTTTAATTTATGTTCTCATTTTAAAAGAACAGGGTAAACAGGGTCCATGAGCCATAAACTCATTTTGTCTCATGTACCACATGTGATATAAATGATAATAAAATTTTCTTGAACCTTGAATCTGTAAGGTCAGACATTATTAGATGAGAGTCTGGATTCCAATTCAGGCAGTTGTTGAGGTCCCTGCATTTATACCCAACCATTTTGCAGCTATGAAAGCGTCCCCACTTGAGAAGGCCTTCCTCAAGATTTTGGAGCGTCTGGAGGACAACTGGAGGAGCATATTATATTTATAGTTGTATATTGTGTGTGTATATATATATATATATATATATATATATATATATATATATATATATATATATATATATATTTATATATATATATATATATATATATATATATATATATATATATATATATATATATAAATTCATAGTATATACTATTATATTTCAGGCAGGAAATATTTATACCCAACCGTACTTTTATGGATGTAGATTCATGCACTGTGGTATGGTCCTGCTGCAGAAGGCCTTCCCCAAACTGTTTCCACAGGGTTGTTTGTAATGCATGGCTAGATGCTTGCTATTCTATACCCATGACAATAGAACCGAATGACACCCCAGTAATGTATGTGCCTGTATGATGTCCGCAGGACCCTCCAAAGCTTTTTAAATGAAGGGGTAAATCTATAAAGCTGGATCAAAGGATCCAAGTTTCTCCAGTGTCCCAACTTTTATTAGGACTCAGCATTAGAGTGTGAGTTTAAATTAAAAACACTTTAACTAGCCACAGTAAATCCCCTCCACGCGCCGGTCCCTCGCCCGGACTCCGGCAGCATCCGGTCCACGTTGGCTCGTAGGCCATATAAATGATAATCACAGCCAAGCGTTCATTTGGGCCCCATCTCAAACGGCCCTGCACTCAAGGCTGGATGGAGGGAAATAAAGCCTCCCCTGTTGGGCTCACCGTTTCTGCATACACACACTCATTAAAGCTCGTAATAAAGCCGGTCCCCGGAGAGTGGACGTAATGCTCGGGCGAGAGCGCCGACACGAGTCATATTAACAACTTTATGGCTCACGCTGGAGTCAAATCAGGGGTTTCCACTGCGCTTCAGCCTAAATGGGTTTGCTCAGCTGTGGACGGCTCCTTCATTAGCACACATACGGCCCCTGCGATCAGGTAAACAGCTATAAACCCACCGCTGTGAGGGAAAGCAATCCTCCAAACGGCTGCCGCTGGAAATAAGCGCTGACTGGGGGAGGTTTAACTACGTCCACATTGCAAAGTGCCCTGACGGGGAGGTAGTGTGCCATTACACCACAGCCCCCACCTTCGGTTAAAACACCAAATGCATCCGTTTAGTGGCAGCATCACTCTATACTTACACCTGTGGTTAGCTGGAGCAGCTTATAATACAGAAACAGTGGAAGTGAGAAAATATCATAAATAAAGGCAAAAGCAGGAGAATTTTAGCACTGGGTTGAATCGGAAGTCCGATCAAGCAAAAAGTTCCAAATATTACAAAATATATCTGCTGAAAAATGTACCTTGTAAATTAAGAGCTATTATTATTATTATTATATTATTATTATTATTATTATTATTATTATTATTAATTCATTCATTATCTTCCACCTAGTCATCTATTAGGGTGGCACGTGGGTTCCCCATGCCCATCCAGGGGAGAACGTTTCTGGCAGTGGGCAGATACACTCAGGACAGGGTGCCGATCTATCACTGGGCAATTATTATTATTATTTTTATTATTATTATTATTTATCCATTATCCTCCCCTTAGTCATCTACTAGGGTCGCAGGTGGGTTCCCCATGCCCATCCAGGGGAGAACGTTTCCAGCACTGGGCAGATACACTCAGGACAGGGTGCCAATCTATCACCCGGCAATTATTATTATTATTATCATTTATTCATTATCTTCCGCTTAGTCATCTACAAGGGTGGCGGGTGGGTTCCCCATGCCCATCCAGGGGGGAACGTTTCCAGCACTAGGCAGATACACTTAGGAAAGGCACCAATCTATTGCTGATCAATTATTATAATAATAATAATAATAATAATAATTATTATTATTATTATTATTATTATTATATGGTGTCCACATACTTTTACATCCAAAAACAACTGTGCACATGCAAGCAAGAACAGTTCTCCACAGTATTTGCAGCTTTTATGAACCTACTCATCTCTGTGTAATTAAATCACTTTAATCTTTGAGAGAGAGAGAAAAAAATACATATTAAAAGGAAGATCAGCAGGGAATTAACCTGAGCTCAGTCAATAAAGCCTTCTATAATTCACCAAGATAGTCTCGAACTCTGAGTCCATGTTCTGCACGTCTGACATCTGTATAGAACCCGACCCCCCAAAAACGAAAGAGAGCAGGATCACCACGACTCTGAGCGCACGTTGCAGCATGATAACAGAGTCTGGAGTGGCCAGCGTGCTCCTGTTTCCATCATCTGTTCTTCCCCAAAACAGCAGAGGAACACTTGATGTTCTGCACTTGAAAGCACTTTGCGCGGAGACTAAGCTGACAGGTGACAACAAACAGAACCCGGGCGGAGGAGTCGGGGGTGCCGCCGGAACCGAACCACTTACCGACGGCTGGCAGGCAGCAGAGCAGCAGCATCGCGCACAGCGGCATTTCTGCGGACGATCCGAACGATCCCTGTCCCGTAAGCACGACCTGGAACCTCGGGAACCTCAGGAACCTCGGGAACGTCTACTTGGTGCCGGTGAATAGCAGCTCTGGGGTTCTATTGGGGTTCTGCTGGGGTTCTGCTGTGGTTCCGTTGGTTCGGCGCTGATGGCGCATCCGCTCAGCCTGCGTCGCTCGCTCTCCGTGCAGCCACGCTGCGCCCTGCGCGCGCTCTCCAAGTCTCTCACTCACTAAATTACATCTTCTCTTACGCTCTCTCTCTCTCTCTCTCTCTCTCTCTCTCACTCACTCTCTCTCTCACTCACTCGCACCCTCACTCCCACTGAGCGAGGAAAGACGCGCAGTGGAGGAGCGACGAGACGCGCTGAAGGATGCGCGCTCGAGAAGCGCACTGAGAGAGACGCGCAGGATAGAACAATAACAATAATAATAATTATAACAATAATCGCAATAATAAAAAATAATAATCATAATCACAATAATAATAACCATTAAAACCACAATAATAATAACAACAACAACAATAGTAATAATCATAATCACAATAACCATAACAATAATAATAAAATAATAACAATAACCATAATCACAGTAATAACAGCCATAACAATAATAACCATAACAATAATAATAATAATAATAATAGGGTGGTTTAGTGGTTAGCATGTTCTCCTCTCAGAGCTAGGGATTCCTGGTTCGGATCCCAACCTGGGTGGAGTTTCCATGTTATTCCCGTGTCTGTGTGGGTTTCCTCCGGGTTCTCCGGTTTCCTCCCACAGTCCAAAAACATGGATCAAGGTCGACTGAATTGAATTCTCCAATTGAGGATAAAGCGGAAGATAATGGATGGATAATAAGATCAATAATAGCAAAAAATAATAATCACAATAATATTATTATTAATAAGAAGAAGAAGAACCAAAATAATAATTCTAATAACAAATGCTACTACTATTACTAATAGTAACAACAACAATAACAAAAAAAATAATAACAACAAGAAATACAACAATAATAACAATAATAATAATAATAATAATAATAATAATAACAAAAATAATAATGACAACAATAATAACAATAACAACAATAACAAAAATAATAACAATAATGAGACGGCATGGTGACTTAGCGGTTGGTGACTTATCCTCTCACGGCATGGTGACTTATCCTCTCAGCCCTGGGGATCCAGGTTCAAAACTGGGTGGAGTGTATCTACCCAGCACCCGAAACGTTCTTCCCTGAATTGAACCACCCCCCCCCCCCATGACCGAAGTAGAGGATAAAGCGGAAGATAACGGATGAATTAATTATTATGTAGGATACAGCATGACCAAAAGTATGTGGCCTGTTCTTATCAAACCAAACACATTATGTTAAGATCCATAAGGATCCATACTGATTTGTTCCGAATGACATTGTAAGAGTATGGTGTAAAGAAACCTTGGTGTTCTGGATGGACCCCAGTCCCATCACTCACATTTAAGAATGTTGCTTCCAAACAGCCATGCCAGAAAAACACAAACGCTGATTTCAGCACACGTTGCATTTACAGCGTTCAGTGAGAGGACACTTGCATTCGGAGGAAATCACACTGGAGTTACGCTTACAGTTCAAATGTACCACTTTGAAAAAGATAGTTCCATAATGTTTTTCTTTAAGACAAAATGACAATGATTCTATGTAATATCATGAACATTTAAAAGAACAGGTTGCTTATTGCAGCAGGAAATCCATGAGTTGTCCATGAGCTCCTTGTGTTCACAAGGCTTTACATAGATTCACAGTGAATTGGCTGCCTTAAATTGCTCCTATAAAGTGTGTACGAGTGAGTGAGTGAGGTCTCCGTGATGGATTGGCACCCTGTTTGAGTGTATCTGTCCAGTACCCCCCTCCCCCAACCACTCATGACCGTACTATAGAATTTAAGCAAAATAAAATGCTTATTTAAACAAAGAGGAGAGAAGAAACTGGATGTTGTAATATTGGAACCATTCTATGGGCTATACATAACCATATATAACTAGTCTGAAGAACCATTTCACCATACAAAAAACGTTCTAAGCATGCAAGTGGTTCTTCAGGGTACTTGTGGTTTTATGTGGAGCCATTGTCTTTATTAAACCACCCCAAAGAAGCATCATTCTTTAAATACTTAAACAGAACCAGAAACCTCTGGTTAACAGCTTCTGAAGTAGTTCTGCAGTAGTGTTTTAACCAAGGCCACTGAAAAAATACAGTTCCACTGTCTGTACTTAAGAGTCCCAACGGATCAAGGTCAATTGTTCCAATTTTATGCAAATAAAGCTATTAGTAGGGCAGCACGGTGGCTTAGGGTTTAGCATGTTCTCCTCTTAGTGCTAGGGATTCCTGGTTCGAATCCCAATCTAGGTGGAGTTCCCATGTTCATTCCTCCCACAGTCCAAAAACATGGATCAAGGTCAATGGAATTCTCCAAATTGTCCCATATAGAGTGTGTTTGTGTGAGTGATTGTGTGCCCAGTGATAGATTTTTGCCCTTTCCTGGGTGTATCTGTCCAGCGCCGAAACGTTCTCCCCTAGATGGGCATGGGGAACCCCTCCCCCCGACCCTAGTAGAGGATAAAGCAGAAGATAATGGATGGATGGATGGTACTTCCATGGTATGGAAGGAAGAAACTGAGTTCCAACCAGGGCAGCACTCGGGGATAAAGTGCAGTTGTTGTGGGAAACTAAATGTTCTAATGTTCCAGAACCCTGATCTGACCTTTTTGCCTGCTATATTTTGAAAGAGCCCTGTGCCGATTTTCTACCGAATCAAAAACAACCCTTCACTCGCAGTCGCTCGCGAGTTCAACCATTTCCCCGCTCAAGCAGCAAAGCAAAAACACTCGAGTGACTTCAGAGTCACGCCGCAGCATCCTCACACAACTGTGGAAGGGCAAGGGTCGAGTCCCTCCGGTCTGGAACAAAGGACGACATCGAACAAGAAAACGCGGAACTGTTGAATCGCCAACATCATCGCTGCTCCTGCAAAAGCTGGTTTGTCTCAGTTGGCGACGGCGGTGACATCAGCCCCAATGGGACATGATGAGCGGTGTGCGGCGCCTGGATGAATGAGGTCCAGAGCGGGGCATGGAGAGACTAACGACATCTTGAGGACTTAAAAAGGTAAGAATTAAGGATGACTGCGAGATGCGGAATGACTCGGCAGAGCACACTTAAACAAGCCGAGCGGCCTTTTGCCCTAAATTATTCATGAATATGGATGCGAACGGGCACAGTGCATTATATCAGTCCGTTTCCTTTAGTCAGCTGCCTTCATGTTGCTTCAAATCCTCCCAATCGATGAACAGCACAGGCGAGTCTTGGGAGAGTTGCAAACAGCGAGGCATACACGAAGACGGGAGACCGAAAACAATCTTTTTTCCGAGACAAAGCCGGTTACATGCCAAAAGATAAAGCCTTTTCCGTGTTAGTCACGGCTGCAGATAGGTTCAATTATGCAAAGCGCTCGCAGCCGCTCACCTTTTTTGGAAATGAAGACAATGTTGCTTATGTAAGCAGTGATTTCTCCAGGCGCTTCACCGAAGGTAAGTGTGTAAAGTGCCTCGCAATGGTCTGATATTCCTCTCAGAGGATTAGAACCATGTTTGCTTTACTGCAGGAAAATCCCCTGATGGCTCTCAACGCGCAGTAATGAAGAGCTACCGGGGGACCGCGTTCCGTTTCAGGAGAGCGTCATTGAAGAGAAGCCGACGTGCCCTCGGCGTGGAGCTGAATTCCTCCTGAAACCTACTGGCTTATCATTATGAGAACAAATCTCAGCGTTAAACCTGCGATACTGTTTACTGCTAATTTACGCACAACCTTCTGAACTCAACTGACGAGGAACGCAGGGAACATGAAATATAAAACGTGGAGTCGGTCAGTTTCATTCTTTATTTATTTTTTGAAGCTCGTGAGCCAGATTCTATTTCAGCCTTATAATAACTTTAAAGTAGATTAAAAACATATTCAGAGTAATACGGATGCTTATACAGGTGGGTCGCATGTCCGACTCTCAGGTTCGAATCTCAATGGGTGGGGATTAAAAGTCCAAAAACATGTATTCAAGGTGAATTGGCCACTCTAAATTGCCCCATACAGAGTGTGTGTGTGTGTGTGTGTGTACTGCCCAGTACCCAAAATGTTCTCACTGGATTCTTTATTCATGTTCTGAAGCACTTGTGAGCCCGATTCTATTTCAGCCTTATATAACCTTAAAGTAGATTAAATACATGTTAGAGTGACACTGGTGCTTATACAGGTGGGTCGTATGTCCGAATCTCAGGTTCGAATCCCAATCTGGGTGGAATTTAATAGTACAAAATCATGGATTCAAGGTGAATTGGCCACCCTAAATTGCCCCATATAGTGTGTGTGTGTGTGTGTGTGTGTGTGTATACTACCCAGTACCCAAAAAGTTCTCACTTGGATTCTTTATTCATATTCTGAAGCACTTGTGAGCCTGATTCTATTTCAGCCTTATAATAACTTTAAAGTAGATTAAATACATATTCAGAGTGACACGGATGCAGGTGGGTTGCATGTCCGACTCTCAGGTACGAATCCCAATCTGGGTGGAGTTTAAAAGTCCAAAATAATATTCAAGGTGAATTGGCCACCCCATATAGTGTGTGTGAGTGAGTGTGCACTGCCCAGTGCCTATTTCAGCCTTATATAACTTGAGTATATAAATTCAGAGTGATACGGGTGCTTGCACAGGTCAGGGGGGTCGCATGTCTGACTCTCAGGTTCGAATTCCAATTTGGGTGGAGATTGGAAAAGTCTAAAAACATGGATTCAAAGTGAATTGGCCACTCTAAATTGCCCCATTTAGTGTGTGTGTGTGTGTGTGAACTGCCCAGTGCCCAAAATGGATAGGCATGGGAGATATTTGGACCTAGGCAGCATGGTGGCTTAGTGGTAAGCACATTTGAATTCCAATGGGAAGAGTTTCCATGTTCTCGTGGCTGTGTGGGTTTCCTCCTAGATCCCCGGTTTCCTCCCACAAACCAAAAATATGGATTCAAGGTGAATTGGCTACTCTAAATTGCTCCTATCTGAATTACCCCTATGTAATATGTGTGTGTGTCTGTGTGAGTAAGTGTATGGATTAACACCCTGTCCAGGATTAACGCCTAGCACCCGAAACATTGTCCCCTGGGTGGGCAGTGGGAACCTCCACACGACCCTAGTAGAGGATTAAGCAGAAAATAATTTACTTGGTCGCTGTTATATTAAACACTTAAATAAAAGCTAATCTCAGCTCGTCATGTTCGGATTAATCCTATACTGGGGATTAGGGTCACGGGGGTTCCCATGGCCATCCAGGGGAGAACATTTCATGTGCTGGGCAGGTACACCCAGGACAGGATGCAAGTCAATCACTGAGCATACACCCAATCACAAAGAGATGCATACAAACTATATATAGGGGAAATTTTGAGCAGCCAATTCACATTGAATCCATGTTTTTGGACTGGGAGGAAAACGAGAACCCAGAGAAAGCCCACAAGGACATAAGGAAAACATGGAAACACCCAGATTGGGATTCGAACCTGGATCCTCAGCACTGAGAGGAGAACATACTACCCCCCCCTAATAATACCTACCGTATACATTATTATTTTCTAACACCTGCTAACACTGTATGGCTGCCGAAAACGCTCACCCACAGAGTTCTGAGCTTGGCATGGTTTCTTTCTATTAAAAACAAATGGTCAGGGGCTTTTTCCCTCCCACGGTCAAGTGGCTTTGCACTTCGGGGGGTTCAGAGTTTGAAAAATCAAAAAAAAAAATAAAGCCGCCCTAAACAAACCGCTATATAAATAAAGCTGAACATGGAACGCTCTGGATGGTGCTCCAGAAAACCTGCTTTTATCCTCCAATAGTTCACTGCATCATCAAGCAGAGAGCAGTAAACAGTGGCTCAGGTCTCCGGAGTGCATTTCCTTCCCTCCTGCTCATATTCACACCAGTGATTTGTTGTTAGGACCATTAAAAGCCGACTGTTTATCTTGGGTTTGGCTCATTTTTTTGCCCAGGAGTGAATATCTACGACCGGACAAACCCCTCTCTGATGCATTATGCGATAAACTCGAGTCAACCAGCAATAGAACTGCAAGGGAAATAAATGATGAATGGTATTATATTTGGTTGAGGTTGTGGGAACTTGAACAAGTCATAATCTTTTACGAGAACCTTTCGCAGGACACTTATGAGAGATTCAATATTGAAAACTTTGATTCCAGTCATGTGGAAAGCAGTACAGGCTTTTTTAATGCTTCCCTTTGGTTACTGTTATAATAAATAATGAATTTTTTTTTCTTGTTCAATCAAATAACGCCATAAAATATTATTAAATACACCGGGATCGTGCTGGGGTGGGTCGAGGGTAGGTCCGCAGGAACTCCCATTTCTGTTGTGTGTCGTCATATTGTTGAAATGAGTTTTTGGATTTTTTTTTATCAATTTAAAGATAAAGTTATCTATTTTTCTTGTGCCCAGAGCGGTGGGCAGCCCTGCATACGACGCCCGGGGGCCAATTGGGGTTAGGTGCCTTGCCCAAGAGCACTTCCACCATATTACAAGGTGAGACTGGGAATCCAACCGGGGGCCTTCAGGTCACAAGGCTGGTTTCTCTAACCACCACCTTGCCCCAAATTCAAGAGGACGATGGGAATAATGTTAACGGGTCTAGAGCGGCATGGTGGCACAGTGGTTAGCACCTTCGCAGTTTTGAATTGAGTTCCAATGGTCTCTACATGGATTTCCTCCAATTGATTGTCCAAAAACATGGATTCAAGGTAGATTGGTTGCCCCATATAGTGTGTGTGTGTACCAGGACATATATTGGCACCCTGTCCTGGTTCTATCGAAAGATTCTACAGTGGCTTGGCACGGGGGAATCCCTCCAAGGTTTTGTAGGATTAAGTGGAAAATTGATGGACGGATGGTAACCAGTCCGTATCATGCAACATTCCATGCAGCACTAATTAATATTTAGTCTGTTTGCTAAGAAATATATTCTAATATTTACATCAGATGAGTCTAAAGTCTTCAGAGATCCAGTTATGCCTCTAAGCAGCAACTCAAGGTTCAGTGAGTGTTTACTACAAGGCCTTTCACCTTCACATATTCTCCCCTCACAGACAGGTGGTTCAGCTGCAACACGAGGTGCCCAGAAGCCTCCCAATTTAATTACCTCTTGATTTGATTGATGGTTAATTGCATTAAACAGACTGATGTCTTCTTGAGAAGGATCACGTTAAGAGGCAGCCACAAGACGGGTTGCCGTCACTGGAGTAAAAGCTACATATGAAGACCTGGCCTTTGAGCAGTAATGCTTGATGAAATGAAGGGCCTTCCCCATACTGTTTCCACAAAGTTGAAAGCATACAGTTCTCTAAATCACATGACTGGGTGATTGATTATTTTTACATGTGGTAATGGTCATTAAAACTACAATATGTGTAGATATATGGCTTTGGAGAATCATGGTGGTGTAGTGGTTGGCATGTTCGCCTCTCAGCACTGGGGATCCAGATTCGAATCCCGATCCCGATGTTTAAAACAGTCCAAAACATGGATTCAAGGTGAATTGGCTGCTCTAAATTGCCCTCATGTGTGTCTGTGAGTGAGTGAGTGTGTGTGTGCCCACTGATGGATTGGCACCCTGTCCTGGGTGTTTATTCCCAGTAGCCATATCGGCATGGACCCCCCCCCCCCCGATGATAATTAGATGTCAGTCAGGGTTTGGGTTCAGGGATAAAAAATGGGCTAATTTTCATATAGCAGCATTTAAGCTTTTAATAGTTGCTAAAGCAAAGCAGTCATAAATCATCAGGAACCAAAACAAACACGCCCTCAAAAGTTCTCATGGCAGAGTAAAAGTTAATTCACAAACAGAATACAGATGAGGGACACTGAGGGGCTGAGATAGAACACTGATGCTCCACCCCATATGAGCCAAAGTTGGTCCTTATATATACACATTTACATTTGGTCATTTAGGAGACGCTTTCATCCAAAGCGACTTCCAAGGTGAACACAGGGTTAATCACAACATCCCTGCAGCAATGAGGGTTAAGGGCCTTGCTCAAGGACCCACACTGGTAACTTCAGTGGACCTGGGATTTGAACCGCCAACCTTCAGATTGATAGCCCAACGCCCTAACCACTGAGCTACCACTCCCTAGAGTTATATGAAAGCATTTAAATTTAAATCTGCCCACATAAACCCACAGAGGCTTTTATCCAATGCGATTCACAAATATCAGAACACATGGTTTACCATACAGCACTCGGACTCTGGAGTAATGAGGGTTTAAGGCCTTTCTCACAGACCCACATCTGTGACATCATTATTGCAATTTACACTGCTGAATTTGACCCATACTTATTACTTATTACCCACTCACTGTCAGTTGTTTAAGTTATATATTTTGAGTCTCGGCATTCATATTTCTACTTATATACTTTTTACCTTATATTCTATATTTACATATTATTTTATTTCTACTTATATGTTTGTGTCTACCTTACTTTGTGCAATACGGAACAGCTACATGTTGCCCTTAGTTTCCCTTTGGGATGAATGAAGTAAAGTAAAGTGTAAACTAAGTGAAATTAAAGAGTAAATAAAATTTAAGTAAAGAGTACATTTATTTAAAGTAAAAAGTAAAGAGTAAATTAAAGAGTAAGTTAAACTAATGTAAAGAGTAAATGAAATTAAATTAAAGAGTAAATTAAATTAAATTAACAAGTAATGTAAAGAGTAAATTAAAGAGTAAGTTAAATCGAAGTAAAGAGTAAATTAAATAAAATTTAATTTAATTTAATCACAGTAAAGAGTAAAGCGTAAATTAAATTAAAGTAAAAACTAAAGTAAAGAGCAAATGAAAGAGTAAATGAAATTAAAGTAAATAATAAATGAGGTTAAAGTAAAGAGTAAATGAAATAAGAGTAAAGAGTAAAGCAAACTAAAGTAAAAAGAATAATAATAAATAATGTAAAATGAAAAAAAATAAAATAATGTAAATTAAATTAAATTATAATACAAAGTTAAGTATGCACTTGGGCTTTGAACCCACAACCTTCAGGTTGATAACCCAACACCCAAACCAGGGGCCTTTCTCCAAGGGATGCCCAATGCATGTGCCGTGTGATCAGGATGAAACGACGAGCCGTGGGCCGGAAGAGCTCTGCGTTAAAGACGCCTCGTACAGAATCCCAGATGAACTGTGGAAATATAAAACACCGTCCAGGGTTCTAACAAAACAAAGCCAAACAGAGAAACACTTTCTGTCAGAACTCACTTCATCTACAGGATGAATAGTTGCCATTTTCCCGCTAATGATTTGTATTAGGATCATTACAAGCTGAATGTTTATCCATTTGGATTTGGTCCTATTTGTCTTGCCCGCGAGTCTACATTACCTCACGTCATTATCCGGGGACATTAATTCTCATCTCATCAAGGTTCCTTTGTTTAGATTAATTCCAGACAGTCTGCGTTTTGCGCCTGATACCGACGACGTGAGCGGTATGCGTTCGCTCTGACTCTATTAATCCCTTTTAATTACTGATGCTCTGGCATTTTTCCTGATGAATCTGACCTTCTCGCTTTGCTCATTTTAAAAAGCGCAACTTTAACGATTCCACACTGAGTGACACTTCAATTAGCTGCTCGCCGTATAGTGCAGGAGTGAAGAGTGTGAGCAAAAGGCAGGTCATTAGAGCATCTTTAAACCTCGCTCGGTTTCCCCGAGACCAGTGATTAAGAATCTGTTGTTCTTAAAGCCAGCGAGGCCTCACGGCCCCCTCACCGCTGAAACATGACGATTTTAAGATAATTGCGGCACGCTGGTCGATACAGAGTGGAAAAGGTAAAGTGGCAATTGTCTGTTTTTAAAATCATCCCACGTTTATACCTGCATTATGCTCGGCATCTTGACTGACAGCGTCCTATTGAATTTTAAACTCCCTGTCCCCCTTTTACAGCTCGTCCATGGCCTTCTAACACATCTCCACTGTGTATTTGAAAAAAATACCCCAAGCTGGCATTATGGGCACCGGTTTGGCCCCCTGGCACTTTGATGTAAAGTAAAGAGTAAATTAAAGTAAAGTAAATTAAAGTAATGTAAAGTGTAAATTAAAGAGCAAATTAAATTAAAGTGTAAAGTAATGAGCAAATTCAAATAAAGTGTAAAGTAAAGAGTGGACTAAAGTAAAGTAAATTAAAGTAAAGAGTAAATTAAATTAAAGATTAAAGTAAAGTAAAATAAATTAAAGTGTAAAGTCAATTAAATTAAAATAAAGCGTAAATTAAAATAAAGTAAAGAGTAAATCAAAGTAAAGTCAATTAAATTAAAATAAAGAGTAAATTAAAGTAAAGTGTAAAGTAAAGAGTACATCAAAATAAAGTCAATTAAATTAAAGTAAAGAATAAATTAAATTAAAATAAAGTGTAAAGAGTAAATTAAAGTAAAGTCAATTAAATTAAAGTGTAATGTAATGAGTAAATTAAAGTCAATTAAATAAAAATAAAGAGTAAATTAAAGTCAGTTAAATTAAAGTAAAGAGTAAATAAAAGTAAAGTCAATTAAATTAAAGAGAAATTAAATTAAAGAAAAGTGTAAATTAAAGTAAATTAAATTAAAGTGTAAAGTAAAGTAATCCGTTGTTGTTCTTAAAGCTACTCACGACCCCCTCACTGCAGAAACATGACGATTTTAAGATAATTGCGGCACGCTGGTCGATAGAGAGTGAAAAAGGTAAAGTGGCAATTGTCTGTTTTTAAAATCATCCCACGTTTATACCTGCATTATGCTCGGCATCTTGACTGACAGCGTCCTATTGAATTTTAATCTCCCTGTCCCCCTTTTACAGCTCGTCCATGGCCTTCTAACACATCTCCACTGTGTATTTGAAGGAAATACCCCAAGCTGGCATTATGGGCACCGGTTCAGCCCCTGGCACTTTGATGTTCCGGCTCCCTTTTCAAGGCAGCAGGAAGCCCGTCGATGCTTGACAGCATAGATCAAGAGTGTTGTAGTTCCCTGTTGTGCCTGCGATGTGATGCTTTGTCCTGATACAGAGGTGAAAAATGGAATTTGACATTTCCCGAACGCCGGGAGATCTGTGTACCGCTCTCCAGGGACTGAAATGTTTTTTTTTTAATAATGTAAATAACAGCATGGGGTTTGCATTTAGTGAGATAATCCAGAACAAACTTACTGTGGCCTTGCTTTGGCTTTTAAAAAGGCAGATCATTAACCTTGTTATTCTCTCACAAATTCTAATGAGGTGGTTAACAAGTGTTTGTTTTATTTGTAGAGGAATCTGTGTTTCAGGGTGGACAACTTTAGGACAACAGGGCAGCATGGTGACTTACAGGTTAGCAGGTTCTTCTTGTGCCCACGTTTCCTCCCACAGTCCAAAAACATGGGTCAAGGTCAATTGAATTCTCCAAATTGCCCCATATGGAGTGTGTCTGTGTGAATGTGTGCCCAGAGATCGATTGGCGGCCTGTCCCAGGTGTATCTGCCCAGCGCCCGAAATGTTACCCCATGGATGGGTATGGGGAACCCCCTCGTGACGCTAGTAGAGGATAAAGCGGAAGATAATGAATGGATGGACACCATTGGGAATGACCGTGTAATCAGGTATCACAGCTCTTGGACTCCAGGTTTGATTCTTGGACCCAGTTGTTATATTGTGTTTTGGGGTTGGCTTGTTTCCCTCAACCTCCCAAAAACCATAAACCAGACTGGATAATATTCCCATAGATCCCTGACGAATGCTTAAGGATTGATGTAACTTTTCAGTTCTAAAAACTGTTGCAGAAAGTTTGGTTGTGTTTTCACTGCAGGGCTGTCAGTTCCCACTCTGTCCCAGGACATCGCGGTCTGTAGCAAAACCAGCCAGCTCCTCCAAAATTTAGCAGTGTCCATACCCCCCCTTCAGACCTTAAACCGAATATGAAGTTTTAGAGCATCATGGGTCCACTGCATAAAGAATGAGAATCTTCTCATACTACAAATAACCAACAGTTCAAAATTCTGTCCTCTGAGCCAAAAGCAACCACCCCAAACACGGGCGGGAACAGCCTACCTAGACATCGCATTTGAAGCACAAGTCTAATCCATTCTCGCTTCAATACAAACAATGATAATGCTCAAACCCAAAAACCTCATCAAAAGACTTCCTCTTTTTAAGCCATCTAAAGATCAGTGTGAGAATCAGGGGTTCAGACAGCAAGTGAGATCCATCGTAGGCTTGAGGTTAAGGAACCAGCCTTGCGTCCTGAAGGTCTTTGATTCAATTTCCAGTCCCAATAAGTACTATGGCTGAATATGCCCCGCAAAAACATGCCATGCAACGCTGTGAAGTGTTCCTTATTTTAGGGGAGTCATAGGCTTAAGAAACTTGCCATGTGACCTGAAGGTCCCTAGGTTGATTTCAGGTCCCACCAAATACTGAAAAAAGTACTTGAGTACTAAACAAAAATAATGACCAAGTACTAAACCTTGAGTAAGCACCTAACCCCATTTGCTCCCTGGGTTCCATAAAAAGGGCTGCCCACCAATCCGGGTGCATGTGCTCACTTAGTGTGTGTATTTTACTGCATGGATGGGTTAAATGTGGAGAACACACTCTTATGTGTGTAAGCACATTAGAAAATGATCCTTGAATCTGATTGGTTGAGCGTTAGTCCAGCCGTGACATTATTGACCATAATATATTGACTTCTGAGGGTTTCACATTCGTCCAATGCGTGGCATACAATACATGTTTTTGAAATCATGTACCACAAATAAAAATACAGATTAATATAAACAGCAAATTGATTCCCAATGAGCAGGTATCCTGTTACTCAGCGTTAAGCGATCATTGTTCACTTTAAAGAAGGAAGACCAGTTTATTAATCATTTTGTTTCTAATAAAAGCATTTATAAATCAGGCAGCACGGTGGCTTAGTGGTTAGCACGTTCGACTCTCAGTGCCGGGGCACCAGGTTCGAATCCCAATCTGGGTGGAGGTTCCATGATCTCCGCGTGTCCATGTGGGTTTTTTTCCAGGTTGTTCACGGTGAATTGGCTGCTTTAAATTGCCCCTTTGTAGTATGTCTGTGTGTAAGTGATGCTTTATTGACCCAGGGGTGCTGTATCATGGCTGACCTGGTGCTCTGAACCCAACCATTAATTTGGGACACAAAACTAAACACTAAAGTGTGCCAAGAGGCGTTGTCCTAATTTCATTTTCCCCCTTTCCCATGTATCTGGTGTCAACTTTCCAATTCATCCCAATGGGGGGTTAGCTCCGTGCACGGTGTAAACCATTGCTCTTCCAACAAAAGACTCTTCAGACCGAGGACCTTGGGGGAGGTAATGATGCTTGAACAGAACCCCCCCCCCGTCCCCCTCCCGCCTCACTATAAAGAAATATTGGTATATAATCAGCACATAATCCTCAGAACGTTGCACTTAAACCTTTAGATCTTTCAGCCTAGCAGGCCTGAACGCCAGCAGTTGGGGAGGGGGGGGGGAATGGGGTCCACGAACCTTAATGTTCTCATATATTATACTGTATATGAAATCCAGCAGCCCAACCTGAAGATCCAGGATGAAGTGTCCTCAGGATTAAGACGTACCGCCAAGATCAGGAATGCTAATAAATCACAACGTAAAAGCCGTTGAATGATAATAAAAAGTGCGGAGGCGGCATTAATAATTCAGATCCGATTTTTCATCCTACCGAACAAACAAATGAATTCTGGGAAAACGCACAAATGGGCGCGAGTACAGACGGGCCGGGAATGACACGGCGTCCTCATGGGTGGAGGGGGGTTGGAGCCTATATGAGAACAAAGGTGAATTATTAGCTGTCTGATGTGAAACAGGGATGTTTTCATTATTCACGACCTCAACTTTCATCGTGAATAGAAATGGAGTCTGCATAATGAATGTGTCCGGATTCAGACGCAGAGAACCAAAGATTCCGGGCCTTCCGTTGCTTTTGTACCCGTACGGTGCGGAGGATGAATGCTAATGTAGCATCCTTGTAATTTCCGAATAAATTTATAAATAAAATACTCTGTGTAGGTGTAGAGCTCTGATGGCTCTTTAGCTGTTAATTGTATACATTAGCTAACGATGCTAACTTTGCTCTAATGAGAAATTAATACACAAAAATACAAGACATCATTAACGAGAACAAACATTGAAGAACGGTTCTTCGAGATCTCAGGGCTCCTTCCTTTCTGTATCTCACTTCATTCATTCATTTATTATTTTCCACTTAATCCTCTACTAGAGTCATTGTGGGGGGGGGGTCCATGTCCATCCAGGGGACAACGTTTCAGGCGCTGGGCAGATACACCCAGGACAGGGCGCCAATCTATCACTGGGCACACACTCACTCACACAAACACACTCTATATGGGGCATTTTAGAGCATTCAATTTACCTTAAATCCATGTTTCTAGACTGTGGGAGGAAACTGGAGAACCCGGAAGAAACCCATGGAGACACAGGGAGAACATGGAAACTCGAGGAGATTGGCATTCAAAGCTGGAATGCCCCATATAGGGGTAAATGCCCCATACAGTGTGTATTTGTGTGCGTCTGTGTGAGTGAGTTTGCCCAACAATTGATTGACTCCCTGTCCTGGGTGTATCTGCCCAGCGCCCGAAACGTCCTCCCCTGGATGTTCTTCAGGTTACCTCCCAAAAACATGGATTCAAGGCAAATTGAATGCTCTAAATTGCCCCTGTACAGTGTTTTTGCGAGTGAGCCCAGCAACAGATTGGCACCCTGTTCTGAGTGTATCTCCTGACCCCCACCCCCCCCTTTGACCAGAGTGTATCTTCCCAGCACCCAAAACATTCTCCTCTGGATGTTCTTCTAATTACGTCCCACAGTCCAAAAACATGGATTCAAGGCAAACTGAATGGTCTAAATTGCCCCTGTACAGTGTGTGTGTGTGAGTGTGCCCAGCAATAGATTGGCACCCTGTTCTGAAAGAGTGTAAAGAGTGAGACAAGATACATCCATCAATTATCTTCAGCTTAATACTGAAAGGTTGGGGGGGGGGCAAGAGAGGAGATACACTCAGAACAGGGTGCCAATCAATTGCTGGGCACACACACACACACACACACACTGTACAGGGGCAATTTAGAGCATTCAATGTACCTTGAATCCAGGTTTCTAGACTGTGGGAGGAAACTGGAGAACCCGGAAGAACCCCATGGAGACATGGGGCGAACATGGAAGCTCCACCAAGATTGGGATTCAAACCTGGATCCCCAGGGTCAAGGGGTGCCCAGCAATAGATTGGCACCCTGTTTTGAATGTATCTCCTGCCCCATCCCCTTTCAGGATTAAGCTTTAGATCAGGGGAGCCCAATACGTCGATCGCGATCAACTGGTCGATTGGGATCAACTGGTCGATCGGTAGAGGGGTGTCAGGTAGATCGCAATGCAGGTTTGAAAACAAAAAACATTTGTCACGTATCAGCGCTTTTTTACAGCACAGTATCGGAAGCACTTATACCTCGCGTGCACACATTCACACACAATGTGATTCATTCTAAATCGTGATCTCTATTGCTGTGCAAGCGAGCGGTCTGGGCCCCATCCCCTCGCTGTTCCCAAAAACTGGCATGTGGCCACGCCTCAGTGCCTAAATCCCATAATCATTGCACAGTAAAATAAACATGGATCAAGGTTTGAATTCTCCATATTGCCCCATATAGAGTGTGTGTGTATGAGTGAGTGTGTGTCCAGCGATGTGCCCTGTCCTGGGTGTATCTGCCCAGCACCCTGAATGGGCATGCCCCCCCGAAACCCTAATAGATGATAAAGCGGAAGATAATGGATGGATGGATATTCTGTTTGGGGAAATGTGGGTTACAGTGATTTTTTTTTTTTTACAAATTTGTGCTGTATACTGTGTTTGGTGTTTGGGTGTACTAAAGTCAAGTTTTCTCCATGCTATTTGCTGGAACATGTTTAATAAAAGAGATCCGACAATACCAACATGATGGATTCAATATAAAAGCCTAAAAAAGAGATTAACCCCGGTATATCTCGATGACCTGTCTAATAAAAAAGTAGATCTCGGGCCAGAAAAGTGTGGGCACCCCTGCTTTAGATAATGGATGGATGTATCTCGTCTCACTCTTTAATCCTGACTTTATTCAAAAGATACTCAATTATTTCTTTCATTGTTATTTTTTTTATCTCTGTCTTTCTGATCTCTGCATCACTTCCTTTCCCTCCGGCTCTTGACTTCCCTCTCCCATCTTTGCCATTTCTTTTCTGGGTGTCATTCAATCACACACATGCTGCGTCTCGTCTCCTGCACTAAACAGTTGAAATCAGTAAGGGCACCGGTGGTGGTGCAATAATTCCATGTTATTCAGCGCGCTGTATGTGGTTTGACACGCAGCCGCCCACACGCGTGAGCTGACATGATCGTTTATGATCGCTGGAATAAAAAGCAACGGAAAGTTGAGAATGCCGTGTGTGTGTGTGTTTTAGATATATGAGCACGAGAAAGAGAGAAAACAAGAAACAGAGAGTAAATGGAGAGAAAAAGAATGAGAGAGAGAGAGAGAGAGAGACAGGAAGAGTGAGTGAGAGTGAGGATAATGAAAGCTAATGACAGACAAATGGTTAAAGAGAGTGTGAGGGAACGCAAACAGTGTATATCAGAGAAAGACAGCTTGAGTTAAGAGAGTGAGCAAGAGAGGGAGAGAGAATAGGGATAAGGAAAGCTAATGAAAGAGAAATAGATTTAGAATAGACACAGAGAGCTTGCGAGAGAGAGAGAGAGAGAGAGGCGTGGGGGGGGGGTAGAATAATACTAACTAAATAAAGAGAACTGGATAGAAAGAGAGCGAGAGAGAAACAGATGGAGAAAAATGTGTATGAGAGAGAGACATGAGAGAAACAGACAAAGACAAAGTATAAAAGAGAGAGAGAGAGACATGGGAGAGAGACGGGAGAGGGCAGAGTAAGAATTATACTAACTAAAGAACGAGAAATGGATAGAAAGAGAGAGAGAAAAAGATGGAGAAAAATGTGTATGAGAGAGAGACATGAACAGAGAAACAGAGGAACAGATAGAGACAAAGTATAAAAGAGTGTGAGCAAAAGAGAAAGAGAAAGACGGGAGGGGGCAGAGTTAGAATAATACTAATTAAAGAACGAGAAATGGAGAAAGAGAGAGAAAAATGTGTACGAGAGAGAAACATGAGAGAGGAACAGATAGAGGCAAAATATAAAAGAGCAAGAGAGAGAGAGAGAGAGAGAGAGAGAGACGGGAGGGGCAAAGTTAGAATAATACTAACTAAAGAAGGTGAAATGGAAAGAGAGAGAGAGAGAGAAACAGATGGAGAAAAATGTGTATGAGAGAGAGATATGAGAGAAACAGATAGAGACAAATTATAAGAGCGAGAGCAAGAGAGAGAGAGAGAGAGAGAGAGAGAGAGAGAGAGAGAGAGAGAGAGAGAGAGAGAGAGGCGGGAGGGGGCAGAGTTAGAATAATACTAACTAAAGAATGAGAAATGGATAGAAAAAGAGAGAGAGAAAGGACAGATGGAGAAAAATGTGAATGAGAGACATGAGAAAGAAACAGATAGAGACAAATTATAAAAGAGTGAGAGCAAAAAGAGAGAGAGAGAGAGAGAGAGAGAGAGAATAAGAGAGAATAAGAGAGACGGGAGGGAGGCAGAGTTAGAGTGATACTAACTAAAGAACGACAAAAGGATAGAAAGAGAGAGAGAGAGAGAAAGGACAGATGGAGAAAAATGTGTATGAGAGACATGAGAAAGAAACAGATAGAGACAAATTATAAAAGAGTGAGAGCAAAAGAGAGCGAGAGAGAGAGAGAGAGAGAGAGAGAGAGAGAGAGAGAGAGAGAGAGAGAGAATAAGAGAGACGGGAGGGAGGCAGAGTTAGAGTGATACTAACTAAAGAACGAGAAAAGGATAGAAAGAGAGAGAGAGAGAGAGAAAGGACAGATGGAGAAAAATGTGTATGAGAGAGAGACATGAGACGGCGAGAAACAGATTAAGACAAAGTATAAGAGCGCGAGAGCAAGAGAGAGAGAGAGTAAGCATGAGAATGAAGGAGAATGACAGAGTGATGATTGGGTTAGAAGGAGCTCAGTGATGTCATCCTGACTCTACACAAAACCACTATTAAAGTTAATACGTACATTTTACGCTCACGCCATAACTCACAGCTGAATCATATGATCAGAAGTATGTGGACACCTGACCTTTCCACCTATACGAGTTTAACGGACCTCCTCATATACACATTAAATGATGCAGCATGGCTGCCGTGGTTCACATTCCAGCACTACCGCCTCCCCTCGCCCGCCCCCCCGTTCTTCCCCAGCTTGGTATGATGCTCATCATCTCCTCTGACTGAAGTCCCGCGATCGGGGCACGAGTGTAAATAGCTCATTTCGGCAGTGTCATCCTGACATAATGCGGCCGCACGGGCTTATTAGTCTACCGCATCAAAGGCTCCATAACGGCCGTCCCGACAGCGGAGCTCCTCCTGGAACGTGGCGGTGTAGATTACTCCCGAACACCGTGCACCTGCCAAAATAGACTCCGAAACTACCCGGTGCCTCGGAGGATCACTCACTGCCTGGATGTTTTCACGCCCTTAATGTAATGTCATCCGCCGAGGCTATGATCCATCAAAATTATAGAGCGAGTTTCTGCCAAGTTCTTGGGGAACATAAAGGAAGCCAGTGTGCTGGAAAAGGTCAGAACAGGAAAGAGTTCGGTTAATGTCCTGCACGCCGAGTCGGCAACGTACACGCCAATCCCTCTTCATTTCCCGTTTGACCTTTCCATTGAAAATGGTTGACACTGGACTTGACGGGTTAATTAACCATGAATGAATAAAGTTTGGGCCACGCCCTTGTTGTGAAGTTTAGAACTTTCTACTTATTTTTACCATCAGATATTCAAGTAGCAGTAGCATGGCGGCACTTGGCTTAGTGGTTAGCATGTTCTCCTCTCAGAGCTAGGGATTTCCAGTTCGAATCCCAATCTGGGTGGAGTTTCCATGTTCTCCCCGTGTCCACGTGGGTTTCATCCAGGTTCTCCGGTTTCCTCCCACAGTCCAAAAACATGGCTCAAGGTCAATTGAATTCACCAAATTGCCCCATATAGAGTGTGTCTGTGTGTGTATGTAAGTGTGTGCCCAGAAATAGATTGGCATCATGTCCTGGGTGTAACTGCCCAGCGCCCGAAACTTTCTCCCATGGATGGGTATGGGGAACCCCCCTGCGACCCTAATAGAAGACAAAGCGGAAGATAATGGATAGATGGGTATTTAAGTAGCCACAATTTTACTTGTTACATATAGGTAGCTCAGTGGTTAGGGAGTTGGGCTGTTACGCTGAAGGGGGTTTAAACCATAAGTTTATTAAAAATAAAGTAAAGTTCGGGAAGAAGATATTTTAATGATTCGTTTCATCCTGGGACAATTGTTTCATAATGTGGCAGTTTGTAAGCTTGTGGTTAAGGAACCAGCCTTGTGACATGAAGTTCCCCATTTCAACCTATAGTACCCTTGTTGCAAGGCACCTAACCCTGATTGCTCCCTGGGCACTGTATACAAAGCAGCCCACCACTTCGGGAATGTGTACTCACCTCACTCCTTGTGCGTATATGTGTGTTTCACTGCACAGAGGAGTTAAATGTGGAGGACAAATTCAATTCACAAGGACCTTAACCCTAAAAACACCAAGAGATGTATAATGGGGGAGTGGTAGCTCAGTGATCAGGGCGTTGGGCTATCAATCTGAAGGTTGGCGGTTCAAATCCCAGGTCCCCTGAAGTTACCAATGTGGGTCCTTGAGCAAGACCCTTAACCCTCATTGCTCCAGGGTTGTTGTGTTTAACCCTGTTCTCACCTTGTAAGTCGCTTTGGATAAAAGTGTCTGCTAAATGACCAAATGTAAATGTAAATGTAATGTAATGAGCTGTATTGCTTTAAACCCCAACTAATAAAATTGGTAAAGAGTCACACAAAGTCAGAACATTAGGCTTCATGATGTAAAGATCAGCAATTATCAGATTGCAGACAGATATAAGCCACTTCTGACTGAGATGCTGTGAGGTGGAAGCACCAGAAAGCTGCATGTGAGCCATAATTGGCCCTCGCCTACAAATATTCATTTGGCCCCCATGTCCCCAATTCATATCTATTTGTTACTGTGATCTGCAGGTGAGCCACTTTTATGTTGACACCTAACGACCTAGCGTGTAGTTGGTTCATATGTGAACAAGAATGGGCCGTCCAAGTGTCATCAATTCAAGAAGGCCAGATGAAAAGTCGGGATGTGGGCCATGTAGGGGCCCGAAAAATGTTCCTATCTGGGTTAAACAGAACTAATGGAAACGAGATGTAACTGAGGGCAATAGACGGTAATTAAATGATGAGTTCTCGGTGTGCAGCCTATATGAGACATACAAGATAAAGAGGGTTCACAGCTATATCAGACAGCAGTTTGCATTTAAACCGTTAATGAAGCCGTTCCCGTGTCTGCTCCGGTCCTTACGGTCTAATAAACCAAAATAGAAAAACAGATATTATTTTAAAATGCCTGTAGATATCACTGCGCACTAACCTTTAACAGGGCACTTGCTTGTTCTGGATGGATTTTCGGTCGGTATGAATAATCCCAACGTGCATTCATTACGTCTAATGCAATCCCATAATGACCATGATGCACTGCTCATTATTTGTCATTAAATTGGCCCAAGGAATTGATGATGGCTGCATCTCTGCATGAAGGACGCTCTGCCAACAATTATATTTGTAGGGCTTAAAAATGCACTTTTTAAAAAACTACACCTTCACCCTTTCCGAAAATTAATTGTGGATTTGTTTGGGGAAGCAGGGGGAGGGGGGTGTATAGACAGGGGTGGGAAGGGGGGGTTGTTTGGGTGCACATTGCTACAGACCACCAATGCTCAAAGCTTTTTTTTTCCCCTCTTCTCTGTGGATCAACACTGAGCCACGATGCTGGTGTTTGCTGGCTGTTTAATTAGTCAGCTGATGTTGTGCAGGGTTTATAAAAGTTTCCCGAGCTCTCTGAAGTATATCTCTGAACATGCAGTCGAGCCGGAAAAGATGAAAAGAGCAAGAAAAGAAAGCTCCCCGGGCGAATGCGACCTCAGAAGTGGGTAAACTTTCCAGCATCTAGGTACTTGGCAATTTCAGGTGATGTTTGTTAAAGGCAAACACGCTGTGTTCTTTTTGAATGAAGTAAAGGCCTGTTAATTATGGATGCCATTTAATGAGGAATCGGCAATATTCTCCCCTGTGTAAAAAAACGGATCCTGTCAAATGCTGATGAGCAAGCTGGCACACCGAAATTTCAATGGCTAAAAAAGAAAGGCTGTCAAGATGGAGAGAAAACAACAGCGGCCCGCAGAGAAAACAAAGCCCGCCCATCACACAGACCCAAGCAACTGGCAATAATGCAATCAGGTCATTTTTAAAATGGAAACCCTGCACAAAAATCCAAATCCTAGTGTCCTAAAGGACTAAAGGACACTGTATTGCTGTTGTACAGTGATATCGCTTTAGTGGACACCAACATGTACCTGCATGGGGTAGGTTAACTCAGTTTTTGCACCAGATGCCCTTTCTGGAGTGACCCTCCTATTAACCCGGACTTTGAACTTGCATCCCCCCAGTAGCTAGGACCATTTAATGTCCCCTATTTACCCAGCAGCATGTCTAGGAAAAAGGAGACCCGTGAAGACAGGCATAGGGAGGACATGCAGACATCTTATGACAGTTACGATGGTGGCATAGTGGTTATCATGTTCTCCTCTCAGCACGAGGTATTCCCGGTTCGTTTCCATGTGGGTTTCCTCCCACAGTCCAAAAAACATGGACCAAGGGCAATTGAACTCTCCAAATTGCCCCATATGGAGTGTGTTTGTGTGTGTGTGTGAGCCCAGCGATAGATTGGTGCCCTGTCCTGGGTGAATCTGCCCAGTGCGAAACGTTCTCCCCCTCCCCACCACCACCCCCGTGACCTTGATAGGGAATAAAGCAGAAGATAATGGATGGATGGATAATAATAATAATAGTATTTCCATATATGGTACATGATTTAAAATAAAGGGTGGCACGTTGGCTTAGTGGTTAGCATGTTCTCTGGGTGGAGTTTCCATGTTCTCCCCGTGTCCACGTGGGTTTCCTCCGGGTTCTCCGGTTTCCTCCCACAGTCCAAAAACCATGGCTCAAGGTCAATTGAATTCTCCAAATTGCCCCATATAGAGTGTGTGTGCCCAGTGATGGATTGGTGCCCTGTCCTGGGTGTATCTGCCCAGCGCCCGAAACGTTCTCCCCTGGAAGGGCATGGGGAACCCCATCCATAATGGAGGGAAGGATGGATAACCCATTCTAATCAGTTGGCATAAACATAGTGTTATTAAATTAGGTTTCAGTATGTACTAGAGTCATCCTCCTGAGATCACTGCGAGCATCGGTGCCTGTGAGCCGGGTTCTAAAATCATGAAAGCCGTTGGCACACGGCCGCCGTTGAAGAGGCTGTGATGCAACACGGTCCGGTTTTCCCGCGCTCGCGCGATGTCAGATATGAAGTGGTTTGTCTTTTTATTCGCTGAAGGCCTGTTCTGCATTTCGACAATCACCCCAGTCACTAGCCCGGTACTTAAAAAGGAACGAAACGATAAACGCTTCACAGGAATCTCAATCTGTCTCTCCGTAGTCAATGGCATGGCTTGTCAGAGTCGACCGCCAGATTGAGCGGCGCCAACTTTTGTACCTCTCGGCTTGGCGAGCGAAGGCTTTATCTCCCTCAAACAGACACATCCGATTGCTTCCCGAGGGCCTTTTTGGATAGGTGTGTGGGTGGGTGTGAGTGTGGTGTGGATTTTATTTGGAGGCTTTTTATTTTCAAATGACTCGAATGCCTCTTTCTGAGAAAGACCTCGTTCCTTTCTGCCGCCGACTCGCTTAATAATGGCATTCGACATTCTTTACCAGACGAGGACGTAACATCGTTTACAATCTAAATCCCGTTTCTTTATTCACTTCCAGCATTAATCGTAATCGCATCATCGCTTGTTGGCTCACTGAATTCATGAAGAAAACGAGCGGAGAAAGGATATTGCTATTGACTTTTGATTTCAAAATGAAATGGAGAAGAAAACAAACTTGCGTTTCACAAACACAATGCGAACTTTTTAATTAAAAACCATCGTGATGTCAGATGATGTGTTTAAAACCCTAGAAACCATAAAACAAAACTAGCCCATCTGGTACCAACAACCACGTCACAGTCTAAACCGCCAAGACCATACCGATGGGACATCAAACGTCAGGTACTTTTTTGTTTCCTTTCCCATCCCTTTGCCTTACCCTGCGCATTTGCATTTCCCGTCCCTTTTCCTTCCGTCTTTCTTTTTTTCGATACCCCTCCATCCCTCTCTGAGTCTGTCTCTTTCCTGTTTGCTTTTCTTGGCCTCTCACCCCCGTTCCTTACTCGGTCTTGTTTTTCCATTCCATTTCCTGTGCCATTTCCTTCCCCTGCCTCATTTTTCCTGTTACTTCTTCTGTCCCTTTCCCAGTCTCCCTCTTTCCCGTTTCCTTTTCCTTGCCCCGTCTCTTTCCCTTTCCCAGTCTCTCCCTTCACTGTTTTCTTCTCCGGTTTATATCCTCTTTCTGTTTCCTTCCACTGCCTCTTACCTTTACCACCCTTTGTTTTTCCTGTTACCTCTTCTGTCCCTTTCCCAGTCTCTCTCCTTCCCGTTTCCTTTCCCTTGACCCTTTTCTTTCCCATCCCTTTCCTTCCATGTCGCTTTCTTCTCTTCCTCCCAATTCCTGTCCCTTTCCCAGTCTCTCCCTTCACATCCCTTTCTTTTTCTTGTTACCTCTTCTGTCCCTAGTCTCTCTCGTTTCTGTTTCTTTTCCCCTTTTCTTTTCGTTTCCTTTTTTTTTTTTCCATTTCCCCTTCTGTTTCTTTTATGTCCCATTTCCTTCACCGTCTCTTTCTTTTTCTCTTTAACTCTCCATCTCTGTCCCTTTATCAATATCTCTCTCTTTACTTTTTCCTTTCCCTTGCCTCTTTCTCCCTCCTGTCCATTTTCCTTCCCTGTCCCCGTCCCTTCTTTATCCTGTTATCCCGTCTGTATCTGTTCCTTTCCCAGTCTTTTTTCCTTCCTCCTTCACATTTCAGTCCCTAATTTGATCTTATTAAAGCACATATTTGGATAATTAATAAGTGTTTTTCGCCATGTGTTTAAGAAAAAGTTCTCGTCTTTCGTGCGTGTTAAATATAAAGGATTTTCATCGACTAAATTTAGCTATAGACAAGAAACGCTGTCGAATTTCTACACTTAACATCAAATTAAACTTTAATTAAGAAATTGAATGCAGCTTGTACTTATAAAGAGTGAAGGAAGCTAGATTAGAGACAGCGGCGAATGCTGCGCTTGGCTACAATTTTTTATTACAGCACTTAAAAACTTGCTTATTTTAATAAGCAGTAATGCCGCTCTACATAAACGCTGCTACTTGGAGATGCGCCACAGCAATTAATACATGGCCAAGACCCTCGCACTCGGTTGTTGACCTGACAATGTAAAGAGTGCTTCTCTCATGCTTCACATTAATTGAACTCCTTTTCAGCCAGCGGCGGAGTGTATTCATGATAAAGTACTTGCAAATGACATTAAGTAGTCTGACCTTGGGACGACCTCTACGGCAATCAGAGCTCCTAGCGTTTCGTCACTAAACACCGGATCGACATGGACAAACACTTCATCGAGCTCTTTAAAAAACGGTTCCTACTTGTGCAAATGGGTCAGTTCCTACGATTAAGGTCAAAGCAAACTGTAAGGGGGGGAGGGGGTGTTCTCATTGTAATAAATACAAAATGCTCAGAAAGAGCTGCAAATCAATAACCATAAATTTCATTGAGTACTTCATATATTGAATGGTTTATTTCACTATTATTATTTATTATTACATTATTATTCATTTCATTTCCTACGGCTCCGTCTTCTTTTTACTCCTCCAACTATTTACTTTCCATGTTTCTTTATTTTGTGTTTCATTCTGTTTCATTACCATATTTACACTAATATACCATCTTTCAGACTCGCTCTCCAAAAAATGGGCAGTAAAATCTAATAACTCACTGAAATCTTTATCTGAAGGCGAATGAATACAGAAAGTATTTTCAATGCCAGACTTAACTCCATCCATCCATTATCTTCAGCTTCATCCTCTATTAGGGTCGCGGGGGTTCCCCATGCCCAATCAGGGGAGACCGTCTCGGGCGCTGGGCAGATACACCCAGGACAGGGCGCCAATCCATTGCTGGGCACACACTCACTCACACAGACACACCCTATATGGGGCAATTTGGAGAATTCAATTGACCTTGATCCATGTTTTTGGACTGTGGAAGGAAACCGGAGAACCCGGAGGAAACCCACGCAATACAGGGAGAACATGGAAACTCCATCCAGATTGGGATTCGAACTGGGAATCCCTAGTGCTGAGAGGAGAACATGCTAACCACTAAGCCACCATGCCGCCCCAGACTTAATTCCATGACATATAAACAACAAAGGCAAAATACAATGGAAAAGGTTTTAGCAAAATGGTTCTGCAAGGTGTAGAACGTAGTCTTTACAAGCAAGGACGAGTTGGGGGGGACCATCCTGAGAGAATTATGGGTCAGATCAAAGAAAATGTTTCAAGATTACAACATGGATCTTTTACAATTAGCAGTTCATTATGAAAAGTGCATGAAGTTTGATCAGGCTTCAGGTGGTGGTGTTTAAGAATCCATCATGCTACCATCCATCAAGATAGACAGTCACAGGGACTCTTGGGTACTTTGAAAAATCATTATGTAACACTGTTCTCTACTGCACCGAGCAAATCACCTGGAAAGTGTACCATGCACCAAGGAATTCCAACTTTGCACTGAAACCGAGTGAGTTTTCTCAATAAATGATGCCGAAATGTGATTGGTTAAATGTTTTAAAAATAGATACAGACCTGGAAGCAGTGCAACTGGGAAAAATTAAAAGAAAAGAATGAAAGAAAGCTATGAACAGAAGCATAGCAACCATTTGGAATTATTTCATGAGTAATCATGGCCAATATAATTAGAATCAGTCTGTGATTCAGATATTGTTTACGCCAACAGAGGCCCTGATGGCCCGCCTCTGCAGTAATAGCATGGGGGTGCAGCAGCAGCTCATCTATACACAGTACACTCTATATGGACTGAAGTATTGGGACGCACCAGTTAATTGATTTTATTGTGAAAACTATAGCAAATGAAAGGTCATGTGATCCCAATGGGCACATTTTTTTTTTAAATATATAGACACCGCTCAGGACTGGAGATGCAACGATGGGCAAATGGAAGGTAATTCATAACCTTGCCGTAGGTTCTCCTAACCGTCACATAGGACGGATATTTAAAGAGAGGTTAAATGCGAAGTGTTAAATAATACACAGCGGCGACAGTTACAATCATTCAGCTTATAGATTGTTATATATATCCGATAATAAATCTGGTTCCTGTCTGCCATTCTCATCGTGTCCTGGCTTTTGCCGATCAACATTTGTTGGCATCCAGGTTTACTGCATCACTTGCAAAACTAAAGTCGCTGCATCGATCGCTATTGATCAGAACGCTCTGTTAAAAGTCTTTAAATGTCATGTCTTCACTCTTGATATTCTGACGCCGTCAGACCAATGGCATCTCAGGTCTCTTTAGTATCTGTCATCTTGACAGAGCCATAAATGTTCGGATACAGATACCGTGCTGTGAGATGTGATCTATGTATTGATTTCGCGACTTTCCCGGAAGTCCGGGATGCTTTCGCGCGGTGAGACTGCAATCAAGCCAGCCAGTCCCGGTCCACATGTTCTCATTTGCAACTGCATCGGAAATTTCCTGGCTGTGCGTCGCAGCCAGCTCCTGAGTAAAGCCTGCAGCGGGCTGAAGGCTGAGAAGCCGCTTACAAATTTAATTGAATTTGCTATTAGTCATAGCCAACGTGTGGAATCCTATTTTTCCGTCGTCCTGTAAATGAGCAAGCCGTAAATGAGACACGTTATCTGCATCTTCCTTGGCGAGACAAACCTGGTTTCCTTATTGACTATTGCTAAATTAAAGTGTGCACACATTTCAGACTTGATTACAAACAGTGGGATCAAAGCTAAGCTCCAGCATGGTGCTAAGTGGGTGTCGGCGTTGATAAGATGCACCACATTTCTACTACTCTATACGTAATTGCATTATGCGGCGTGTGATTGCAGGTGCTACAAATGCAAATTACTTCAAGCGCACCATTCCAAGCACTCTGGTTCCTAATCCGGTCCTATGGGACACCCCGTTGATTCATGGGTTTGCTCTTCTCTGGCTCTCAAAACAATTTGTTATCCCTGGCCCCTGGCTCTGCGAGGTCCAAAGACCATACGGTGTCCTCATTTTAATTCTCAGGTACAACTGGGACATCATGTGGTTTTGCGGGAGTCTTTAACACATCCTCTAATGAAGGTGGTGTGGATCTTTATCAGGTGCCTTTATTTACAGCAAACAAAACAATCCTGAGTGGGCTACTCTTTCGCAACTACAAAAGCTTCCACCCGCACAGTGCGATGGACGTTTCCCAAACTGTCTATTCAAATTGGAAGCATGATGTCATCTAAAATGGGACCCGTTTTTTAGCTATGCCACGCCTTGAGACATTAACATGCCGCTTCTCGGCCTGCCAAGATCTTGTTCCATGACTGCTGCGAATACTCTATACGTTCCGTGTCCTGCCATTTTCAAATACCTGTACACAGAACAGAACGTCCAGCAGGTGCATTCATTTCTGTCTATTGCCCATTTGCCTTCCCACCCCGTTGCTGAGCTTAGAAGTGTCTCGGCTTGACGGTCGGGGTCCGAACACTGTCACCCTGAGTTCTGTATCTTGTTAAGGGCCCAGAATGATAACTTTTGCAGATTTGAGACTCGAACCGCAACCATCAAGCTGAGATACTTCTAAGTCCATCCATCCATTATCTTCCACTAGGGTCATGGGGGGTTCCCCATGCCCATCCAGGGGAGAACATTTCAGGTGCTGGGCAGATACACCCAGGACAGAGGGGCTTAGTGGTTAGCATGTTCTCCTCTCTGTGCTAGGGATTCCTGGTTCAAATCTTAATCTGGGTGGAGTTTCCATGTTCTCCCCGTGTCCGCGTGGGTTTCCTCCGGGTTCTCCGGTTTCCTCCCACAGTCCAAAAATATGGATCAAGGTCAATTGAATTCTCCAAATTGCCCCATATAGAGTGTGTCTATACCCCCCGTGACCCTAGTAGAGGATAAAGCGGAAGATAATGGATGGTCTTTGGAGTCCGTCCTATTATTTCTAACTCACACCACATCCACTTGGATCTTTATTAAAGGTGATAATCCAGCAAGTCTTTGCTGTCAAACTATTTTGCTAACCTGAGATGCAATGGGTTCTAAGCTGGACGACTCTGTGCTGTGACTCCGTGCCCTTCCCTCCTGCATTAAGCTCTTGTCTTGATAGAAGTGGCGATTGTTTATTTTATGCTACGCCGCCTTCCCCGCCATGACAGGTCGGCCTCGCCTCCGATTTTCCTGTTCTTTCTTCCTCTGCGAGCGCGCACTTCTTTCAGCAGTGACAGCTTCATTCTGCCCGAGTGCCGGCTCCCCACGCCTCCTCCTTCACGCTCAGCAAAACCAGGAGGACATCAGCACATGAAGAGAAAAAAAAAAAAAAAAAAAAAAAAAAAAAAAAGCTCCAGCAGAGTTTTCTTCTCTGAATCGAGCGCTGGCCCGGAGGCGAAACAAACATTAAACCAACGTCGTCGCAGGAAAAATGACGAACTCCATCCTCAGCCTTCGCGCCTCATAAAGTGGCCGGAGCTCTTATTAACGCGTGGGTTCAAAATATATATATAAATACAAATAAAAATAAAAAAAGAGTAATTACATTGGAGTAATGCAATATCCAGACCAGGTGTGTGGTGGCAGCATAAATGACATTGTGAGCTCATCGCAAGAGCGTGTAATAAAGTCCTACAGGAGATCCTCCCGGCGTCTCTGTTAGTGGATCCCTCCATCACTTCTGACAGCTCCCCAGTACCCGCCTGCCAAATCACCACATCTCACTGCTGAATGTATGTGTGCTGCTAAATAAACAAGCCCAATAAAGTTCTCCCTGAACGTGTGACTGGATGAAAAAAAAAAAAAAAAACCCACACACACAGCTATTGTTATTTTTCACAGTGAGCATTAAAAATGGTTCTGGCTGCCTTCAAATTACAACTTGCCAACGAACCAATTAACAGCTTTTGAAAGCAATTAACTGGAGGAAGAATCGATCGGGCGGCAATGCGGAGTGTCACAGACTTCAGCTGCTATATTGAGCTACGATTCATGAGCGGTAATTTCACCTACACTGATTTAGAAACCCAGTATTTGGGTGTGGTTCATTAACCAAAACTGTTTAAAAGGAGATCTTCAGAACAGAACGTGACAGAACAACCTGAGAACGTTTCAGGCATATGGGCAGATACACTCAGTATATAGGGGCAATCTAAAAATGGGAAATCATTATCTTCCACTTAATCCTATGTTAGGAACCTGCAGGGTGGGGTGGGGTCCCTAATATAAATGTCATCTTCAAAACGGAAGGTGACAGAATATGTTACTGAACAACCTGAGAACATTTAAGGGACATGGGCAGACACACCCAGGACAGGGCATTAATCCACTGCTGGGCACACACTCAGTATATAGGGGCAATCTAAAAAGGGGAAATTGTTCATTATCTTCCATTTAATCCTATGTTAGGGACCTGTGCGGTGGGGGGTGGGGGTCCTTAATAAATACATATTATAATTATATAATTATCCTATATTAGGGACCCCATGCCCACCCAAGGGACAATGTTTCAAGCACAACAGATACACCCAAGGATAGGGCGCTATCTCTCTTTGGGCACACACTCACATACACAGTACAGTAGGGGCAATTTAAAGCAGCCAATTTCACCCTGAATTAATGTTTTTGAACTGTGGGAGGAAACCATAGAACCCGGAGAAGACCTAAAAGTACACGGGGAGAACATGGAAACTCCACCCAGATTAGGATTCAAATCTGGATCCCCAGCGTTGAGAGGCAGACATGCTAACTATTACGCCTTCTGAGAAATTTTAACATACTACTTTGATGCATACTGTTTACTAGCCGTTCTCGTGCACTACGTGGAAGGTCGTATGTGATTTCCATGCAGCCAACATCTGAATAATGAACATGTGGCCTCCACATACTATTCCCACGATGCTGGAAGCATACAGCTGAATAACAAGGTGCTTGGTTTTATAAACCTGCGGAAAGCTGGACTGAGGAAAACACCAGAAAAAAGCATTTTAAGGAGTGTCCTGCACATTCTATCCATATGGGGTTTATCATCACAATGACCAAGTGACACAATCCAATTTTGGGGAGATACTTGAGAAGGTTATTGCAATCGAAATTGCACTGAAGAGAATATATATATTTAACAGTGGCAGGGGCATCATGAGGAGTTTTCATGCCAACCAAGATGATGCAAGAGGTTTTATTAGTTGGTTCTTGGTCTTGCAATAAAGTAAAGAAAAGTCATTTTGTCAGAGTTGCTCATGTCTCGTATTGCTTTGTAGCTTCACTGTAGCACTTTTTTTTTAATCCGAGGTCCACGGTGCCAAAGTGTTGCAAACAAAATCCGGGATAAACGGCAGCTGTTGATGGGCGTTACGACGTCAAAGATCTAGATCACATTTGGAGGATTTTGCAGACTTTATTTTCACCAGGATCACAAAACAAAAGTGTCTTTGGTACCGGTGCCTTTTTACTGTCCGCTGGGAGACCATAAAACCCACATCATCGAGCGGTTTCGGGGCCAGAATAAATACCGTTTACTCGCCGTGCAACAAACAGACTGAGGGCCCCGGGCGTATGTACTGCGTCCTAAAATACTTCTATGGCAACTCTATTTTTTCGTTTGGAAAGAAAGAATCAAACAATGCCGCCGAATGTATTAAGGGAGGTACGTGACCCACTCGGGCTTCATTACGGCTCGGCGTGATGGATGCGACTGAATGAGAAGCGTGATTCGCAGCCTTCAGGAGGCTCATTAGGAGACGGCAGCACAGCGCTGGCATTAACATGGGTACCAAGCATGTGGAGCCGAGGTGCTGATAATCTGACACAAAGGCAGGTGCTGCTGTTTCCCGCTTATTGAGGGACGGTGGGGAACATGCTGTGCATGAAGCCCATCAGCAGGCTCACTAGTGAAGGCCAAGTGGAGTGAGAAGGTCAAAACACTTTCAAGAATATTCGGACTACTATTAATCCTATTGTGTTTGTTTTTCAATGGCGTCGCAAAGAGAATAAACAACTGTGGGTTAAGCCTGGTGCATTCTGGGAGAGGGAATTAGATAAGGTCTTCATAGTGGTGAGCCAGTTGCATGTGGATTTGGTATAATCTATAATTATTACTATTACTGTTCATATATTACTGTCAGTGTTGTACTTGTTATTAAAGGGATAGTAGTGGTGCGACCCTCAGCTGTTTCAGGGTCAGTCAATGAGTCTGTATTCAGATAGCATAAAAAGGTGGGCCACTTCTGGCTGAGATACGACATCACTGACCCACTGACACTGCTATTGTTGAATAGCAATAATTAACGCCCCTGACGAACGTGTGTAGCTTTTATAAACTGTGATGACTCATGCCGTGGGGAGAAAACCATGAAACAGGGGCAGGACTTTCAACGATACCACGTTACATTGGCGGCCCAAACTCGGGACAGGTGGCCGAGGACCTCAGGCATGCACTCTAGTCTTTCAGTTTTCTCAGAAAAGGAAGCAGAGTGGGCGGGGTCAAGCGAAGGTTCCAGCCACCATATTGTGGACGTACCTCATCGCGGCGAGAAATAGGAGGCACAGAAGTTACCTGCCATCCCACTGCAGTGGGAGAACGGAAAGGTCTTCATTGGCCGGGATGTGGCCCAATGCTAGAGAAATGATGTCAGAAGCCCGAGGGCGGACAGAACCGGAGTCACGTGTACAGAGCATACATGGGGGCTCCTGCACACGGCCCAACAGTTGGGGGAAGTGGGGGATGTGAGCCGAAATAGATCCATCCATCCATCCATCCATCATCTTCCGCTTTATCCTCTACTAGGGTCGTGGAGGGGCTCCCCATGCCCATTCAGGGAAGAACATTTCGGGCGATGGGCAGATACACCCAGGACAGGGAACAAAGCTATCCCTGGGCACACAGACACATTAAAAACTCACTATATGGGCAATTTGGAGAACTCAATTGACCTTGAGCCATGTTTTTGGACTGTGGGAAGAAACCAGAGAACCTGGAGGAAACCCACATGGACACGGGGAGAACATGGAAACTTCACCCAGATTGGGATTCGAACCAGGAATCCCTAGCGCTGAGAGGAGAACATGCTAACCACTAAGCCACCATACCGCCCGACAGTTGTGTTCGACATTGAGAATTGCAAGCCTCTGTAATGGTGTGATCCACAGAGGTGCTGTGAGGTCCAGACAATGGTCTCCGCTGAGCGCCACCAGCGTGCTGGGAACGTCTGGCAAAAAGAAATGTCAGATTCAGCCCTCGGCATCAGTAGAGCTGATCTCGGCTTCTTGACCTCCTACCCCTCTGATCAACTCCAGTCAGTCGTGAACATGGGCCACATTTACAATTCTAAAGTTTAAATACGCTAGCGGCATTTCCGTGACCTTGCACATCAGCCGCCGTAATGCTTATTGGCAAGCGGAGTCACATACCGTCTCCGGCAGCCATCGCTCTTCTGAAATATGGATTTTATCATGAAATGGAAAAGCTCTCTGAGCCTTGATTACATTTCCGTCACCCACTGTGAGAAGACAGTTGCTTGATTACTACTTGACAGATGTTCACGTTCATTCACGGCGACCGAGGAAAAAAAGGTCAAAGCCTGAATAATTTCCCAGAGACCGAGACTCCGGTCTCTCGTCCAGTCTGACTTATGTACATAAAGCAACAGGTTGGTAGGTTCCTCTGTCCAATAGGTGGCAGCGTTCTCCATGGCTATGCTGATGGGGTATAAGACACGTAATTTTACGTGCACAGCGAACAGCCCAGGGACATGACTCCAAAAGTACTAGGGTGTCTGGGTACTTTTGGACTTGCATCCCTGGGCTGTTCACATAGATTCGGTAGCACGTAAAATTATGGATGCATCTAAAGGACGCAGACACCCAAGAACGTGCGTCCAAAAGTATGTGGGCAGCCCAGGGACATCTGTCCAAAAGTATCCAGACAACCAGAGATGTATGTCCTAAAGTATGCAGACAAGTGTCCAAAAGCACACATACGCCCAAGAATGTGTATCCAAAAGCACGCAGACACCCAAGAACATGTGTCCAAAATGCTGTCCATAAGTGGACAACCCAAGGACGTGCATCTAAAAGTACGATCCAATAGGGACTTGTATTCAAAAGTATGCGGCCAGCTGGGGACCTTATTTCTGAAAGTTAATCTCCATGTGTTTCTGGTTGGAACTGAAATGCGATGGAAGCCTCCGTTAGAACCATCGAATGCGAGACCGGAATACAGCCCATTGTCTCAATCGCACTGTCCACCTACGATCTTTATAGTGATTTGCAACAGTGATTTGCAAATACAAACCAAATAAACTCTACCCAGATCAGTGTGGTGTTTATTTTCTATAACTACATATAAAGAGTGAATCCTAATGACCCCCTCTGAGATTAGATCTACAAGAAAAGTACAATTCCTCGCTTTATATTACGGCTGCTTCTCCGGAGCTTTGCCAGAGAGCTGTTTTCTACCTTTTCCCCCTCGTTATTTTTATCTCCGTCTTTGTATAATGTGAGCCGGTTGGGAGAGAAGCCTAAGGCGTGAATTTGGGCAGCGGCATCCCCATGATGGAGGACTCTCTCTAGTGGAATGAAGCTTGTCACAAAGCATCAGCGTGACTCACCTCAGGAGAAGAGGCAAACAAATCAGTGTTGGAACCAACAGGCCTTAGCAGTGCAGTGTAGTTACTGCTCTCCTCCTTATTGCACTGAACCTTCAGCTTAGATTTGGGAAACTACTGAAGGTGCTGATGCTCGGATGGTAATAGAGCACCGGTTAATTAGACCCAGAGGGTTAGTGGTTCTGCTTGGAGGAATGAGAACGGATGCCTCAGGGGTGGAAGTCCTGTTTTTCTATGTCGTTCTGGGGAGATGTATGTCCGCCCTGTCCCCCTATGGTGTCCAAAGCCTCTGATGAACGATCTGTTCAGTTCCCATTGTTCATGTGTGTCCATTCCTCATAGCAGGATAAACCAGATTCTACATAACATCAGACCCCCAGGGTGGGAGGCGGGAAATCCAGGGCAGGGTGACGTGGCCCAGCGACTTTCTAATGCGGTTGATGAATTTGCCGCCCAGCTGACAGGTAGGATATGGGACTTGTTAAATGGCCGCCGTGTTTTGCACTGAATTTCCCAGGACGCTTTCTACCCCCCCTTATGCTATTGTATTTTTTTGCCAGCAGTCACAGGTTGATTCATTTTGTGTTCCCATTCGACCCAGGGTTTGATTGTTAGGCATTTAGAAGATGAATTATAAACAGCAGCCATTCTACCTAATCTTTCTGTCGGAGTCCAACTGAAACCTGTTACTCTGGAGGATAAAAGGACATGATTCAGCTTTGGTGGACAAATAATAAACATGTAGCATCTCATTCAATTAAAGTCTGACGACCGAGGACATAAGAGCTTTCCCACATGGTGCTAACTGAATATTAACCAACGGGTCTAATCTAGAGAGAAAACAGCTGTAATCTGGCCTGGCAACTGGGTTTAACTCAAACCCAGAATGGGTCTTGATATATGCTGTAAGTTTGCACACAGACTAGTCCACAGAATGTACAATGCATCATGGGTGGTCTCTTCCCTGATGGATTTCTGCTTGTAGTCTGATTCTAATGAGGCGATCTGAGTTTTGCTTTAATGTTGGGATGTCATGCTCATCTGGAGCCGTTATCCTGTTACACCACAGCTGTAACAGCAGAGAATACACTGTAGAGTCATGCATTCCACGTCTCAGGGGAAACCTGGTATGTACAACAGCCAATATCAGTCCATATGCTCACAGCTCTTCTTACCACATCGCACCCCGTGTGTGGTTGTTAGCCTGGATCAATTGTCCCATCATCGATCTATATGTAGCTATTAGATATTGCTGATCTAAGCTTGTTTACAGAAGCACAAGGCTCTGCAGATGGTGGCGGGGTTCATATAGCTTAGCTGATCACTGTGCTTGGGTTCTACCACCTGCCCACAGTCGTCGTTTACGGATAGTCCATATTTGTCATATGCACCGTGTTAACGGTTCTATAAATACAGATTAGAGCAGGTATGTGATGCGTCGGAGGCGACAAAGCACACTTCTTGTCTTTACATGCCGCAATTACAATACGGTTGTAGTTGAGAAGACTTCCACCCTGTGGATAAAATTGTTTAAATGTTGCAAGTATTTTTCAGGCTTTGAGTTAACGCTGCCAATCGCAGGATGATTTGCTATTTGGACTTTTGATTATTAATTTCTTGCCTAATATCTACTACATCTGTAGGTGGGGATGGCTAGTACGTCCGAATATGCAGAAATGAAGATGCTGAGATTGTCATTGATGGGATGAGCTCTATATTGGTGGAAGAATGCTCAAGATGGATCAAGCAGGCAGGTGGAGGGGAGGAAGCCTGAGGAGGTTTATAGACGTTTTCCGAGTGGACAGAAAATTGCAATCCCCCAACAGAACCAGCCGAATAAAGCGGACGACCCCTGGGAGCTTTAATAAAGCAGATGGACCCCTTTATGGATCGCTGTTAAGGAGTCTTTATACCCTGATAAATATTTCACACCATTATGGCTAATGAGCAGCCAACCGCGGTACAGGGTTCCATAATTTACATTGTGCTGATGAGCCAGACAACTTCACAGTGTCTGTCTTGGAATTAAAATATTACACCATGACTGTAAACGTTGTTTAGAATCCAATTTAAAGCATGATGGGCCTCTTTCATGGTTCAGCACTCGGCAGATTCAGAGCTGCGCACCAGCCACTTATTACAGTCTGACCTGTCTCCTTTATAAGTAAACACCTCCAACAGCATCCATTAACAACGGGGAGAAAAGATATTGATTAATGCCCATTACTGTAAATAGTAAGCCATAGCGGGTGAGCGGTTAACATCCTTAATAAAAGCCTCCTTTGCTCTGCGTCTGACTTTTTGTCTGTCTTAAGATGGTGGAAAAATGAAAAGCCTTGAACAAGATTTGAATCGACAAGAACACTCGAGCAAGCTTATAAAGAGTTATGTAGCATTTGACAGTCTCCTGCATTGTTGAATTAATGCCAAGCAGCTGTACAAGCTGCAATGTAAATGTTCCCTGAAATTTCTCCAGCTCTGCTCTGTAGACCCTTTTCAAAAAGGGCTGCTCCAATCTGAAGAGTCATCCATTGCATCATACCAATCCAACAACAGGGTACCAGCAGAGCTGGGAAATGTGCAGGGAGGAGCCATATCCACCTAGAACCCTAAATGGCCAATTGGGAAACCTCTGAGCAGTCCTCCCACCCATCAAGACAGAGTGGACGGCAACCCTTTAGACATTTATATTTGTTATAGAATTCCTGGTTGGAGCAAATGCAGATTGGCAGACGCCGTTGTAGGAGTCAGCCGTCAATCCGTGATTACGGCTTCGCACAAAAACAAGAGTATCATGTCAGCCCAGTGATGTTTAGCTCAGGACACGAGCTTCCACATCTTTAAAGAGGGAATTTCTGCATCATTGGAAATTTTTCCAACAGCTTTTAAAACAGCAGCCACCACAAGCTGATCAAAGGCGCCAGCAATGCTGCCAGAGCATGCCCCCCAACAACAACCCCGTCTTGGGGGTTGTTAAAAATGCAGTCGGTGTTGCACGTGATGGAGGTTGCACATGGCAGCTGCGACACTGCTTGGACGGCGGCGGGAAAAAAAGCAAGGTGAGCGAAGTTCATGGGAAATTCGACATGACATGGGAAAAAAAAAAAATTTAATTAAGGCTAGAGTTGCAGCTTCTATCTGCACGGCGTTGGAGATCATTTTGGTGCCTGTCAGAAATCTGCTAGTTCCAGATTTCACCAGGCCAAATGACATGTGCAAACGCAGATAGGCTGCTTCCTGTCTAGATGTCTATTATAAGCACGGCTGTATCCTGTAGGATAAGTGTTGATTTCAGCTCGCTCCGTGTTACTGTGAAGACGGGCATGCTTTTAATTTCACACCTGCACAAATCCCGGCCCCTATCTCCGGCGCTTCATCTCCTGGTTCAGCCATCGCGATTCAAACTGATTTACCACTCAGTTCATGAAGGATGTGCCGCTGAGCTGCTGCTGGTTTGTTAATATAATGCTGCATTCATCTGGAGGTGCCAGTCGGCCATGATTGGTGATATCTGGCCTGTTTTACAGGTGCTACACCGAGCCTTATTAATATCAGCTTTATTAAATACGCACATTTTCTTTTTATTAAAAGAGTTCAAAAAGTTTGCATGTTCTCCACATGTTTATGTGGATTTCCGTAAAAACACAAATCAAAAACAATAACAAAGGAAATTTACATGAAGAAATGGATTCAAGGTATTGAGTGACTGTAAATGGGTTTAGTCTGTGTGTTCGCCCTGCAATGGACCAATGGACCTGCCGCTACACAGTCACAGATGTGATGACCAGGATACCGCATGTGCACCACATGCCTGGATGGGATTACTTGGGACATAGTCATAGCACTTTAGTACCCCCAATTTACCCATCACTATCACTTGTGATGGGTTCCTAAACAGCTCTCTCTCTCTTTATACATACAGTACATATATATATACATACATATATATACACACACACACATACACACACATTTAAATAGCATATAACTGTGGGTTTGCAAACTTCAGGTGACTCATGTCTCATTTAATGGTGGGTGGAGGCTAAAGAGATGCCAGGCTTGCAGTCACAGTAGAACTGCCCTCCTCTGGAACCGTCGCTGCCCTAAGGGCGATAATTTTGAAGAAATCTTTTGAAGAGCAGGCACTCTGAACAGGCGATTACCGCGCCGCAAAGATCTGCACTTCCAGTATTTATTTCCGTTCCTACTTTTGCTGTGCGTTTCAACCATAAAAGATGGAGTCAAAATTCCGTAGACTTGCAAATCATCTCCCCCTGTGATCCATCAAGAGGTCTTTATTTGCGAACAGGCATTCGGCTAATTAAAAGTGACATAATAAGGCCACATTCTCAGGTCGGGAAGCGAACACCATCAAATAAAGAAGCACGCCGAAGAAAAGAGATGACATGAGCCGTGCAGATCGTTACACAGCGACTGATGCATTTTCAAAGCGTTTCATCATGCAAAGCGTTTGTGACAGCGCCTTCTGAAAATATATCTGTAAAATCCCAACACTTGATGAAAAGTGACAAAAGCTAATACGTTGTTTTCCTGTTCGCCGGCAGGAGGAAAATGAAATCCAGATTGAGTTTCAGTGGGGCTTGAAATGGCGTCGGACGAGCCGTGCACGCTCCTTCGTACGGGCCTGATCAGCGCACTTCCAGGTACGCCGCGAGCCGCCCCGCCCCGTACCCCTCCTCATCGGTATCCTGCGTACAATGGGACCTAATGAACTGTTTACTCACCTCGGTGGTGCCCCAGCGGCAGGGAGAACACGGCTTCAGACAGAGCGCGTAATGGAAATAAGATTTTCAACCCCGAACAGTCATGGGATCTCTCTCTATGAGTTCCGGACAATTTGGTCGAATGAGAATTGCCATTTTTCTTCTGGAACGGAATCTCATTTGCGAACGCAGGAGTGTAGTCTAATGGAACGAGATGCTGTGCCGTGTTTATTCACTTCCGTAAATGAGATAGACTGAATAATAATTGCCGTGTTTCGGGTGAGAATGCAAATGAGAAAGGATTCTCGCCAGGTGCTGATCAAACCAGCTGACCATTGTCACATGTGGCTCTGTATGCAGTATAGAAATGACGACACTGCGATTCTTATCGGGATAAGGATGGAGTTCATTAGAGCGATGGTACAGGGAGGATGGTAAGGATGGGAGGATGTTTTAGGGAGAATTAATGAGGAGAGGGGAAAGCTCAGATGGTTTGTACAAGGATGCTGAGGATGGAGTCACCAGACAGGAGGAGGAGAAGAAAGCCTAAGAGGAGGTTTATGGACATTGTCAAGGAGACATGCAAGCTGTTGAAGTAATAGAGGATAATGCTTAGCCTTTATTGACAGATGGATGCTGAGGATGGAGTCACCAGGCAGGAGGAGGAGAAGAAAGCCTAAGACAAGGTTTATGGATGTTATCAGGGAGGACATGCAGGCTGTTGGGGTAACCAAGGAGGATGCTTAGGTTTCTATTGGCAGAAGGTTGCTGAGGATGGAGTCACCAGGCAGGAGGATGAGAGGAAAGCCTAAGAGAAAGTTTTTAGATGTTGTCAGGGAGAACATGTAGACTATTGGTAACAGAGGAGGATGCTCAAGATGGGGGGAGAACAATGATCCACTGTGGCACTCTCTAAAACGGACACCCGAAATAATAGGATGATGTATATGTAACCTTTAGGTGAAGGAGGACACATTATGTGGGGTAAACTGATCCAACCAGGTGAGGCAGAACCTCCAGGAGAACAAAGTCCACCCCAAACAGTCCGGAAGAATTCAGTGTACCCCATACGGTCCAAAAGAAGGCAGTCCACCCCATACAGTCCAGAAGAATTCAGTGTACCCCATATGGTTCAGAAGAACGCAGTCCACTCAATACAGTCTGGAAGGATGCAAAATACCCCCTAGGGTCATGAAGAATGCAAACATTTCCATACGGTTCACATGAGTTCCAACCTCATCCACCTGCACCACCCAGCTGGAATCAAAGGTCTGACATGACGGCCTTCAGGCCAGCATCATTAGAGCCTCATCTCCCTCAGGTGTTCCGTTTCTGTTTGCAACGGTCGAATGCAACAGTATTTATTAACTTATAAATAGATTTAAGGAACCAACAAATTATTTCCAGCAAAATAAAAAACGGAGGGTCAGCGTTATAGAGGTGTCCTTCAAATAAACAGACTCACAGTGTGCTGACTCAGAACAGGGACTTAAAAAAATCTGAGACAGAAGCTCTATTTTGGTTACATCCTCGGGTTTTATAAAGAAACAGCCTTTGTTTGTCCTCCGATGTGATGACACGACTAACACACACGATGGCTGAGTAATGAGGAGAAGATCCGACTGATTTCCTGAGAAATCAGGACATTCAGCTGTCCCATTTCTACTGATGCTGACACAGCAGTGGTGTGTTAGTGTGTTGTGCTGTGCTGGAACATGTGGATCAGACACCGCAGTGCTGCTGAAGTTTTAAAAATCAGGGTCCCTGCTGTATTAAGGTGTCCACACACCAGCATCCCAAAAAAAAGCTTATTTGAGACGAGGAAAGAAGACTCTAAGAACCTCCATCCATTATTTTCCGCTTTATCCTCTATTAGGGTCGCGGTTGGGTTCCCCATGCCCATCCAGAGGAGAACGTTTCGGGCGCTGGGCAGATACACCCAGGACAGGACGCCAATCTATCACTGGGCGCACTCACTCACACAAACACACTCTATATGGGGCAATTTTGGAGAATTCAATTGACCTGTATCCATGTTTTTGGACTGTGGGAGGAACCTGGAGAAGCCGGAGGAAACCCACGCGGACCCCGGGAGAATATGGAAACTCCTCCCAGATTGGTATTCGAACCGGGAATCCCTAGTGCTGAGAAGAGAACATGCTAACCACTAAGCCACCGTGCCGCCCTGTCTAAGAACCTCCTGGAAACGTAAATCATTCAAGTGCATGGAATTTAATTAGATATGCGTCATATTAAGGCGGCATTATGCCTTAAATACATTTCTGCAGCTTTATCCAAAGCAGGAGACACAAAACAGCGACAATACCAGGCTGTATTCAGCGAATCTATCGACTGTTCTCTCTAAAGGTAATTTTTGTGTTGTAGCATGTGGTTAAGCCCGGTTTGCTCGAGCGACATCCAATAACTGCGAGCCATTCTTCATAATTACACTCGCATCTTGTAGCACTCCAAATCCCCACTACGCAGCTGCTTATGTGTAATTACCACATTTAAGGACCACGACTAACAATAATGTGGAAGTTATAATGAGATGTAGAGTTTGTGCTGGACCTGCTTATGCGGCATTATGTTCAGATTTATTTGCCAAGTGGCATACAGGCGGAACAAGAACACTGCCAAGTAAAAAGCATGAAAACACATTTGCAAAAAGACTTGAAATGAGTCTCTTGAAGTCATGCATCAGTCCCTACACAAACTATACAGAGGTATAGACACAAACCTCTTAATGGATCAGGTCATGTCCTCTAAATCCCACATACACACCATCATCTGCAAAACCCCCTTTTAAAACTACATTATTAATGTTATTATATGGACAAAAGTATTGGGGCAAACCTCCAATTAAATCATACAGGTTAATTGCCACAGGTTTTTTTAATTAAGCTCCAAGCCTTGTATTTTGGACAATTGCATGCTTCCAAATTTATGGTAACAGAGATCTGACCTGCCAAAAGAATGGAAACTACCCCGTACAGTCCGGAAGAATGCAGTCCACCACATACAGTCCTGAAGAATGCAGTGAACCCATACTGTCCAGAATACTTCTTTCTTTCCTATACAGTCCAGGAAAATGCAGACCATACGGTCTGGAAAAACTGCAGACCACCCCATACGGTCGAGAAGGATGCAAAATACCCTATAGAGTCTGAAAGAATGCAAACTTTTCTATATGGTCCAAAGAAAAAAGCAAGCAACCCCATATGGTCCGGACGAACGCAGACCACCCCATATGGTCCGGAAGAACACAGACCACCCTATACAGTCCAGAGGAAATCAAGCTAGAGGAAGAGGCAAACCACCGAAAATAAATGAGAACACAAACTACCCCATCCATTCTAGAAGAAAGCAAACTACCCAATATAACTGAGAACACCAAGCACTCCACATGGTCCAGAAACACACAAACTACTCCATCCAGTCCAAAATAAACTACACCATAAAAAAAAAAAAAAAAACGATTTGTCAAAAAAATATATATATACATATACATACATACATATACATACATACATACATACATACATACACACATATATATATATATATATATATATATATATATATATATATATATATATATATATATATATATTATATATAAAATCTTGTACAAACCCAAAATGCTGTTCTTTTGGTCATATCGTCCTCATCATACTCAGATCACAGATCTTGAAATGAGAGATAAATGCCAACCCAGTCTCTGGCCATAAGGACTAATGTAGGCAGCAGTGTTAAATTTACCAGAGTTCCGTTTGCTCGGCCCATTTTTTAGTAAATGCTTTCTTCCTATAGAAGCTCCACCACGATCGCTGTCTGAGTTTCATTTCTTTGGCTTCTTCATACCCGTTTTTCCCTTTATTGAAAAACTTTCACAATCTTATTCACCACCTTTCATTCGGTTGTTGCTATGGTTACGTGTGGACGTCTGGACCTGCATTTACATTGTTCTAATTTCCACACATGGCACCCTGTAAGTAGTGATTAACCGCAGGATTAATGCGCTTGATTCGCTCAAAGGCTACATCACCATCGGGTTAGAACATCGAAGGTGAAGTCGGATAATCGAGGGAACCAGTGAACAAATGAAATAATAAATGAAACATGACTGAAATCAATGATTACTGAATAACAAGCTTCCTGCTTCAGGTCCCAGATCAGCGGCTATCCGAGCCGTGTTCTGAACCTGGGTGAGATGGTACTTTGTAGGTGGAATAGTTCTTCATGGACTCGGACCTGAGTGTTTTATGATTTAAAAAGCAGAGGATGCTATTATATTAAACGCAGTGAACTGATCGGTAATGCAGCTCTGCAACTCCGGTGACTTCATTTAAAACTGTATTATTATCAATTTTGAAATACAACAGACTAACTTTCATTTAATAGAAGATTAAATCTGATTCATTCACGCTGAGTTTCGGTTACTAAGCAACATGTCAATTTATTTTCCTGACAAAGATCAAAACAAATGAGATTATTGTTTATATTAATCTACACATTTACATAAAATAAATACACCAAATGGTTGCTTTTTTTACTTTCAAGGGCTAAAAATAAAAGTACCCCATAGGGGCAGAAAGAATCCAAACTACCTCATTAGGGCTGAAAGAAAGCAAACTTCCCTATAGGGGCTGAAAGAGCAAACTACCCCATAGGAGCTAGAAAAGCAAACAATCCCATAAAAGCTGAAAGAAAGCAAACAACCCCATAGGGGCTGAAAAAGCAAACTACCCCATAGAAGCTGAAAGAAAGCAAACAACCCCATAGGGGCTGAAAGAGCAAACTACCACATAGGGGCTAGAAAACAGCAAACTACTCTATAGGGGCTAGAAAACCGCAAACAACCCCATAGGGGCTAAAAGAAAGCAAACAACCCCAAAGGGGCTGAAAGTAAACAAACTTCTCCATAGGGGCTGAAAGAGCAAACTACTCCATAGGGGCCGGAAGAAAGCAAACAACCCCATAGGGCCTGGAAGAAAGCAAACAACTCCATAGGGGCTGAAAGAGCAAACTTCCCCAAAGGGGCTGGAAGAGAAAACCACCCCATAAGGGCTAAAAGAAAGCAAATTACTCCATGAGGGGCTAAAAACGTAAACTACCTCATGGGACTGAAATAAAGCAAACTATTCTATCCTATAGAGATTAAAAGAGGGCAAACTAGGAATAAAACAGTGTGGATGCTCACCATCGCACTCAAAAACGTGACCGTCTTTACTCGGCTTTCGACAGTTCAGTCACAGCTTGCCTTCCACGAAACAAAAACAAATCATGGTGTCTCGCACGACGCTGGAAGGATACGATTAAACAAGCTATTTTGCCAAATGGATTTCATTATTATCCATAATCTGACAAATGGGAGTCACTTGCCTGCTCCTGTATCACTCCCCTCCCTTCTGCGAGCTCGTCTTCCCCATTAAAATGCACGCAGGTGGTACGTGGAGTGAATGTTGCAGTGATGCGAAGAAATGTGGCGCCAGCTTTTCAAAACCTAATCTACATAATTTACCAGCAGCGGTTCATATCGATGCACCCGGAATTTTATTTGCTGCAGCCACGGTGACACAGCATCAGGACGCAGGTCTACAGGCGAGACGTGAAACGACCAAAATGTAAAGCAGAGAGCTTCTGAAGGACGTTGGGGACTTTAATTGATGGACATTATAAGTTGGCCGATCTACGTCCCGCGCATTGATTAATGGCAGCTCGGGCCGGGAATGTAAATGCTAACGCTAATGCGAAGCTCTTTAGCAACCAAGTAGAGCGTCGCTCTCAACACGAAGTCGGTGAAAAGACGCCACCGGTGACTTTGTGTACTGGAGAAAGTTTGCCTGATTAGGCTGCAGTTTACACAAACAAAATAAAAAGAAACAACTTAAAAATTAAATATATAAAAATAAAATAAATTAAAAAAAAAACTAAGAATGAAAGAAAGATAAAGAAAAGTGAGAAAAAGTAATTCATTAATTAATAAAAAATTAAATCAAAAACACAAGTGCTGTGCACTTCTCAGTGCTAGGGATTCCCGGTTCGAATCCCAATCTGGGTGGAGTTTCTATGTTCTCCCCGTGTCCATGTGAGTTTCCTCCGGGTTCTCCGGTTTTCTCCCATAGTCCAAAAACATGGATCAAGGTCAGTTGAATTCTCCAAATATTCCCCATATAGAGTGTGTTTGAGTGAGTGAGTGTGTGCCCAGTGATAGATTGGTGGCACGGTGGCTTAGTGGTTAGCATGTTCTCCTCTCAGCGCTAGGGATTCCCGGTTCGAATCCCAATCTGGGTGGAGTTTCCATGTTCTCCCCGTGTCTGTGTGGGTTATCTCCGGGTTCCTCCCACAGTCCAAAAACATGGATCAAGGTCAATTGAATTCTCCAAATTGCCCCATATAGAGTGTGTCTGTGTGAGTGAGTGCCCAGCGATGGATTGGTGTCCTGTTCTGGGTCTATCTGCCCAGCGCCCAAAACATTCTCCCTTGGATGGGCATGGGAACCTTCCCCGCGACCCTAATAGAGGATAAAGTGGAAGATAATAGATGGATATATCATCAGTGTCTGACTGCTTAAATCCTCTTTGGATAAACGTATAAACATTCCCACAGACACACTTCAGCTCCTTGCAGAAAGTCGTCCAAGATGAGTGAAGCTGTTGTAGCTGCAGAGCGAAGATCAGTTCTGAATGAGATGTCACGCCAGCTCCCGCTGGTAGAATGTGTGGGGGTCCTAATATTTATTTCCATAGGTTTTTCTTTCATGATGTCAAACCGCAGCAGACCTGCTGAGCATCGTCCTCGTCTCAATGACATCCTCCACCGTCATCAGCGGACTAATTGTGATAGCCAGGTGCAAACAGCATGTAATCCTGTTTGTCACTCCCCGACTGCTTCTCATATCTGACACACAGGCTGAATTCTGGATTAGAGAGGTGCAGGAGGAGGTGTGCGACTGTGCAGAATAGAACACGTACAGTCTCATTCTCCGAGCTCTAATTTGTTCTTAAGTGCTCATCACGTTACTGGTTTTTGGGCTTCTTGTTGTTTTTCATATGAAGCCTTCAAGTTCGTTGCACAAAAGATCTTATAATTAAATAACTGACCACAACTTTTGTATAAGCCTTGTTTTGTGGTGAGGTCCATGTCATCGAATGCCCCCTTAATCTGTTTTGGGTGTAATATTTACCCAAAACAATACCATCCATCCATTATCTTCCGCTTTATCCTATATTAGGGTCGCGGGGGGGTTCCCCATGCTCATCCAGGGGAGAACGTTTCGGGTTTTGGAGAATTCATTTGACCTTGATCTATGTTTTAGGACTGTAGGAGAAATCTGGAGAACCCGGAAGAAACCTATGTGGACACGGGGAGAACATTGAAACTCCACCCAGATTGGGATTCGAACCGAGAATCCCTAGCGCTGAGAGGCCATCCATCCATCCTCTTCCGCTTTATCCTCTATTAGGGTGGCGGGGGGGGGGGTTCCCCATGCCCATCCAGGGGAGAACGTTAGGGCACTGGGCAGATACACGCCAATCTATCGCTGGGCACACACTCACTCACACAAACACACACTATATGGGGCAATTTGGAGAATTCATTTGACCTCGATCCATGTTTTTGGACTGTGGGAGGAAACCGGAGAACCTGGAAGAACATTCTAATGCTTTTACGATTTACAGGAAACACTGACTTTTCAGCCTCGACGAAACAAAAAAACTTGTGGATGACACGGAAATCTGAGTGGAAGAAGGTGGGTGACGGTGGCCTGCTTTTCTTTACAACCCTCAAGCCTCAAGTGCAAAACACACATGAATAAATCAAAGCTCTGGAATAGAGGACACAGCGACAGACTGTATGTTAAGCTTTTGAAATTGCATTCTGATTTTTTTTCCCTCCTGCTTCTTATTCGAACACCAACATCTGCATACATTTTTTTTTTCCTCTCCAAGTTTGGCGGATTTATTGCTCAACCACTTTAAAAAACCTTTTTTTAACTGAACACATGAGAGGTGTCTCCCTCTGGACCGGGTTTATATTCTCAATGATTCAGCCATACTGGGGATTTTGATGTTGCTCAAGTTAACCCAGAAAGCAGGTCTCTCTCGAACGCTGAATAATCGATGGGAGCGTTTCTGTAAAGCATCATGATGCTGACTTACTTTCAGGGAGTTTGAACGAGGTCTGCGAGTTATGCCTTATAAACTACATGGACGAAAGTTTTGGGACACTAGGGTTGCGAGGGGGTTTCCCATGCCCGTCCAGGGGAGAACATTATGAATGCGGGGCAGATACACCCAGGACAGGGAGCCAATCCATCACTGGGCACACACTCGTTCACAGACTCCCACCATTCCGCTTCCCCACCCTCCCATTGAAGGAGGGAAGCTATGGATTCCCTTCTGCTCGGCTTCACTCGTTATTATTCATGCTCTTCATGAATGGAGGAATGAGATGTCACCCCTCCCCCGGACTCATCATCTACTAGGGCCACATGCCCATCCAGGGGAGAACGTTTCGGGCGCTGGGTAGATACATCCAGGACAGGACGCCAATTTATCATTGGACACACACAAACTCACTCTATATGGGGCAATTTGGAGAATCCATGTTTTTGGACTGTGGAAGGAAACCGGAGAACCCGGAGGAAACCCACACGGACACAGGGAGAACATGGAAACTCCATCCAGATTGGGATTCGAACCAGGAATCCCCAATGCTGAGAGGAGAACATGCTAACCACTGAACAGGAGCTTTAATGCTATCCAAATATTAGCTGGTCTGTGGTAGAGCACATTGTGATGATGGACAGGGGGGGTGTGGCTTTTATTATAGTTTGACCTGTTGTTTAATGTTGTATTTCTACAACAAACTCACCCAACTACGCCTTTCCCGCCATTTGTACGTTGAGACATTCGTGTTGGAACAGAGAATGGCCGTCCTCAAACAGTCCTCACAACGTTGGAGGCATACATTCATTATCTTTCGCTTTATCCTCTATAAGGGTTGCGGTGGGGTTCCCCATGCCCATCCAGGGGAGAACGTCTCGGGCGCTGGGCAGATACACCCAGGACAGGGCGCCAATCTATCGCTGGGCACACACTCACGCACACAAACACACTCTATATGGGTCAATTTGGAGAACTCAATTGACTTGATCCATGTTTTTGGACTGTGGGAGGAAACCGGAGAACCCGGAGGAAACCCACGCGGACACAGGGAGAACATGGAAACTCCACCCAGATGGGGATTCGAACCAGGAATCCCTAGTGCTGAGAGGCGAACGAGCTAACCACTAAGTTGGAGGCATACAGAGCTATATAATACATCAGACTTATGATTACAAGGTGTCGCCAATACTTTTTCTCCATATAATGTAGCTAAAAGGCTGTAAAGTTGCAGAGACAACTCCACAGATACACTTCACTAGGTTTAAGTGTTCAATCGACAATATTCTACTAAAGCACTGATCATGCTCTCATACTGGGGTGCAGTTACACTAAAAACGAAAACCACTAGAAACATTAAGGGGTCTAAATGGATCCCTGAATATCTGCAGACACATGGACCTCTGCCACTACAGCACTGACTGCCACAGCAACCCCCCCCCGGAATGATAAAAACGATGCTGCGTGACATACTGTACTACAGAAAGAGTGTTGGGAACAGATGTTGCGTCTGCCTTATTCACTAGCAGAGGGTGGCTTTGCGTTTGCATCGTACCCACAGTCCTCTACCTCGTTTAGCTTGTCTCACAACATGGGAGAAGACCGGGAAGTTGGCAGAAAGCATTTGAAATTAAAGAATATCACCAAAGCAACATCCCTTTGAAAGTTCGGTACGCTTCTGCATCAAACCTCCAATGCCGAGCCTCGTCGAAATTTACAGGCGAAACAGCTGCGCTAATGCTATTGTCTGTAGCATCACTATTGTCGGATTTAATTGATTCTGTGCTCCCACGCCACTGGTCCCTTGTCTTCCTCTCCTCAGGTAGTCGATTGCGTATGAGGGTTAGACACCCACAGAGCTGCCATTGTCTGGGTAACAAGCCTATTTCTTGTTTGAAGAGTGCGTTCCTTTGCCATCGGGCACCGGAGAGCGAGACGACAATGTTGTGGGCGCGATGTTTCCCTGCCGCTTTGTTCCGTCAGATTTGCACCTTGCTAAAATGTACCTCCATCTTGCTTATAAATAGGCCTCATGTAAATTTTCATTTCATTACCACCCTCCTCTTCCATTAGCGGCACGATTCGATTCCACAACGGGCGAAGCAATTATTCAAACAAATAATAACCAACCGCACGCCCGCTATGCTGTCCCCTGTCGAGATCAAGACGCAGACACTCAGTCGCATCCCATAATCCAGTTACAAGCAATTTTTTTTTTTTCGGGCCACAATAGAAGCCAGTCATCGAAACGGGTGAATATTGAAAATTTCAAATCTGTTTTTTTTAACCGTCTCTACGAAAGCGTATAGAGGAACCAGGCTGGCGGCCATTATAAATGCCACACTCCTACCCAGTTCCATTTTCTCAAACCCGCTTCCATCTGCGTCTGTTTCCCCCCCAAAACCCTGCCGGCTTCAATATATATCAGAAAAGAGGATGGAGTTTTATTCTTCGTATTGACTTTTCCCGGCTCCCTGTAGCCTCCTTCCAACTTTAATTATTAATTTCACAGAATGTGTTATTGTATTCATTCAGAGGATTCGCCTTTCTCCTCACCTCCGTGGAAATTGAATCTCCTCACTGTCGGCACCGAGGCAGGCGGCTCAGCTCCTAATGGATCGAGTGCATATTGAACACTTCAGGCCCTCCTCGCCGTGGGAGCAGCTTAACGCGGGAATTAGAAGAGCGACTTGAAAGTGAAGTGAGGAAGAAAGAAAAGGCCGTTGATAGAGGGGCGTCGTCGTTATCGGGCCCTCAGATACACCGAAATTTCATCAAACGGCTAGAGTCTAGTGTGTCGAGGTATTAATCCGCTCCTTTATTTACCAAACATAAAAAAGTGGAAATTAAAAAAGAAATTTGTTGCCAGGAATCTTCACTAGTAGCGAGATACAAGATATTTTGAGGAAAGCAGCCGATGATGGCAGTCATCATCATATGGCTGATGTTGGAATTTATTAAACATAAAAGACAAATTGCATTAATTTATCCTAACTGTTTGAAAGTATGTAAACTATGTGATTTCATGGTTCAACTGGTTCAAAATTTGAACAATGGGACAGTCAACAGAAACAGGCCATAAGTTCATGCCCTAGGAGGAGGCGGGAAGTTTGAGATGTTTGAGATGTTTAAGAGGATGTTCTCACCAAGACAAAGGTCTGCTTATGCACATACATAGGAAAAGGACAGACCTCCTAAGGTTTATAAAACGAAGCTGGATCTGTGAAAGTCTGAGCTCTCTCATCAATCGTGGTTGCCCGCCATTGATGATTTTTCTGTACACTCGGTTGTCTATTCAGTAACTTGCATTAAAATCTGTTTGGAACAACCTGCATCTCCAAGGCCGTTTATTGAACATGTAACACTGAATATTGACATTGCCATGATTAGAAAAACGGTACGACTCCCTCCAACATTTGGCCATTAAGCATAAAGCTGAAGTTTGTATCCGAAAACTTGTCACACAATCATGAATTATACAATTTCCCGAACTATGATCAGCGTACGGAGAGGTTCGCTTTGAAGCCAGCATGTGTTTCTCAAAGTCCTGTAGCTCAGGAGAATAAAACAATGGCTACGCGTAGCAGGCGCTCGTTGTGCATCGTGGAGCCGCAGGACGGTCTATAATGAGACTGACCGCGATCTGAGGGGAGCGATGGGTTGGCTTTGGGGCCCTTGAACATGGGTGAGGTATCTATTCTGGCTGCTGCAAAGGGAAACGGCAGCGGGGGAATGAGACGAAGCAGACGGTGTTTGAAAGTCTGGCGGGGGTGAGGTTGGAAAGAAGGAAGGCGCCGTGGGATAAGATGCTAACAGGCTCGTTTGTTCAGTTGTGACCATGCTGAGATTAAATTAGAAGCAGTCCCGAAGGCTTCGCTCTCGAAACTCGTGGAAAAGTGATTCGAAGTTTATAAAATTCAAACCCGCTGCCTCCTGCTAGTTTTCGCAGAATTCGGCTATAGCAGAGCTGGTTCGGTGATTAGTAGATACAGGACTGAATTAGTGATTACATGGTTCAGCTTATATTCCTAGACCCAGTTTGCTATCTTTGGACATAATGAGGAGTACAGACCGACATAGAACTTGATGGGTGGTAGATCTACAGCCGTGGATATACAATGGACGCCGTACGGGGTGGAGACGTGACGGTGACAACGCTGGTGTTTCCGCCATGCATGGAGCCTGGAAGTTATTTGTGCATTACTTTGTTTAAACGTCGCTTTTGGTGCCCCTTTGGAAAGCTTTCAGTAGTTTAGCCAGCTCAGACAGAGCGGGGAGAAAGAAAAACAAAAAAGGAGTGGGCTTCTGGGATTTTTGTTTGTCTGCCCATTGAAGCTTAGTGTTTTTGAGGCTGGCATTCAAGAAGCCTATCAAAAAGATGTCGCGTGGGAAGAAAAGAAAGCCTTCTTCAGTGAATCCCAGAGATCAAGCATCGTCGACGGATAGAAGTCGTGCTGAAATCGGGTTTTATGCGGCTCACGATGTGTTTTTATTGTTGTTCTTTGATAACGCCGATGTTTGGTCTTCTTGTTAACACAATTATTTGATTCCGTGACAAACTCTTACATGCGGGATGTGCGAGGAAGCAACATCAAAGGTTTATATGTGGCGTAATGATGGTTGCTTCAGCATTCTCTTTGTGCTGGCAAATATTAAAGCGCCTAATGATGTGGAGCCGTTCCTCGCTTTTATTTCCATGCAATTACTCAAACACGCCCTATTAACTTGACGAACCGGGGTGATAAATGGATGGCGCTTCGCATGACTCTTGCATCAGGTGTGTGTGAGATGTCTCGTACAGTATCTCGTCGGTTTTGGGAAAGCACCCCCCGGAGAGACACACTATTTGGAGTCGCTTTACTGCTTGAGTTGCACAACCACGCAGCCTTGTGTTCTGTCCTATGAATTAATTATGAGTCAGGCATTCAAATGGATAAAGTCACTATTTGCCAGTTGGCACTGCATCAGCGGGGGGTGGCAGATTGTTTTTTCTTCCCGGGTCCCATGGGAACCTCTGACAAACTGAATTAAAGCGATGCTGCTCAAAGCCTTTGTCTCGTCGTTGGTCCATGCCAGGAGTGTAAATCCAGTACAAGGACACCCCTCCTAAACACAGCACTACACCATTCTGGCCTGACATGCCTCTTTCATACTTTACTACTTTATTTTAACATCTGGCAGACGGTGTTGCTCAGAAGACCCTCACCGTGGACTTGTTTTTAGGGACCTTGTTTTTGACTTTAAAACCTCACTGACTTTCTGAGCGCAAAACAGTGCAAAGGGTATAAGAATTACAAAGAGGGTAATTGGTACCATACCCGTCTCTTCTTTTGCATCCCTGGGCAAAGAAAAGTAAAGGACCGAAGGAAGACCGATGGAGACAGGGAAGGAAAGACAGATGAGGACAAAGATGAAGACAGTGAAGGGGACAGGGACAGGAAAGGATGAAAGACAATATACCTCAATGGTGCAGGTTAACATTTAATAGTAAAGGTGGGACACAGATGTAAAATAAGGGGTAATTAAATTATATAAAAATGCTCTGACATAAATCTGGTATAAAAGAGTTGATGCCCCGCCCATTAACCCGGTCTTTACTGCACTGGCACCCACAGATGAGTTCCGTGTATCAAAGCTGGACCATCTGTAGTCCTGAGCGGGACTTTCATGGTGCCACGTTGGTACAGAGGACTGGCCTTAAAGGATCCAGTGTCGTGCCGGCAATTATTTTTTCCGAGAATCTCATTAAATGTTACCTCGGAAAAGACCATTTTAAAGAGCCACTTAGTTGATTAAAAGCTTCAAAGATAGCAAGAACCGTTCAGAACAATCCAGCATCATTATCAGGCTCATAAATCTAATCACCTGCCTGTGATTGGAGATGGTTTGAGTGATCATAAGACATCGCTGGGGAAATCAGGCTGCCAAAGAAAGCCGGCGTGAAACCGTACGAGCCGCTGATGTGAAGCCATAAAACTCTGGACAGCAGATGATAAACATCCCCATCATTTATAGAGTACAGTTCTGATTTATACACAGCGAAAGCAGCCCAGGCGGAAATAATACACTGATGCAATGTCTCTGTCCCTCCTCATTTCATGGCTGCATGGCATCTTTTGTTTCAGTCTGACAGGAAACCCTGCGTGTTCTTATACACAGCTTATTTACACTGGCAGACAAAATGCCACCCACCTGCCACAGACAAACTCAGCCCTACATGTTTTCAAACTCAATATGGACACATACGGTGGTTTTGGACCAAACTCTTCAAGGAACTTATTTGAGAGGAACTGCCTGCTGGAAAGGTGATTGGGGAACTATGTTTGATTTGCACCACCAGCTGATAGATCGGATGCATTTTGCTGTTAGAGCATCAGGAGTCCACTGTGTATTGCTCCACTGTGTGGTTGAGGCTTAATGTGGCAAGTTAAGAGGTTGTGGTGAATTTGTAAACCCAGACATGGCCACCATTTGATATAATTGTTAAAAACTGGTGCTTTGGTCTTTTATAATTGGGCAGTTACTTTATAAATAGATAACAGATACCGGTTTAGTTGGTAACCGAGTGCTAATATTTACTTGGAGATCAATAAAACCATTTCGAAAGTTCAGATTTCCTACATACATGTCCCATCCACATGAGACATAACACCGTAGGAGGTCAAACGAAATTACAAAGGTTCCTATAATAATAATAATAATAACAACAATAAAGTACAGCCATTTCTACCACCATAACTACTTCACAATGTATGCTTATTCCACCACCCTGCTGCATCTCCTAATGCACCTCAGAGAACATGCACCCCTACTGTATAGAAATAAAGGAAAATGAATTAAAAAAAGAAAATAGCTTCTATTTTCTATTTTCTATAAAGAAAATAGTTCCTCCTCCTCCATGCATGGCGACCAGCCACAGTCAAGCAACCCAGCATGATGACGTGTCCCTGCATGACACACAATTTCTATAAGTACCTCCTCGTCCTCAGTGCATGGTGACACACCACAGTCAAGCAATCTCTACATTACAATGCATGCTTTTCCAACACCCTGCTGCGCCTAATGCATTTGCAGGAACATGCACCCCTGCTGTAAAGATTATATATAAGTAAATGAATTAGGTGCACACACCTCAACTCTAAGAGGACTCTTGGACCATGAAGAGGAGCGTTACAGTGTGACCCTGCAGGATTCACAGCTCAATGCAAGGTGTCCAGTGAACCCTCTAAACCCCTAACCCTGCACTGATATCAGTCTGTACAAGGATCACTTGGAACCACATTCAGTGGTAACAGCCAGCTGTTTTTGGCATGCGATCATTCTGCAGAAAGTGGAGAGGACCCACTGCGAGCTCACCATATGACCATGCTCGACGATAAATTTGCGACTGGTGTCCGACACACAGCTACTCCCTAATAACGGAAAGTCTATTTAAACGTTAAAATGACAATATTTAATATTACATTAATAGAACATCCATCCATCATTTTCCACTTTATCCTCTACTAGGGTCGGGGGGGGGGGTCCCCATGCCCATCCAGGGGAGAACGTTTCGGGCGCTGGGCAGATACCCAGGACAGGGCACCAATCCTTCACTCGGCACACAATCACTCACACAGACACACTCTCTATGGGGCAATTTGGAGAATTCAATTAGCCTTGATCAATGTTTTTAGACTGTAGGAGGAAACCAGCAGGAAACCCATGCGGACATGGGAAGAACATGGAAACTCCACCCAGATTGGGATTCGAACCGGGAATCCTTAACGCTGAGAGGAGAACATGCTAATTAATAGAACATTTTAGACATATTAACTTGGTAGCTCAGTGGTTAAGATGATGGGTCAGTCATTAGAAACTATCAATGTGGACCCCTGAGCAAGACCCTTAACCCAAGAGTGCTGTAGGGGCAAACCCTATGTTCCAGTTCCGACCCCAGCCGTTAAGTTGGGATATTTATTAGTCACTTTGAATAAAAGCGTCTGTTAAATGCAAATGTCAAATTGAATGTAAATATAACCTAAGCAGTTTGGTATTTACGGCAAACTTTTCAAATTGGCATTAAGCTGAATAAACTAGCCAGATCCGGTCTGTACTGGTTCTGCCTCAGCACCAACAGCTAAACTGCTGAGTCATTTTACATTTAAATTGCCTCCCAGATAAAACGGAGGACTCCTTTCTCTGACATTGGTCATCACTCAGATAGATATTTATCCCCAAAATGGGGTTCTGTTCCTAAATATGTATTCAGAACCAATTTTTAATCTCTTTTTCAATATCACATTATTGTAAAGTCCTTCAGCCATCAGTCTATTACTGAAAACGAGGTGGAATGGAATTGGTTGCTGCTTTCTGCCGCTATTTTCGCATCCATTCTGACTCTGCACACGTAACAGGCATTCCTTCAGCACGGTGTCTGTGTCTAACGAATGAGACCTGTCTGATAGTTTCCCAAAATGCACAGTGCTTTTGAAGGTGCTGACTGCTGGATCCCATCCTGAAATGTGTGCTTTAACAGTGGATCAGGCTCGATGTCACACCAACATGGACATATTTGACTTTTACTGCCACCTAGTGAGTGTGATACCCATTAGGTTTGGGCTGTGGGTCTGGAAGAGAGCTGAGCAATGAATAACTGTCAAATTTCGACATCAATATCATAGATTGTTATTATTTATCATTAATTAGAGGAAAAGGAAAACTAATTCTTTGGTAGGTTGTTTTGATCAGTAACCAATTGTAATCAAGTCACCAAAAGTAAAGTGCTTCATCTATTTAATTAAGTATAGTACAGTTAATACCTAAATGACTTCAATCCATAAGGCAATAAATAATCAAACGACACTTCTTGTACCTGTTATAATTCAAGGCTGCTTTAATTCAGACAGCCAACTATCTTCATTTACCAGAAGACAAGGTTCATGCCATCAATCCATGTGTCTTTCCAGATAGCACGAGTGCATTTAAGGACATGGTGCCATGATTCATCATTCTCAAACTGTGAAGTTCAAGGAGCACGAGGAACCACTTTCACACGTAAATGGTTCCACCATAGTCCTGACCTTTAGAAGATCTTTGCAGTGTACTGTAGGAGTGGGTCCACTCTTCTGTCAACAGCACTAGAAAGGAAATTTAATGTAAATACACAAGGTGGTCGCAATGATGCGAGAGTAAAGCTCATGAGGGCTAGAGTTTAAGAAAATATTATTCGATGGTTTCAGAGACATTCAGACTAAACAGTCCATCTCTGGAGTGTAGGGTACAATTCGTGACTTCATGCTAAAATATTTAGTTTAGCTTGGTACCTGACTTCCTGCAGGTCTCCCAAAACAAGGCTGGCATGTAAGCTAAAAACTACAGATGACCTCCATTTGTGGTGCCATGCATAACTATGGGCTGAAGCCAACAGCTTGGAACCAGCACTTTTATGCTGTAGAACCTGCAGGATTCAGTTTCGCATCACCAAACCATCCATCATCTCCCATCTTCCATACTAGGGTTTCCCCATGCCCATCCAGGGGAAAAAGTTTCAGGTGCTGGGCAGATACACTGGGCAGGACAGGGCGCCAATCTATCGCTAGGAACGAACACACACATCACCACCAAACCTTTAGACAGCAATAGTTTTGACACACATTAACTAACTTGTTTTGATTGAACCTCTGTATTAATCTTTTGAAGCTCATTAAATTCGTAGCTGAGAACCACACTGATGATGTTTCTGCGGTTCTGCAAACTGATGCATCTCAGCAGTCTCTCATCTACCTTTTCCGGGGGTGTATCCCTGCCTTAGCTTCAACATTTCTTCATTCCTGGCCTTGTTCTGTCAGTAACTTAAATTAATGGCTCGTTAAAGCATCTCTGCATTTCACTCTAAAGACACATAAAGCAGATCATTGCTCTTAAAGGGAACCTTATGTGTAAGGTTGTTCCACGGCCTTTGGGGTGTAGTGAAATGTCGTCTGCGAGTCAGCATCTGACTCCAGAACTGCTCCTGCGACTGAATAAAGCAACAGAGTCTCCGAGACTAACACGAGAGGTCTTAGTACAAGAGCAGAGAAATGAATTATAATTCACAGGCCACAGCATTATTATAACGATGCAGCATCTTACAGGCTTATACTGGAGAACATAGAAAATATACACGGTACATATATAAAATATTTAAAGTTTAGGTTTCTTGGAAAACATGCATCTTTTACATCATAAATTATCTTTATCTTTCACATATTCATCAGTATTTTCATCATTATCAATATCAGCAGCATCATCATCTTTTTCATTATCATCACCTTCTTTTTGTCATCACTTTATCTTAATCATATTCTTCATGTTCATCTTCATCATTACCACTATATTTTTCTTCTTCCAACTGCGCTCTAAGCGTCACCACAGATCCACATTTTTAAGTTGGAACTGTTCTAGATTCGTGATGCAACCCTCTTATTTGTTTTGGCATGGGAGCAGGGTACCAATATGGTACGATATTTATTGCCACGTCATTGGAAAAGACATGCCGACAAAAGGAGAACATACAAATTCCACACACAGAGGATCTGTGCTCACACCAATGGGTAATCTTTTAATCCAGGACCATTTTATTGTGAAGTAAAATTGTTACCTGCTACACTTTTCATTTATATATCTATATAAATATCTATAAATTCAAGATGTGACGCTCTCTGTTCCCAGGGTAAAAACCAAACAAAGGAGTTTTACCTCTGAGTAAATGTGGTAAAACTGTATTACAGATGTTCCTCTGAAGAATGAAACCCTATTGGAACGGGGCTAAACGCGGCAGAGATCTTCCTCGGCAGAATCAATCACCTGACCTGAACTGTGCTGCTTTACACTTACACTGTGTCTGTACCTCCATAAAACTGAAAATTGCTTTTTAGAAGCCTGTCAGAGTTTAACCTGGTAAGCACCTCGAGTCTGAAGATAGAATCACGTCCCTGAAAGTGCAGGTAGTTTACCAGATGTTCGTTTTATTTCCCCCCACTTACAGCTCACTGAAATAGGGCACGAAGAATGCTAAGTAATGCAGTTCCTTCCTACTCACATTGATATGCAACCTTACAGTAATCATTGCAACAGCGGCCCTCTGCATCATGGTGTAGAAGCCTCCACGGAGCACCGCGTGTTCCATCACGGCACTTCCTTGGTAGGATCATCTTCAGCTATTTGGTATTCCTGCTGTGCTGCATCAATACACAGTGGATTACGCAGAATGAGTGGGGAACAAAAAGACTTGAGGCACTTTGCTTAGCGAGCATCGGCATGTGTCAAGTGTCTCTGCAGCTTGGAACTGTAGTTACGGATAAACAGGAACGGAGGGACGGTTATGAATCATGAAGCATGCTGAATGCAAATGACATACCTGACACGGGCCAAACAAAGAATAAACTCCTACTGTTGATCAGTCACACGTAACAGATCTGATGATTGATGGGCGCTGAAACTTAGGATTGAGAGAGTGTATCTTTGGAGCTTGAATTGCATGTTTACCAGGGCGGTTTCAAGGCATTTTGGGGCCCCAAGCAAAATGCCTCACTGACCAAATATAGTTTATTTAAATTAACAAGAGTTATAGGCGTACATACATATTCATAGAGGGCAAGTTGTGTAGTAATTTCAAGCAATTAGTGAATTGCTTGAAGGGGCATTCTTAAGGGGCATTCCGATAACAGTACCACTGTACTGCATTGACCGTCTGAAATCCGTCTGATATATATATATATATATATATATATATATATATATATATATATATATATATATATATATATATATATATATATATATATATATATATATATATATATATATATATATATATACACACACACACACACACACATACATACATACATACACAATATACATATATATATATATATATATACATACATATATATATATATATATATATATATATATATATATATATATATATATATATATATATATATATATATATATATATATATATATATATATATATATATATATATATATATATATATAATATATACACACACACACGTTTTTGTTTCTGGATCTATATTCTATTACATTGTATTTAAGAGACCTTATCTGCCCTCTAAGTGGCCAACACTGTCGCCACTCGTTTGCAAAAAGCTGCTCACATTTTTTTTCCCCCTCACCAAATCACAGTGATTTTAGCTCATTGTCACCCAGTGACCATTGCACTCCGCCCGCTTTGTTGCTTGCTGCTGGTGTTAGTGCACTATTATACTGTGCAAAGTAAAAAAGCCTCCAATCGATTGAAGGTTGCTTTCCATGTTATCTCACGGCTGCATTTCCTCCACTGACCCCCTGTAGCTGCATGTATTGTTAAAACTGGACTGGCCTCGTCCTGTCTTAAGGCACTAATCAAAGCCCAGGCCTCAAGCGCTGCTCTACCAGATCCAGTCCTGAGGGCAATCGGAGCCAGCATCAAGGCTTTTCTCAGTACTGGCACACAGGGGGTGGACCAACCTTCTGGCCAGAGTGAAAACATCCGAGATGAAAACATTTTACCCCACACCGAAGGCAGGCAAGCACTTATTTTATAAAACTGATAAAATCCTCAATCTCAGACTGATGCATTGTGGTTAAAGTGTGACCAGAACCGGGACTTATCGGACTTTCAGTGCAGGTTGTTCTCTGGCATGAGTAAGCAAACAAAAAGTACAGATCTAACAAAGTGTGCTCCAATACTGACCCTTGTGGAACTAACATACAGTATTTAGTATATACAAACTAACATCCTCTCTCATGACAGTACCACCTTACGGCACACGCGTGTCTGTCATTCCACACTGCCGGCCGATGCTTAAAACGATCAGCTCCTTATAGAAATAAATGACTGCTATGCTGCATCATTGCTGATTAGAACCCAAGGTTAATCTGTGGTGGAGATTCTGTTGAAGGACATTCTAAGCATTCCTTTACCTCCACAATATCAGTGATGAACATCATTCAACCATCAAAAAAATTCAGATTCAGCTGGTGCATCATAATCATAAAAGTTTCGTCTGGGTTGTAATTCCCACTCTGTCAAGGCCTGGTTTTAATAATCACCGACTTCTTCTGAGTAATAATGTCTGTGCGAGGAGAAAAAAAATGAATCATTGATGAGACACAAAACACCCCTGGGGCAAAGGATATGTTCAATGGGATTAGACATTACAAAGGAGGGAGGATCCAGAGGAAGGATTCTGTTCATGTCATATTCATGTACATTCTTTGTTCACATCAATATTTGACTTTATTTAAGCAGAAAGGTTTATGATTCGTATTTGAGTCAAATTTCTCACTAGGCGTGTTTTATCTCCATCACAATAAACGATATGGAGATCACTGACATTTGTCACCCTTGTTAAAGCTCACAGTTGATTCCACCTGAGCGCACTTTGGTAAGCCTTAATGGATGAACAGGAAACGGCTTCAGTCACCGGCGAAAGAAATAGTGGCCTCGGTTTGAGAGAGTGAGACGGTCCGTGTGAAATTGGGCTGAGGTGCGAGGAAAATGCAGAGTCCTTTCGTTTGCAGCCCAGAAAAGGCTTTTAAAGGTTCAACCTTGGTCTCAAACACAGCATGAAATCTAAGCACTCAACAATGCGGCAGGATTCAATAAACACAATCCAAAAGCCAAAATCATCAAAGTGGACGGAGAGGATCGGTATTAGGACATCACGAAGCGGCATAGTGTGAAAAATAACTGGAGGAAAAGAAAAAAGACTATCAAAAGTGTCCCCTCATTAATTACAGTAGACCTCGCAATTCCAGAAAGCCATGTTTTGCATGTTCCTCATTTTATTCGGCTAATTGTCAGTCATGTCATTTTTAATGAATTAGTAGGGTGACCAGATTCCAAATCACCAGATGTGGGACAAAGCCTACGTTTGTGTGGGACAATGTGAGACACCAATGCATCAAGGTTGTCTAACATAACTTAAAACAAAAAAAGAAACATCTCTACTCTGCCCCTTTAGCACATAACAGACTGCAAATAAAAACATATACATACACATGTACAATTATTCATTCATTATCTTCTGCTTTATCCTATATTAGGGTCGTGGAGGGGTTCCCCATGCCCATCTAGGGGAGAACGTTTCGGGCGCTGGGCAGATACATCCAGGACAGGGCGCCAATCTATCGCTGGGCACACACTCACACATGCACACAAACACACTCTACATGGGGCAATTTGGAAAACTCAATTGACTTGATCCATGTTTTTGGACTGTGGGAGGAAACCGGAGAACCCGGAGGAAACCCACGCGGACACGGGGAGAACATGGAAACTCAACCCAGATGGGGATTCGAACCAGGAATCCCTAGAGCTGAGAGGCGAACGTGCTAACCACTAAGCCACCGCTCGAATCCCCATCTGGGTGGAGTTTCCATGTTCTCCCCGTGTCTGTGTGGGTTTCCTCTGGGTTCACCGGTTTCCTCCCACATTCCAAAAACATGGATCAAGTCAACCGAGTTCTCCAAATTGCCCCATGTAGAGTGCGTGTCTGTGTGTGAGTGTGTGCCCAGCGATAGATTGGCTCCCTGTCCTGTGTGTATCTACCCAGCGCCCGAAACATTCTCCTCTGGATGGGCATGGGGAACCCACCCGTGACCCTAATATATAGGATAAAGCAGAAGATAATGAATGAATGAATGAATTAAAGTGCTTTAAAAAAGGTATGACTTTCCTGGATTTCTCCAAACAGTATATGTATATAAAACTTGTATATCTTATTTAAATGTACCTTTCTCTAACGTATGAAAACATAGTAAGCATTGAGCTTTTATACTATTTTACAATGATTCCCAAATTAAAACCCCGACTGTGTACAATTAAACAGAACAAATATGCGTCCGCGTTCCCTATTGGTTGATATTCAGATAGCCCGCCTCTCCCCCAATAACAGACAACACAGCCGCCTAATGGCAGATCATAAACCACGCGTTTCAAAACTGCAGACTAACTTTTAATCACAATGCGGGACAACGACTCAATTTGCCGCGAAATTGCATGACTGGCCCGCAAAAAGCTGGACATCATGAATAGACACATCCTACCTGATGATGTTATCCAGGGAGGGGGTGCACCATCACCACATGGCCACAGGGTGTCCTGGCTTCGGTCACTAGACGTAAAGTTGTTGATTTCTGTGTGTTCCTTTATGTCGTCCCAATGGACATGACTTGTAGGCAGCGGTGCTGGGACCTTAAATAAACAGGAAACGGTGATTTAATGGACAGGTCCAATGTTATCTTAGCCAAGTGATTATTAAGTGATCCAGTTTACACACAAGATCCATCCATCCATTATCTTCCGCTTTATCCTCTATTTGGGTCTACATGGGGGTTCCCCATGCCTACCCAGGGGAGAAAGTCTCGGGCGCCCTGTTCTATCGCTGGGCATAATCACTCACACAGATACACACTATATGGGGAAATTTGGAGACCTCAATTGACTTGATCCATGTTTTTGGACTGTGGGAGGAAACTGGAGAACCCGCATGAAACTCACATGGACACGGGGAGAACATGGAAACTCCATCCAGATGGGGATTTGAACCGGGAATCCCTAGCGCTGAGAGGAGAACATGCTAATCACTAAGCCAACGTGCCGTCCTACACACAAGATGTCCTTCATAATTAACCCAACTGTGCAGTAAAACACACATTCACACACTGAGTGAAGTGTGCACACAGAACCGGAGCGGTGGGCAGTACACATTGCCCAGAATGCAATAGGGTTTAGATGCCTTGTCTATCGGCAATTCAACCACATTACTTGGCCGGACTTGGGAATCAAACTGAGGTCCTTCAGGTGACAAGGCTGGTTTCTTAACCACAAACCTACGACTGCCCCAATCGAATATTACTTTATAAACCAAAATTACAATAAAGAAGTTATATTTGGTGAGAAACTTAGTAAGGAAAAAGAGTATTAGGTTTTTTGGTACATCTTAAAATGTAGAATGAATTTCTGTGCCATTTCTTCACTGTCTTTTATAAATAATGAATAGAGCTGCCGGTTTTTTTTCACTCAACACAGATCAAAACTGTGACCTGGATCAGACTGGCAAACCGCGAGGAGGTGCGCGCTCTCAGCGAAACTTTGACAAAAGATAAAACATGCAGAAATCAATGATAGCAGTAGTGTTACTCAGAAAAGGAAGAGGGAATGGGATAGCCCTTGATCAAAAATGTACATCGATGCATTTCCGTGCCCCTGTACCTTCTCAGCCGTAGACTCGCTCCGTCGAAGTGGCCGAGGTCCAACTGAGATTCACCACAGGGTGCTCGGCGGGAGTCGGTCCGCTTCAAACACCAAAACATTCTTCCTGCCTCCCTGATAATGAATGTTTGATCAGAAAACCCAAACAAACCCAAAGAAAAGAAACAGAAACATATTCATAATTAATAAAGGTGAGTTTTTAATAAGTTGAATGGGATGCGGTTTGTATGCAGAAGACTTAATTAGGACTTCAGCGCATTTTAAATGGCGGTTTGAGGAAAGGGATTTTTAAACCGCTCACATGGTAATTATACACACTGGTCCAATGGTATTGATATTCACTTAAAATGAGAAATCTCAGTGCCTGCCACTTTTTAATCAAGAGGATTCCTGCATTCATTATTTCGAGAGGGTAAATCTTATCCAAGCAATTTATTGAGTTCAACTGGGAGCATATGAACCCCCTTCACCATGCTTTACAGTCACGTTACACCAATTTGCAGACCTTTTTATTCAAAACTTAAATGAACATTTATTAAGAAAAGGTGGATAGATGGAGTGACCATAATAAACACCAACACTTCTTTGTGCTTCAATGTAAGGCTGTGTTCACACCATGTGATCAAATCTGATTTAGGTGCATATACAAGTGAAAAGATGACACAGGAGCTGCAGTTCAAACCATCTACTTATATACATCATGTTCATTTCTGGGCCGCATGATGGCTTAGTGGTTAGCACATCCACCTCTCAGATCCAGGTTAGCATCCCAATCTGGGTGGCGTTTCCATGGTCTCCCCCCGTCTGGGTGGGTTTCCTCCCACAATCCAAAAACATGGTTTACAGCAAGTTGGCTGCTCCAAATTGCCTCTATAGTGTGTGCTCAGCGATAGATCAGTGTCCCTGATGAGTGTCCCCCTGTGTCCTGGGGGTCTGCCCAGCACCCAAAACGTAGATTTAAGCAGACGTTAATAAATGGATGTTCATTTCTTTATGCCCGACTTCAAATCACACATAAAATCTATTTGTATAGATTGGGGTAGCTCAGTGTTTGGGTGGTTGGGTTATTAGCCTTAAGGTTAGGGGTTCAAACCCAGAATCCACCTAATAAAAATAAATTAACCACTGTAGGCTGTTAACTCATTGATCCAGGACTGCTGCATCATTCTTGACCCGGTGCTCCAAACCCAGTCATTAATTTGGGATCCTTCTAAAGTACTCTAGATAAAAGCATCTGCAAAGTAACAATGTAAATTATGCTGGTGTGGTCACAGAGGGATCCCATTTTATCATGGTCAATCTGGAAGTCTAATCAGACATTAATCTCATTAACACAGCATTATCACACAAAACTGAACCAAAAGCTAGATTTTAATAACATGATGTACACAGCACACAGTTCTAACAAGCCCAGCTAAACAGGAGCAAGGCCAAACATTAAAATAAGAGAGTGGCCCCAACTGAGCCAACAAGACTAAATTACATTACAAACAAAGGGATTATAACCAGAGGACCAACAGGGTCAAGGCTGAAGTGACACTCACAGTTTATAGACACAGGACTGGAGACAAAAAGCTCATCAGAAGGCCAGAGAGAAGTGTGTGGGAGAAGAGGGTGGAGCCAATCACAGCCAATTAATCAACAAACCAGCTGAAGGTAATTAACAAAAGAAACTTTGTTCCAGGTAGGGAACAAATAGAATAGGAACTTTCAAGTTAAAAGTCCAGGCCAGAGAGAAGCTAAGCTTTAGCAGAGTATCCATCCATCCATCCATTCATCCCTCCCTCCCTCCCTCCCTCCCTCCCTCCATCCATCCATCTATCTATCTACTATACACTAAGAAACCGAGCATATTTGTAATATATTTATATATATTTTTTTATTATATATATGGAGGGTATAATGCCTCAGGTGCTGGGTAGATACACTGAGGACCAGACGTTTCAATCCATCACTGGGCACACACACACATCTCATTCACACAAACAGACACACGTACAGTACACTATATGGGGGCAATTTGGATTAGGGCAGCAAATTTATTTTGAATCCATGCTATTGGACTGCAGACACAGGGAGAACATGGTAACCCCACCCAGATCGGGATTCCAACCCGAATCCCCAGTGCTGAGATGTGGACGTACTATACACTAAGAAACCGAGCATATTTGTAATATTTGTACTATGTGTAATATAGTTATATTTTTATATATATACATATATATTTATATTTATAATAGATGTAATATTGTGAGCAGAGCTTTATATTTCCCTCTGTACTCAACAGTTACACAGTTGAGTGTTTTTATTTTAGTGTTAGAAGTCATTATTAAGATAAGAGCAGAGTTTTATTACAGTATCTTCCAATTAAATATGGTGTAAATGCTTCATGTGGACTCAGCAGAGCTCCTCCACAGATTAACACTCACAGGATATTAGATAATGATTTCGGTAATAAAATGTGTTGGGTCAGGAAAAAAAACAAGAAAACATAGAAACAAACTTAATCTATTCCGAAAGCTAAAAGTTTGTAGGTGCTACCACTTCGCAACAAGGCCGCAGGCCAGGCAAAAAAAAAAATTGTGTGGAGTTTGCATGTTCTCCCTGTGTTTGTCTGGGTATTCTGCGGGAGATCAGGCTTTTCCCGCCATGTTCCAAAGCATGCAACTAACTGAACTGCTCTTTTCCAGGGTGGCCCACCCTGTAATTCACCCTACGAGTGGAGTGCCCCCCCACCAGTTACCCCGCCCTCATTCTAGCTTATACTTTGTATAAGCAGGTTTCAATAGAAGTAGAGGCTTACAACTTAAACGCACTTCAAGAAAACCATCTTGTATTACTCGCTGAGGTTGTAGACCTTTGTGTTTATGTCCGAGTCCATTATGTAACTTGGCTTCCAGCCTCTAAATATAATAAGAACATCAACAACTGCGAAAAAGAGCTATGTACAAACTTGTCAACCAGCAGGGTGTTTCTGGGAACAAATGCTATTTTTGCGAGAAGGTGAACGTGGCCATTGCACTTCCTCCAGCTTATTAAAGCCCCTCTTGTGATTGTTTTATATTTTTGCGAGAGCGTAAAAGATCATGCTCAGAGATGAGAGGCTGAATTCCCCGTGCGATGCCTGGTTCACATCTGCATAGTGTTATTAATTATTCCACACAAAGCTCATTGTTTTAACACTCCTCTTAATTACAGTGCAATTACTCAGAGAGGCACAGCGCCACTGGGTATTGATCACAGAGGTGACCTTCGTGATGAGGAGAGGGGATGCTGGGAATGAAACAGCCCTGCCAAACTGTACAGGACAGAGGTCAATTCATCCATAATGGAAGTACCTGTGCTCTCAGATCCTGCCAATCGAATTTGGCAGCTGTCGGAGGCTCCGACTGACATCCGCAGTCTAAAGGCAGCAGTCTGGGTAAATATGAAATCGATTGGATTTGGAAAAGGAAAATAAGAAAACGCCAACCATTGATAAGATCCTTCACTCACACACCAAATCTAGAAGGTTGTAAATGTGCACTTCCATTTCACTACCCGTTTTTCACAGCATTGTGATGTCACAGCTTCAAATATACATGGTCAATGTCCAAAAGGACCGCAACTGTTTTCAGCCTTTAAGTCGTTGCACGTACAAAGTGACTGAGCATCTGTGAACCGTGAGCATCCCCAGAAAATAATCATAGACGCTTGTGCATTGCCATGTGCCTGCATTAGAATGTTGATTGGTTAAATGTGTTCCTCTCAGGGAAGAAACGACAAAAATGGAGCCCGTTGCGAATAAATAAATGTCTTTTTTTGCAGATTGACATGGCGTGAAAGCAAAAGTGTTTATTGGAAAGTCACTTCAGAACAAATATTGATGCATTAAAAATATCAAAATGCCCCACTCTGCACTCTCTGGACAATTTATTAGGCTTTTTTTTTTTTACACATTGTCCATTATATCAGCTCCACTTACCATATAGATGGACTTTGCAGGAAGGTATAATATTGTGTTATAAACAAGCTTTATTCTTACGAAGGCTTTAAAGGTCAGAATTTTTGGTGCGATCAGCCAAAAGCCGACCAGTCTGACAGCTGCGCGAATAAATATTAATACACTGTTGAGGGTGCAACATACTGGGGATTGTGGGTGTTTCTCAGAACACTTATTCATTTATTTACGTAACATCTGCTTGTTGCCTTTTTAAGAGCCCACATAATTCATGGCCTTCTATAAAAATGGTCTTAATATCTACATATTAGGAGCTAAACTAAATAATGATGCACCACCTATTTATCTACTTTCACAGTCTGTATTATCAGCTCCAATTACCATATAGATGTAGTTCTATATTTACATACTGTAGTCTAGCTGTGTCTCTACATGCATTATTAGTTCTCTTTTCTCTAATAGGGACAGGTATTATTAGGGTAGTGGATGATTCGCAACACTGCAGTGACACTGACGTGTTGGTGGTGTGTTAAAACACTGTGTCCACTCACTGTACACTTTATTAGATACATCCACCTCTTACTCCACCTTGTAGATGTGGAATCAGAGACTGTAGGTCATCTGTTGATGCCCTCATTATATTAGTTATTGTCTAATCTGCCACATGATGCTGCATACAGGACTATTTTAGGTTAAGAAGTGACACTTAGGTGGTACACAAATGTAGCAGCACGACTGTGTCTGATCCACTGACCACTTAAGCACCAACACCAACAAGTCGGTGTAACTGCGTCAATAATACCTGCTCTGTCGTGATCCTGACCAAGAAACTAACAAGGATCACCTTGATCTAAGTCGCTTTATATATCCATCCATTATCTTCTGCTTTATCCTCTACTAGGGTCGCGGGGGGGGGGGTTCCCCATGCCCACACAGAGGAGAATATCTCGGGCGCTGGGCAGATACACCCAGGACAGGGTGCCACTCTATCGCTGGGCACACACTCACTCACACAGACACACTCTATATGGGGCAATTTGGAGAATGCAATTGACTTGATCCATGGTTTTGGACTGTGGGAGGAAACCAGAGAACACGAAGGAAACCCACGCGGACACGAGGAGAACATGGAAACTCCACCTAGATTGGAATTCGAACCGGGAATCCCTAGCGCTGAGAGGAGAACGTGTTAACCACTAAGCTGCCATGCCTCACTTTATACAGTCCCCTTTAAATGCATGTCATCAAGAACCTCTCTGGTCTAAACAGAGTCGATGTAAGTGTCCAGCCTTTGTGAGTCTGTTTTCAGATGAGGTTGACTTCAGTCCCAATTATTACTGATTACTGATTCATCAAGACACAGTAGCAGATTATTATTTTATTAGTTCCTTCAGGAGTCAGTTGATCTCATTCAGATCATCAAAGAGAAGCCCTTAACTGCACATCGATGCTGCCAACCGATCAGCAATCTCATGTAGAAGAGGGAGAGAAAGAAAAGGTAAGCAGGAGATAGAGGAAGATGAGTAGCAGTAAGACATGATAACGTCCCTGAAAAGCGCTGATTGCAGCCGCCTCTTTAAGCAGGTCTGATCACCCTGGTTTTCATTCAGACTCGGCTGAATTATTGATTGAGCACTCAGCTCATTAGAGAGCATATCTAGGGCAAGCCTAAATCAAAGGCAACAAGCAGCTGGCACATCTTGACTACTCAGGAGAGATGGGCACGGGCAGGAGATATTGAGAGAGGACCAATGGGAGTGCTGCTAAATACAGAAAATGAAGGCAAGATGCACTGGTTAATTTCATCAGGCGGTCAATCCATTTCGCCGACATTTCTGCCTCTGATTAAATCTCCAAACTTACTTTCCTCCATTTAGTTTTTTTCGTTCGGAGGAAATTTAGGACGCGGCGAAGCAGTAAAACAGAGCCATTCGCCTTCCCTTTGTATTGAACGCCCCCCCGATTGGACTGGCCACGGAGCAAACTGACAGCCTGACAGCATTTCTGAGGACTTCATCCAGCACCGGCGCTACCTCTCAAATTTCACAGCAGGCTATTGGGCTTTTATTTTCAGGCTTCGCACCATTGCTGTGTGCATCTGGGGAAAAGGTCTGGACTGAACTGTTAACAAGCAACTCGACAAGAGGATAAGCAATCGGAATGAAGGCAGACTGAAGCTTTCAGGGGCCTGGCTGAATCAGCCTGCTCACTAATGTTACGTTGAAGAGCCTCAAGCTTTGATCATGATGAGAATTTGTTGTGATGTTGTTTCGACAACCTCGTGCAACGTCGACCTTTATTTGCATCCAGCGTACGGTAATAGTCGACCGAGAACTTGCATTAAAACCTGGACTTTATACAGACCATGGTTTAGAAAATGAGGCAGAAGAGTGTCAGCGTGATGAGAACCTGGATAGAACCTACATCTATTGGCCGTTGATGGTAACTTGGCAGAGGAGAAACTCACGACGTCAGAAGTACACCTTAAATTCTTTATAGATCATTATTAAAACTTTAGGAGGTTCTGTTTATAAGGAGTCTGCATGTCCTCCCCATGCCTATGTGGTTTTACTTACGTCTCTAGTTTTCTTCCACATTTCACATATAGTACTTCAAACTGCTGCTACCTTGGTAACTGCCATCTCTCTCTAATGGGTGGAGTGTCCATGTTCTCCCCGTGTCCGTGTGGGTTTCCTCCGGGTTCTCCAGTTTCCTCCCACACAGTCCAAAAACATGAAACAAGGTCAATTGAATTCCCCAAAATTGCCCCATATAAATTGAGTGGCTTAATGGTTAGCATGTTCGCCTCTCAGCGCTAAGGATTCCATGTTCTCCCCGTGTCTACGTGGGTTTCCTCCGGTTTCCTCCCACAGTCCAAAAACATGGATCAAGTCAATTGAGTTCTCCAAATTGCCCCATATAGAGTGTGTATGTGTGAGTGAGTGTGTGCCCAGCGATAGATTGGCATGCTGTCCTGGGTGTATCTGCCCAGCACCTCAAATGTTCTACCTTGTATAGGCATGGGAACCCCCACCCCCCACCCCGCAACCCTAGTAGAGGATAAAGCGGACAATAATGGATGGAATGGATGGTATTGTTCTAGCTTAATGTGGCACAGTTGTTGTCATCTGTTTTGTGCTGTATGTTCCATGTTGCACTATGGTCCTGGAGGAAGAAAATGTTCCACTGTGTACTTGTGATTGCACTCAGAAGGAGGGGCAGAACCGAGGTTGTGAGGTTGGTAATTGATGCACCGACGAACCTATTAATAACCTATTACATCACCACTTTCCACTGCCTTTCTTTTACTCTCCACCCTCCCAAATACTCCCCTTCCAAATACCACTTTACTTTCATATGATGCAATTTATAGCAACGATAAAGTTTTTGTATTTAATATAGCTTTGATCTTAAGTCCTTTATCAAACAGTGTTGGTTTCACCCGAACCAAGGTGTCCTGCAGCATCCATCCTGGCCTTCATCGTGGTGTCCTGCAAAGTTTGCGAATATACTCCAGTGTAATAGCTCCAAATTGACAATTTAGCACGAGAGTCGATAGATCACTCGGCCGACTGAATGAATTGCCCGGGTTTAATTGCCGTCCTCAGCAGTAAAATCACTCCAGCTATCTCTAACTGAGACCTGCCTCTTTGGCACCAAATTACTTTTCTCACTGGCATCTTGAAACATAAGGCCCTGGGGAACAATCTCAAAGCACCTTATGGAGTGAGGTAAAAATAAAATAAAATAAAAAAATTAAATAAGAAAAAGTAAGAAAAATGCAGTGACTTTATTTCAGACAAACACAGAGGCAGCTTGCAGGGAGAAATGTGACCTATTTTCTGATGGATCTGAAACCCAGTCCAATCTGGAGACACCTTTCCACCAGAGGAAGGTGGCAGAAAGAGATTTGTCACCTTTTTGTGCTGAGAACACAAGTGTCAACAATTCGCACTATCCTCCTGGTAGTATGTAGCCGAGAGAGAAGTAAGAATTCAGCACTAACAACGTTTCTGTAAATTGTGAAGGTAGAACCAACACAGTAGGAATGAAAGCACATGCTTTTTAAAAAAAAAAAAATCTGATCTAATGTTCAGTCCTATTGCCATAGCCATGTATATTGCTTTCACCATTGTGGGAACATGTTGGAACCATTGTGGGAACAATGACTGCACCACAGTGCACAAAACAACATTGGGGTGGAGGAAGTTCACTCTGACCTTAGCTGCATTCAACACTAACTGAAATAAAATAGAGATTGTGAAGCAGACCATCCAACATCGGTGTCTGACTTCCCGAATACTATTTTGCACTAATAGACCATCCATCCATTATCTCCCGCTTTATCCTATATTAGGGTCGCGGGGGGTTCCCCATGCCCATCCAGGGGAGAACGTTTCAGGAGCTGGTCAGATACACCCAGGACAGGGTGCCAATCTATCGCTGGGCACACACTCACTCACACAGACACGCACACATACACACACAGTATGGGGCAATTTAGAGAACTCAATTGACTTGATCCATGTTTTTGAACTGTGGGAGGAAACCAGAGGGAACCCACGCAGACACGGGGAGAACATGGAATCCCTAGCGCTAAGAGGCGAACATGCTAACCACTAAGCCACTCACTCTATATGGGGCAATTTTGGGGAATTCAATTGACCTTGATCCATGTTTTTGGACTGTGGGAGGAAACCGGAGAACCTGGAGGAAACCCACGCGGACACGGGGAGAACATGGAAATTCCACCTAGTGCTCAGAGGCAAACGTGCTAACCACTAAGCCACCGTGCTGCCCCTAATAGACCAAAACTTCCAAATAAATACTCAAAAGCAAGCCATACCAGAATATTGGAAGCTCTAATGCCTCTAAAGTTAGAATGGATGTTGTAAATACTCCAGTGGGACTGATGGTCTTTTAAATAAATGGACATACTTTTCTATAGACACATTCCAAAATCATGTACTGGAAGCTGCTGCCATTGCAAAAGTGAAAACATGGTCATTAAAGCTCCCAAACTCCACCAACCTCATTCAAAGTAACCAGATACCATTCAGTACCTGGTTCATCTGTTTCTTTGAAATGCTTCAATATGATGTTCTAGCCGACCTGTGCCTTGTCCATGTTCAGGGCACTAAGCCTCCTGACCAGCATGCACTTCTGTTCACAGTCACAGTTCACAGAAACACCTCACTTTACCTCATAAACCATTTGCATTCTGATAAAAGAAACTATTTTTAGTAGATCTGGAGCTTTAACTTGCCCCTGAGGTAAAGCTATAGCGTTAAGCTCATTGTTCTGAACTCTCGGCCTCAAACCATCAGGTAAACCCAAAGTCAAACCATGACGACTTATCTTCTTATCCTACCTTCCTTACCTGCCGCTTCCTCTCCACCTCAAATGTCATTACCGCTAAGATTCCATGATCCAAAAATACAGAAATCAATTTGAACGTGGAGCTCTGGCAGGCATGCACCTGGGAAGTTTGTGATGCAGAAGAGAGAGAGGGAGACGAAGCAGCGAAGTAAATCCTGAGGGATGCTGCCTCATGATGGGGCAATCTGTCAGTGTGAAGCTGTCAGCAAAGACGAAAAGAGCTGCAGATGTGCCTACATCATCAGCACCTGGCCAGCTAAGTGCCGTGCTTGAGAAATGAGGCACAGCTGTTCTAAAGTTTAGGGAAAAGAAGAAGAACTCTAAAGAAATCTGTTTGATACCCAGCTTCTCTCTCCGTTGAACCAAAGACGATTCCATTTTTCATTTCTTCTCATCTTTACTTCAGTCCTGACCGGTCCACCACCGCCGTGTTCATCAACAGAAGGTGGACGGATGTTCTTAGTGGGCCTGTTGGTTTACCACAGAGAGTCTAATTTAAGAAAAGGAAGAACATAATACGTCCTGTCAGTCTTTCCCAGCGGTGCTGTTTAAAGTGAAGCACTTGATCAGTTCTGGATGACTTGCTGGTGGTTGGAGAAGAAGGAACCAAACAGAAATCGTAGCTTCTATATGTTTATATGGTGCTTCTGCGTTCCAGGAAGAGGGTTCTTGGTTTGATTCCCGGGTGGTTCTTTTTACATTGATCTGTATCTGTGAGGGTTGTCACTGGTCCCCAGGTTCCTCCCACATACCAAAACCTGACTAGTGTGGCATGTCATGGACAAGCTGTTGGGGGAGAATGTATCAGTACAATTGTAGTGTGGTGTCCCAACGCTGAATGTGTTTTACACTGGAGGGTTGCATCTGGTTTAAAGTTCTATTAAGATAAGATAAGATAAGATAAGATACCTAGGGATTCCCGGTTCGAATCCCCATCTGGGTGGAGTTTCCATGTTCTCCCCGTGTCCCTGTGGGTTTCCTCCGGGTTCTCCGGTTTCCTCCCACAGTCCAAAAACATGGATCAAGTCAATTGAATTCTCCAAATTGCCCCATATAGAGTGTGTCTGTGTGAGTGAGTGTGTGCCCAGTGATGGATTGGCGTCCTGTCCTGGGTGTATCTGCCCAGCGCATGAAACTTTCTCCCCTGGATGGGCATGGGGAACCCCACTGCGACCCTAATAGAGGATAAAGTGGGAGATACCTTTTATTGTTAAGATAAGATACCTTTTATAAATTTGAGCAGCAATATTAGGTGCATAAACAAACAGTATAAACAAAAGAACAAGAAGTTTAAAATGATATAGGACAATATTAAAGTGATTAACGCTGAGTCCAGTTATCAGTGCGGGGTTGGTTTGTGGGTTGTGCGTGCTTAGCTGTATTCAGTTTGCGTACAGCGCTGGGATAGAAGCTGTTTTTTAGTCTGTTTGTCCTGGATGTGATGGACCTGAATCATTTTTCCGAGGGTAGCTGCTGGAATAGATGATGTCCAGGGTGGGAAGAGTCTTTCAGGACGTTAGCTGCCCTACTGAGGCAGCGAGAGCTGAACAGGTCCTTCATATCATATCCCAGGTCCACTGAAGTTACCAGTGTGGGTCCTTGAGGAAGGTCCTCAACCCTCATTGCTCCAGTGATGCTGTGATTTACCCAGTGCTCACCTTGTAAGTTGCTTTGGATAAAAGCGTCTGATAAATGACCAAATGTAATGTAATATATATTTACTACAGTTTAATTAACAAATCTCTTTTGCAAGAGTGTTCTAGGGGAGTTTAAATATTGCTTGCAATACTGTGATCTGCTTGAGAAAGGTCTTTTTTAGTCCAAGTTGTCTGTGCCTCAGTGAGGTTGAGTTAAGAGAGGCGCCAGCCTTTCCCAAACTACTTTCAGATGAACTAGAAGTGAGATTGTGAGCCAGGTCCTGCTAGCCAAACGTCGGTGGCTGACCTGTTAAATGTTCTACAGAATGAAAAGGTAAAAAAAAAAAAAACGAAGCGGTCCAAACATTTACTCCAACTGTGACATTAACTCTAACCTTGCTGTTGTACAGTAAGGTGTACAGCAGCTTTTCAGAACCTTAGGAGTGTGTGGGTGGGTGATGGTGGGGGTGTGAGAGGTGGTTGTGTTCCAGGGAATGGCATAATAAATACATGCAGAAAAATACCTACCGTCAAGTGAACTGATTTCATCTGATTAGTCCAAACGTGCATGTTACAGAAGCATAAATAACGAAGGCATGTCCCTAGAATCCATCATGGTTTTAACGAGGCGCGATCAATGATGTTAATGAGGGTCTCCATCTGCTGCCTGGAGGTAGATCTTTTGCCTCAGAGTCTCATTGATTGAAAATAGGAAGAGATACATAACTAAAGTTCTGCAGCTGATTAGCTCCGATTCAAAAGGACGTCGCGTTAATCTGATCCAGAGAGCCGCTTTGCTTTAAAGGCTCCAGAATCTTAAAAAAGGAATTCTGACTCTGATGTGCTTAACATCTAATTAAAGAGCGCCGTTATTGTTGCTACCGGGTGAAGACATGTTCTAATGTACTAGATTCCTCTTTATACCAGGCCATTATTTCCACATCTTCCCCAAAACAAGCTTTTAACTCCTGTCTTGTTAAAATAAAACACTAACCACACGATGTCCATTGGATGAATAGAAGCGGGGTTCTTGATTACAGTCGGTGTAATTCTTATCCTCGCGTTATTTTCGCTAAGAGCCTCAAGCCAAATTGAAATGGATCACATTTGCTCTGTTTTATCTGACTGCGTCGTACGTGTTCATCAGCGGAGTGAATTTAATCACGTGTAATTTGATTCTTTTTGATTTATTACCCTGCAAAATACCAAAAATAGCAAAAGATGTTAAACTGGATTGCAGAGTTGGAAGGTTTTATTCTTTTATGCAAAACCAGAGGAAATGTTCTAGTTTTAGTGCACATAATGAGCTAGCAAACATGTTGGCTATGGCATTTATTATTTATCACATTATTTGTTGTTTCAAAACGCGTTTTAAATCTTTAGACGCCGCCTGTCTCCGTACTCAATGGAGTTAGATCTAAAAAAAATCCAAAGGATGACTGGTTTTTAACTCAAACTTACAGCCAAAGAAAAGAAAAGTTCTTTCCTTCTATAAAATAGGTGATGTTATACAACACGCTCTTAATTTTGATGTTAAGTTTACAAGTCATGTCATAAGTAAGGACAGTTTTATATGTTTATTTTTATTTTAGGCTGCTTATTCTGTCCAGGGTTGCAGGGAGATCCTGAGGACTATGTCGGTTCTCCTGTGTCAAAGGTGGGGAAATTGGCGATGGGTCGCCAGTCCATCACAGAGCAAAGACATAACCCCAATTCCTCAATTCACAATTAAGGACAAAAAATCTTTAATAAATGAGAAGAAACCTGCATTGACAAGGGGAGAACATACTAATGCTACAGAAAAATAACCTTGTTCTTTCTGCCTAGGATTCAAAGCCAAACCAGACCCACACCACACCATTATTGCATCCTGGGTTTATTTGATATCCAGCATAATTGTTTTCTACGTTTAACCTTCACTGCCAATATGTGCTGGTTAATATTTCACAAGAATAAAAGCATTAAGGAAATAACGATGACAAAAGCTTAAAACCAAAATTCTGGGTTAAAGTAGTTGTGGTAACTGTTGTTTGAAGGATTATAGTAGTTGAAGAAATCATTTAATAAGATTAAACAGGTTTTGGGTGGAACGTTTGTTTAGTGGTTAGCATGTTCTCCTCTCAGCACTGGGGATTCCCAGTTCGAATCCCAATCTGGGTGGAGTCTCCATGTTCTCCCCGTGTCTGTGTGGATTCCTCCGGGTTCTCCAGTTTCCTCCCACAGTCCAAAAAACATAGATCAAGATCAATTGAATTCTCCACATTGCCCTATATAGAGTGTGGCTGTGTGAGTGAGTGTGTGCCCAGCGATAGATTGGCGCCCTGTCCTGGGTGTATCTGCCCAGCGCCCGAAACGTTCTCCCCTGCATGGACATGGGGAACCCCCCCCCCGCGACCCTTGTAGAGGATGAAGCAGAAGATAATGGATGGATGGATAAACAGGTTTTTACCAATTTTAAATGTCAGAAATAGAAAAAAAACAGGGGTTTAGAGGTTTAGGCAAAAAGGAAAGAGGATAAGACAGATACATTAGAGATGATGATGATAATAATGATGCTAATGGAGTAAGAAGACACATGGGTATGGTAGCTCAGTGATTAGTCTGTTGGGCTATTAATCTGAACCCTTAACCATTATTGCTCTGGAAGTGCTGTAACAAGACCAATTCTGTGTTTTAGCCCCACCCATTAAGTTGCGTTGGATAAAAGCGTCTGTAAAATGATGTGATGTACATGGAAGAAGTATTTGGATAGAGCGCTGCTGCTTTTATCCCGATTCCAAATCTAAATCTAATCATTTAAGCTGGATAATAAAAACATGGCCTAAAGGATACATTGCAAAAATAAAGTAACCTAATTATAGAAGGTTCAGGTTTTTACAACAGCGCTGTGTTTGCTGTTGAGTCTCGCTGTCAGGTCCATAGTTCTCATTTTTCTCTCTGCTTGCCAGGAAATTATACTTTACCTTGATGTAAATAAATATATAAATTAAATTGCCTTTGAGAAAATGATCTCAAAGACCCCCCAGGGATATCCGGCTCAGACTGTGTACAGTACATAGACAATCCATTATGAAAAAAAAAAGCAAGTAAACTGTATAATTGCAATATGAGCCAAATGTTTAACAAAAACAGCACTATGGTGGAACACAAGCCGCCCTGAATAGAATATGTTTTTCAATCAGAGTAAGGCAGTTATTAGTAAATGAATTACTAATATTATTGTTATATCTTTCTATATAATGAATTGCGGTTCAGCATGGATTCTTTGGTCGAGTTGATCTATAATTCTGAATAGAATATGTTTTTCAATCCGAGTAAAGCAGTTATTAGCATGTGAATTACTAATATTATTGTTATATCTTTCTATTTAATGAATTGTGGTTCAGCATGGATTCTTTGGTCGAGTTGATCTATAATTCTGAATAGAATATGTTTTTCAATCCAAGTAAAACAGTTATTAGTATATGAATACCTACAGTAATATTATTGTTATATCTTTCTATATAATGGATTGTGGTTCAGCATGGATTCTTTGGTCAAGTTGATCTAAAATTCAATATTGCGTGGCTCCCAGCGGGGCGTCGTCCTTAAATAAAATTATGCCATCTTAAATGGAATGGAGCAGTAAATGGAAAGACATTTCCATGAGGTCCTCGGTTCATGTTATACATATATTTGTGTTTTTATTCAGACAGTCATCTAGTTCCTTGTGAATATTGGTTTCTTTTTGGTTATTAAACATCTATTTCTTTTGCACATTACTGTATTTGCTTCCACTTTTGCTTTATACAAGTTGGACATTTCAGAAAAAGTGTTTCTTTGCATTAAACATAAAAAAACTTTGATTTCATGTTCAAGGTCAAACGACAGCTTTGCAGCAACTTGCTGAAAAGAGAAGCAATTCAGGTGTACTGTATATACACATGTAGTTTTTTGAGAGTCCTGCCATGCTGTGTACAAGGTTGCCATGTTTAAAAGCTATTTAGCTGCTTTTCCGATTTCGCTCGACCTAAATGATCAATATTTCAACATCGCTTGGGTACACTTGGGTGAGCTTGTTAGACGTCTTTGAAAAGATTGTTTACCAGATATGGGAGAGTGTTTTATGGGAATTTAGGCTTTTACCATCAGAAAATCAGACATAGGACTAGGTTCAGTTCATTTCAAAGCTAAACCATAAGACTGAGGTTCAATCCTCTGTTTCTGGGACAAGTCTCTCGTTTCCTGTAGCTCTTAAAAATCCTATTCCTGTTATATATAATTTTACTTTTAACCATAACAAAGAAGCCAAGGTGTGAACAACAGCTGGCACAATGCATTATCACATAGGTATCAGAGCATTAGAGCAAAAATAAAGACAGAATATTTTATGAAGTCTATTAATGATTTTATGTGAATTTAATTATAATATTCATGGTTCCTAAGTTAAGTATGTTTTACTAAACATAATTAGACTCTGATAGTGTTCATTAAAGTTTCTCACCTGGCTAAGCAGGGCTGCTGGAGGCACCGAGAACTATCTTGCAAATGATTTGGTGGCAAGTGATAATTGCAGTGACGATGACAGAAAAAGGAAGTACAATAAAGAAGTACTTTAGTATTCTTAATAGTCCTAATGTGCAAGTGGGAGTATTCTGGGGACAAAAGACCCTCCATTAGGTGAAGTGAAGAGGAAGTTATGTTATGACCAGAGCAGCTTGTGATAAAAAATTCAGAATTTCTTTAATAATGGAGTCCGGTGTACGTCACGTGGCCTTAATGGAAATGTGCTTTGGGTTCTTGCTCTCGTTACAATTGAAAAACAAGTCAGGTGGCCAAAAAGCTCATTACTTTCATTAGATCTCAAGATTGGATGATTATATTTCACATTTCTTTGTTGTGACTCTTGTGCGTGTGTGTTTCAAACCATTTCAATAGATAGCAGCAAACCCAAGTTTCCCAAGTTTCCATTAACTAAACTCTGGGTGGAGTTTCCACGTTCTCCCCGTGTCCGTGTGGGTTTCCTCCGGGTTCTCCAGTTTCCTCCCACAGTCCAAAAACATGGATCAAGATCAATCGAATGCTCCAAATTGCCCCATATAGAGTATGTTCGAGTGTGTGTGTGAGTGAGTGTGTGCCCAGCGATAGATTGGCACCCTGTCCTGGGTGTTTCTGCCCAGCAGTAACCCCCCCCCGACCCTAGTAGAGGATAAAGTGGGAGATAATGGATGGATGGACAAAATGCCATGATGCTACGCTGTCCATCTACCACCTCCAGCCGAAATATGGTCATCCTGCTCCATACACCAGACATTGACCACAGTTACCTGGTTTACATAAATCTATTGTATTCCTTCACTGAGTTTCAGTGTTTCCAGACTTCGCACCCAAGGCTTGAAAAAAAGCTGTCTTTGCATGTCAGAGTGTGAACTCCCCCCTGGCTGTTTGTCTCCGAAAAAGGAGTCGGAGCATCTGATTTACTGTGTGGAAGCAAGAGGCTGAAATGTCAGAGTGTGTTGTGCAGTGATTAGGTAACGTCTCGCAGCCCGAGCGCACTGGTACATCGAATCTGCTGTGCGAGTTCCGAGTACAGGGGTATGACAAGCGGCATCATAACTGTACTCCTCAACACCTAGTTCTCCTGCTTTCACCTCCGTTAGCAATACAGCACGATGTGGGAGGGCAGATGGACAACCGGTCGCCACTTAGCTTACACTTAACCTTGACATCTCAATGCCAGTTTACTTGTCTGGCCGAGAAAGGTTTCATAATTGCTGTAAAAATGAAGAGGACTGAACATCAGATCGTGGAAACGTCAGACTTACAGCAGTTCAGAATAATAACAGTATTTTACAATATTGAGATTCATGAAAACAACGCTCTGGTTAAGTCACATGGTTTAGTGACTCATAGATTGCATTGTATCACCTTTGTACCTGTTTTGTTCAGATCATTATTGTCTCTTGTAAAAAAAATAAGCTAAACTAAGTATTATTCAGTTGCTTTTATACTTGTTTTAATCCTTTAATTAAACAATCATTGCTGTATGAACAATCATTGCTGTATAAGATGTCGTATAGCTGTTGTTTAATAAGATTAACATTTAATTAGCTTTTTCCCCACACTGTTTTCCTAATCATTGCATTAGTCACGTTTTTAACCAATAAAACTAGTGCTTACCGCTAATAATACTACTTTTTTTTAATTATGGCATATATATCATATATTCAAGATTCAAGATAATTTTATTATCATTAATATCACATTGTTACATGAGATAGTAACGAAATTATGGGTCACGGACCCCGATTACCCTGTTATTATATATAAGCATCCCCTAGATTTATCTGTTTATCAGATTTCATAGCAGTGTTGCAGTCATTGCTCACTGAACTGATATAGTTCTAATTTTTGAAAATGGACATCTGATCATTGCACAATCTGTACATAGGTGTCCTTCACTGTTGATGCTGCCCCACCCGCTCAAGGAGGATGAGTCCCCTACTGAGCCTGTTGAATGTCCATCTATCCATTATCTTCCACTTTATCCTCTATTAGTGTCGTGGGGGGGGGGGTTCCCCATGCCAATCCAGGGTAGAACGTTTCAGGCGCTGGGCAACTACACCCAGGACAGGGCGCCAATCTATCACTGAGCACACACTCACTCATACAGACACGCACACAAACACACTCTATATGGGCAATTTGGAGAATTCAATTGACTTGATCCATATTTTTGGACTGTGGGAGGAAACTGGAGAACCCACATGGACACGGGGAGAACATGGAAACTCCACCCAGATGGGGATTCGAACCGGGAATCCCTAGTGCTGAGAGGCAAACGCGCTAACCACTAAGCCACCGTGCCGGCCTGCCTGTTGAACTTAAAAATATGGACCCAAACAATTGAGAAATTAGAACCAGGATTTTAAAAAATGGTTTTCTTTTAGGAATCCACCAATGACAGGAGTTCAAACCTTTAACCATTGCTCTGGTTAAAAAGCTACCTGCAGGTAACTGGACTTCCTCCATGTACCCCAAGTGGAGAGTCTTGCTGAGACAAATTTGGATGTCAGTGTCAGTTTGGGATTTAATTAAAAGTGGAAAGATAACACGTCTCTGAAATTCCAACACACGGGTTAGGAAACTGATAATCACGTCTGAAATGCTGCCTTCATCATGGCCGAACGGTTCGGAGAGTCAATGTTTGACGGGTGGAAAGCTGGATTAGGACGAGCCTCACTGTGGAGCATTAAGTGATGTGCGGTTCATTAAGAACTCGACGTTAATTGATGTGAGGAAGGAAAGGGGAACACTGTGGTAAGAAAATAGACATGCACATGACCTCGACTTCAAGCCAGTCGGTGAGCAAGAGAGACTACGGCTCAATGCTTAACTCCGGTTCAGCCATCGGAGACGCGGAAAGTCGGCAATTAGATGCACATGCGTTTGGTGATTAGCTGGAACCTGACAGCCTGGCAATCAAGTCATAATGAATTCTGTCAAACACAGCGGTTTTCTCTGCCATCTCCCACGCGAAAGCGATTTCACCATCCAAGTTGTGCAGCATTCTAGCAGCTGCTGCAACCAACATCAGCTTTTTCTGCCAGACTCTTAGCTTCAGCACAAAGAATTGTCAATCATTTGTTTCCAGTAACTACTTATCTAATTATGAATGTGCACTTTAGCATTGAAAGACTGGAACATACTAGAAGTTATGTTGGAACAAAGGGGGTGCACAGGAGTTGTTAGCACAGTCGTCTCTCAGGGCTGGGGATCCAGGTTTGAAGCCCAATCTGGGTGGAGTTTCAATGTTCTCAAATAAAAGCATCTATAAGAAGATAAATCACGAATTTTAAGCCTATTCTGTGTGTGGAATATTCATCCATCAGAAGAGAGGTTAGAAGTGAGCGCCTACCAGGTAAAAGTAAAATTCACTGATTCCTTTTGAGCTTCGCAGCTTCATCAGGTGCTTTATAGTCGGAACACGAGGAGGATGAAAAAGATAAAGTTTCATTTAGTTTTCTTAAACTCCTGCAATGTCAGAGTTCATTCTCAGACAGCTCTGTAGACGAGCCATGCTACATGATTCATATCAAGTCCTATTCCATCCATCCATCCATTATCTTCCTCTTTATCCTCTACTAGGGTTACAGGCGTGTTCCCCATGCCCATCCAGGGGAAAACGTTTTGGGTGCTGGGCAGAAACACCCAGGACAGGACGCCAACCCATCGCTGGGCACACTCACTCACACAGACACACTCTATATGGGGCAATTTGGAGAATTCAATTGACCTTGATCCATTTTTTTGATCTATGGGAGGAAACCGGAGAACCCCAAGGACACCTACGTGGACACGGGGTGAACATGGAAACTCCACCCAGATTGGGATTCGAACCGGGACTCCCTAGCGCTGAGTGGAGAACATGCTAACCACTAAGCCAACACGTCCAAGTCCTATCCCAGTGCTTCTTATTCAGGAAAACACCATAGAGAGGTAGGTAATGCAGACCCAAATAATCCAATAATACAATGGAACCACAGATGGTTTGTTGAAATGTAAGAACATAAGGCTATGGACACGGGACCCATGAGGTTGGTGAAAAGAGTCGGTCAGTGCTACATGTGTAAGGGAGAAGAGCTGAAATATATATCACTGGACGCTCAATGGATGTTGGCTGGGGGGTATGGAGGCAGTGCTGGGAATTGAATATGACTGAAATTGGAAGAAAATGGGAGGAACCCAGAGATGAGACATGGTTGTGATAAATAAATGATTAAAACTGAATCATCAAAAGAGTTTGAATGAAAGTTTCTTTTCAATCCCGTTACCCCCCTCAGCCAGACCGTCCACAGTGGGTCAGTAAATCACTTGAAACTGAATAAAATGGAGAGTGTGTGTGCATCCATTCACCTGTCACTCATGTTGTGTGAGCTGATCACAGGTGTGTTCATTTTCCACAGCTCAGTGTGGATGAATGAAGCGGTTTCACTGTGTGATGACGTGATGGATGCAGTCCGACAGATGAGCGCCGGCGCTGCCACATAGCATTAGGATCGGCCAGTGATGTGCCAGAGGCTCCCTCCACCTCTGTTCTGGATTACAGGGAGGAGGTGAGGTCAGGAGGAACAGCTGGAGGGAGAGTGTCATGATGAATGATTATTTGAAGACGACGCCCAAGACAGATGAAGCCTGAGACTGAGCTTTGGGGCGATGTTCCAGTGACAGGAAAATATGGAGGTGATGCAGCAAATATGCAACATGTATAAAGAGTAATTAATACAGCGTTTAGTACAACAGTGAGATGTTCAGTACAATGGAGGAGCATACATTTACCTAAACTGAAATCTACTATTATATTGTATATTCTATTATATTTCACATATTTAAATTTAAATTATAATTTTAAATGAACAGGGTAATCAGGGTCTGTGACCCATAATTCTGTTCTTGTCTCATGTACCACATGTGATATTAATGATAATAAAATTCTCTTGAATCTTGAATCTGGTCTGTGGTTTGTTTTAAGTCCGAAGAAAATATTTTCTGACCACCTCAGATTTCTAAAACTTCAGGGTGAGGGAAATATTCCGAAATGAAACACCCACAATTTATTACTTTTTTTTTACTTTTTATTTATTTATTATTTATTTATTTACAATTTATTACTCTTTTTTTTTTTTCTATTCAAAACACTTGTCAAAGCATAGTATATATAAATAAAATACAAAGCATAATGAATAGCTAAAAAAAATTCAATAATAATAAAAATAATAATAATAATAATAGGAGGCTCAGTGGTTTAGTGGTTTGCACGTTCGCTTTTCCATGTTCTCATCATGACCGCATGAGTATCCTCTGGGTACTCCGGTTTCCTCCCACAGTTCAAAAACATGGATTCAAGGTAAATTGAATGCTCTAAATGACCCCATATAGAGTGTATTTGGGTGTGTGCACCTAAAATGTTCTTTCCTGGGTGGACATGGGGAACCCTCTGCAACCCTAGTTTAAGCAAAAGATAATAAATGAACGAATTAATAATAATAATAATACTAATTATTATTATTATTATTAGTAGTAGTAGTAGTAGTAGTAGTAGTATGAAAAAAACAAGTATTTAACAAGTTCTCATTACTACTACTAAAAAACATATTTGGATTAATCAATCACTAGAGTCATTCTTTATATTATAGCTACATGAATTATGAACAAGCAAACTTTGTGTGCGATGCATTAAATTTACTCGAACATGAAAGTAACATCATGATAATGATTGCAGTGTTTGATCCACCATCCGAACAAACACACAAGTTTTGCAGAAGCATCTTTTGAAAGTTTCTTTTTTTGAAACAAAATATCGACTCCTGTTTTCCGCGAGATGTTTATCCATCAGCCCCGTAACTGAAAAACCTTCAGAGACCAAAGCTTTTGGCTGTAACTTTCTTTATCCATGTGTTTATTAGCTGCTGAGTTCTGAAGTTAATGGGTTCAGAGCAGTTCATTGGAAAAAAGAAAGCCTTTACTTTATTTTCTGCCCTTTCATGTAAACTTGTAGATTTCTGCTGCATCCACAAGTCACAGTGTGAGTGAGAAATGCAGAGAACTAACAGCATTAAAGATGCATTTAAAGATAATTTACATCTTATAATGTGTGGTGTTTAATGCAAAGCCGCTGGAGAAATGGACCGTGTCTTCATGCTAATGCAGCCACAAGATGGGGGGGGGGGCATTTAAACGCGACGCAGGTTGGAACCGACAAGCAGATCTGGTTTGATTTTGCATCGGGAACAACGAACGACAGCACATTCAAATATCCGTCATGCTGCTTTTCTCTCTAATTTCGAATGTGTAAACGAAGCACTTCAGTGGAAAAGGAGGATAATTATTCCAGCCAGTAGTCTGAGAAGAAAACACACGTTGAACCCTAACTTTTTACATTTTCTTCTGTTTACTAAAGCTTTTTCACAGAAGCACTATGCAATACGATGTGGGCTGACATATGGCTCTGTTGGCCCACCGCCAGCAGAGGCAAACTGCTACGGCAGCATGTTTACCATGGCCCCTGCAAAAAGATGCCATGCAACTCCGTGAAGTGTTCCTCATTTTCGGGGAGTCAGAGACTTGTTGTCAAGGAACTTGCCTTGTGACCTGAAGGTCTCTAGGTTGATTGCATGTCCCACCAAGTACTATGGTGCTTTTGGGCAAGGCACTTAACCCCAATTGCTCCCTGGGCGCTGTGAACAGGGCTACCCAAGGCTCCGGGCCAGGACACAAATTCCTCTGTGTGAGAGAAGTAGGCAAAATATATCACTATATCACCTTAAACTGCATAGTGCCAAATCTGGGAATTATGAGTTCTTCAGTATAACATACGACTTCAGAGCTCTATAGAACAGTGAACAGCTTTTAGTACGGGACGGCAGTCATCATAATGTCTAAGAAGCACAATCACATGATATGGCACATGATATAACCTTTAAAATGCTATTATTTATATCATTACATATAGTATTTTAGTAAAAAAAAATGGCATGGGCATGGGGAACTCCCCCGCGACCCTAATATAGGATAAAGCGGACGATAATGAATGAATGAATGAATGAATGAATGTCATCTTGGGCGGCACGGTGGCTTAGTGGTTAGCATGTTTTCCTCTCAGCGCTAGGGATTCCCAGTTCGAATCCCAATCTGGGTGGAGTTTCCATGTTCTCCCCGTGTCCGCGAGGGTTTCGTCCGGGTTCTCTGGTTTTCTCCCACAGTCCAAAAACATGGATCAAGTCAATTGAATTCTCCAAATTGCCCCATATAGATTGTGTCTGTGTGAGTGAGTGTGTGACCAGCGATAGATTGGCGCCCTATCCTGGGTGTATCTGCCCAGCGCCCGAGACGTTCTCCCCTGGATGGGCATGGGGAACCCCACCCGTGACCCTAGTAGAGGATAAAAGCGGAAAATAAGGAATGAATGAATGAATTTCATCTCGAGGAAGAAACTCTGCACTACATTAGTCTGCACTTTTTAACATTTTATCATACAGATATTAATCTTATCTTGTGAATCCCTTCGTCTTTTTAGTTTTTCGCTAAATTCCAGTCGGAGTTCAGGAGCCACTTCACTTTTGACTTTCACCAAACCTCCCATCAGCATGTGAGTGTACGTCTTGTGTAAAGATCTGGATCAATAAGAGTTTACTCGCAGCTGTCTGCTTTGTGTTCAGCCAATGTTGTGCTTTTAGGATCTGAATTAAAGTGTTTATATTACTTTGGCCCTCGTCTGCAGCTTTCAGAGGAAGAGAGGAGTTCATGAGAAATGGAGGCAGCCGGGAGATTACTGCGACGCTCCGGCACAGATTTTCTTTTAGCAGTAATGTGTCCTTCAGATGCGAGCGCAGAGCTGGCGACATCAAAGCTTTCAGGTGTCCTTTCATCATTCTAAAACAGGCTCTATTAAAATGTGGCAAGAACAAAAATAAAGACATTTGTTCCGATCCTACGCTTACCATCAGAATCCTTTAAATTACCATAAGGGGACAATGAGGAGGCTGCAAGCAGATGGCAGGCAGAGAATGCAACACGACCGGAGGTCTAATAGGTCCAACAGTCTTCAGACCTTTATGTTTTCTGTTTGGCATGTTGTCAAGGTATTTTTCTCATCAATGAAGATTCATAATAGTAAATAACCCAGAGATGTTGCAACTATAAACCTCTTGTAATGTGATATCCATGGCTAGAGGAGAACATGCTAACTCTACATAGAAATGAGGACATGATACATTCTCCATAAAGCATATACCATTCTTCATCTCCATAAAGCAAGAATTCTGGAATTATAGTGTTCTAGACAAGAAGCAGTATGTTAGTTTGGGTCAAACTTTGAAAGTCAGAGCTGATTAGCTTTGAATGCAGCGCACCCATTTTTTTTTAGGTCAACAGTGCCAAAATGCTAACTAGCTTCCTGTGACTGCCAGCGAGCTGTTATGTCTGAGACAAACTCAGCCCCAACTGTGGGAAGAAGAAAAAAAACGGAATCTGAAAACAAACGTTTTGTGAGTGCACCTGCTCGCTTGGAAAGCTGCCATTTGCTCGCCAGATAAGGTGAAGGGGCAGAACTGGCTCTGAGCAGCAGCTGCTGGAACCTGAACAGCAGCCAGAGTCAAAAACAGACGTCCTATGTGCCAAGAATTCGAATGTCCTTACCTCTCAGACAGCTGTATAGTGGAGGGTATGGCAAACCGGGCATTACCTCAGCATCTAGGGTCACAGACGGGTGCAATTTAGAGCCATTAGGTTGCTTAATTAACAGATTGCTGTCAGCTCAATGAAAAAACAGCACTGGGCGAACAGAACTGTGTCCCCACTCCCCCTCCATCTCTGAGGTTCTTGGCTCTTGGCTGGTCCGACTCAAATGAAACATACAGCAGTGATCAACTTTTAGAAACATGACTTTGGTGATCGAGATGGGTCAAGGTCTACAAGGTCAAGTCGATAAAGAGATGTCAATTATCGGAGGATACAAATGACTCTTTTCTTTTGTTAAGTAGACCAGCAGTTCATTCATCAAATGACTCATCAACGACTCATCTCTGGTCCATCATTTGATTCACATAAATCAGTGAATTAATTTGCTTACGAATGAAATAATTCGAATTTATAATTATATTAAGTGTCTTTCTGGGAGCCAATATTTGTATCAGCGAATCATTTAAAAGAGATGATGACTTAAGTGTTTTTAAATCATTCAGTTAGGATTAAGTTTCTCTTATGTGTTCATTGAATAACTGTCAAAAAATTGCATACTAAGCTGTAGCTACTAGCTAATAATAGTAAGATGGTAAAGCAGTAGGCTTTTTGAGTAAGCATGAATAAATTATGTAGTAACCACGCAACCTGGGATGCATCATGTCCACCATAAAACATGTAATTTGAAATAAGAGGTCACATGATTATACATGATTAAAGTTGAATTGTGGGTTAGTACAGTGTGATGCAAATATCCATCCATCCATTATTTTCTGCTTTATCCTCTACTAGGGTTGCGGGGGGTTCCCCATGCCCATCCGGGGGGAACGTTTTGGGCGCTGGGCAGATACACCCAGGACAGGACGCCAATCTATCACTGGGTACACACTCACTTACAGAAACACACAAACACACTCTATATGGGGCAATTTGGAGAATTCAATTGACCTTCATCCATGGACTGTGGAAGGAAACCGGAGAACCTGGTGGAAACCCACATGGATACGGGGAGATCATGGAAACTCCACCCAGATTGGGATTGGAACCGGGAATCCCTAGTGCTGAGAGGTGAACCACTATGCCACCGTGCCGCCCTGATGCAAACATATAGTACAAAATAGCTTCCAATTCAGTAGGTCATCCAGGAAAGTATACTCGTGATGCCTTACTACATATTGGGACATAAATTTGTCTACTTTGTAGTAGGGATGAGACATTCATTCATTCATTATCTCCCGCTTTATCCTCTATTAGGGTCGCGGTGGAGTTCCCCATGCCCATCCAGGGGAGAACATCTCAGGCGCTGGGCAGATAGACCCAGGACAGGGCGCCAATCCATCGCTGGGCACACACTCACTCACACAGACACTCTCTATTTGGGGCAATTTTGAGAATTCAATTGACTTGATCCATGTTTTTGGACTGTGGGAGGAAACCGGAGAACCCGGAGGAAACCCACGCAGACACAGGGAGAACATGGAAACTCCACCCAGATGGGGATTCAAACCGGGAATCCCTAGCGCTGAGAGGCGAACATGCTAACCACTAAGCCACCGTGCCGCCAGGGATGAGACAATTATTCCTTAAATTCAATAAGAATATATTTGTGTACTGATACTGTTCTGATATCATTCATTCATTCATTATCTTCCACTTTATCCTATATTAGGGTCGCGGTGGGGTTCCCCATGCCCATCCAGGGGAGAACATCTTGGGTGCTGGGCAGATACACCCAGTACAGGGTGCCAATCCATCGCTGGGCACACACTCACTCACACACAAACACACTCTATGTGGGGCAATTTGGAGAACTCAATTGACTTCATCCATGTTTTTGGACTGTGGGAGGAAACCGGAGAACCCGGAGGAAACCAACGCAGACACAGAGAGAACATGGAAACTCCACCCAGATGGGGATTCGAACCGGGAATCCCTAGTGCTGAGAGGCAAACGTGCTAACCACTAAGCCACCATGCCGCCGTTCTGATATCAGTACTGATAAAAATATCAGTGAGTTCATGTGCTTATTATTTATTCATTCAAAAATACAAATGTCCTAAATCTACCAAACAACTGGAGTGCAAACAGTAATAAGGTATCAGTGGAGAGCCCAGTAAACACTAACATGGCTCCACAGTATTTCTGCATTCAGAGTTTACGAGAGATCACTTCCAGAGTTCAACAATGTTTGACAATTTCCATCTGCCGCCTCTCCAGAGCCCGACTGCACATGTGCAAATTCAGGTTGCAGTAGCAAAGGATGAGTGCAACAGCGGATCTTGCCACAGGAGTTATTCTTGTAGTCCTGTCAAAAACTGAAGATGAGAAACCAGGTCCAGCATTGTCAGCCGACAAGGGTGACTGGGTGCGCCGGCTCGTCGCGATTCTCCTCTGTGTTTGTATTAGTGCTTATGTAGCGTTGAGGTGAGTGACAGCGATCTCTCCCACTCATTTCAGTTTTAATGAGGAGAGAGAAAAGAACCCGGAGAGAGGAGCCCAAATGGCACCATGCTGTCAGCCTCATGGTGACAGGTCATGCAAGGCATCTAAAGGCTGTCCTCAGATAGGGAAAGGTTGTGTGCCCGGGTCACCAGCTTCTTCTCCATCAGATACTGTTTATTACACAAGCTTACTTCAGAAATGTTTTATGGTATGTTTAAGGCTGCAGCACTTTGTGCAAAGATGTGAAGTAACCTCAACCCCTAAAACAAGCATGGCTTATAAGTGAAAATCCTCTTCTATTCCTAGTGTTGCTTTAAAGAATTGTTATCATCATAGATACAAACAACCCTTGAGAAGTTCCCTACAGTGAGATATTTCAGAGATCCAGTTGCCGTCACGGTATGTTCACCCTGAATATGTTGAGTCAGCAATTCTCGACTGGTGGGTCGCGACTTAAATCTGTCAAATCACAACCATAAAATTGGGTTGTGGCTTAATGGCCATGAGAAAATGCAGGTCCTAGGCTGAGACCAGATGAGAACCTGCAGCTGAGACCTGATGAGAACTAAACGGCTGTTAATGACAGTTCCCACTAGCCCCACTGTACAGAAGACGTGATAGTTAAAGGTGCAATTACGAGCGAATGATTTAGTAGGTCAGTGATTCATAAGGATCTGCAGTTGCCCTACATAAGCAGAAGTTTAAGAGGCTTTGCCAATTGGAAAAGCAATGCAAGCATCAGCACCATCGGCAGCCACTACCACATCTGTCTTTGCTCAAGCTCGAGATCTGCACACCTGCACACTTTTCCGATCGGCATCTGCGTGTAATTAAAAGGCCACCACAATTAAGGAGCGTGTGTAAATCCCTCGGCAAATCTTCCGTGTGCAATACAGACTGAAAATCCAATAAATAAAGGGAAATCTGTCTGAGGGTTTTGGATGGAGGACGAACACATTCAACAGCGACAGATGTGTTGCTTTCACTCCTCTTTTTGTTTGTGTGGAATTCTAGGGAGACCCTTAAGAACATGAGCTACACACTTCAGGGTGAGATAGTGCTCAAGGACTTCTGACAGATTTTTTTTCTTTTTCTTTTTTACTCCAGTGGGTTTTATCCCTTTTTACCGCCTCGTTGTGCCAGAGACATTTAAAGTCATCATAAGTTCAGATTTTTGGATGTTTCTTCTCATGTTTCACTCCTCACACTGATCTTTTAACTAATTTCCAAAGGGGACCCTGTCTTCTTATCAGCACCATAATACAGTTAGAAGAGGTTATTGTTACTGTGGAAGTTTGAAGTCTCCAATCAGGCCTCCTACCCTCAGAAACTGGTCTTATCTGTAGAGCAACCGTAGCAACCAAAGCAGAACAACTTTGGGTAATGGGAACGACATTAAAACACCAGGCCTCTAACCCCATGAGACCTAAATTTAACCATATTCATAGATTCAGAGTTAAATCTGACACGCATTCTGAACTCTGACAGCATACCAGCGAAAACTTAAACACATATATACAGTAGAACTAGGTATTCATTTTTTCTGCAGTCAGTTGATGGGTTGTGTTTCATGCATCAGTTGAAAATGTTCATTTTCTGGATGTTACGAAGACCTGATGATATTTCCCATTAAATCTGCATTTTATTTCTGCATCCGTTTCCTGTTGCTTTATACATTCAAAACTTCCGTCTATCAAACCCAGTCTAGTCTTCATCCTCCTCAGCTCTGGTCGGTTTGACAGTTTTCACCCGGGGTTCACCTGGAAGCGACTTTCGAAAGTTTTTTCTCTCTCGTGTAGGAGGTAAGAGAAGCCGTTTTTACCTTTAAGCTGATTGAACCACCAGGCCTGGAAATCTGCCAAACGATGAATTCGACGAAGCGTGAGCTGCAGGAGATCGAGCAAAGAGGTGGCGTTCTTACATTCTGTTTGAGAAAGAGCGAATGGACAGTAGGTGAACCATCACGGAGGAAAAAAATAAGAGGATGGAAATCAGGATTAATTATTTACAGGATAGCGAATGGAGACGGAAGAGCAAAATGCTTAAAGAAATGACTGACAGGCGGCATTTACACATCTATAAAAAGTGTTCTCACACATGCATATGGTTCTGAACGTGACAGTTAACCAAACCTTCAGCATCTCCTTCATAAAAAAAAGATGTTGTACGGCCGCTGTATATTACACCTGCTGGTCTTTTCATATGCAAATTCATATGAAGCACGTGATTGCACAAATGGCTTGACACTTCTTATGGTGAGAAAGATGATGTCCATCAAAGAGGACATAGTTACACAGGAATAATCGTCCACTCTCACATCTAAGATAATTTAAATGAAATGACTGTTTTTATAGTTCAAACAGGCTGTCGATTTGCAGAATGCATTCTGAGTCCTTGTGATGGACAACATTCAGCTTAAATAAAGCAAAAGATGAGCATGGAACACCTACACCATATACCTAGACGACCATCACACCCCACAGCTATTACAGCTTGCACTTATCTGTGTAATCATTTTTCAAGATTTTGCAGCATGTCTAAAGGAATCCAACAGAAATACAGTTGTGGGCTTAGCTTCTAAAGTTAAGGTCACAGCTCAGGGACACTGTGTGCACCATAACAGAAAAAGACCTTCCCCAAACTCTACATTTGTCCAAGTTGCACAGCAGACACATGACTGCATATTTCTGCAGCAACCTGGGTGAGTTTATTGGGGGTAGAACATGAGAACAGAGCTCTGACCTCAACCCCATTAAACACCTTTGGGAAGAGCTACAATGGAGATTGTGAGCCAGGTCCTTTGCTTTAACACTGGAGTCTGACATCCCCTTCTACTTGAATGGGCAATAACTCCCACTGGTCTTTCCAGGAAAGTGGATGCTGATATGTCTGCAAAGAGGAGGACCTGCTAAAAATGGGAATATCAAAAGGTGACATTCAGCTTAAATAAAGCAAAATATGAGCATGGAACACCTACACCGTATACCTAGACCACCATCACACCCCACAGCTATTCCAGCTTGCACTTATCTGTGTAATCATTTTACAAGATTTTACAGTTGTGGGCTTAGCTTCTAAAGTTAAGGGCACAGCTCAGGGACACTTTGTGCACCATAACAGAAAAAGACCTTCCCCAAACTCTACATTTGTCCAAGTTGCATAGCAGATGCATGACTGCATATACCTGCAGCAACCTGGGTGAGTTTGTTGGGGTAGAACATGAGTAACCCACACAGAGCTCTGACCTTAACCCTATTAAACACCTTTGGGAAGAGCTACAATGGAGATTGTGAGCCAGGTCCTTTGCTCTAACACTGTAGTCTGACATCCCCTTCTACTTGAATGGGCAATAACTCCCACTGGTCTTTCCAGGAAAGTGGATGCTGATATGTCTGCAAAGAGGAGGACCTGCTAAAAATGGGAATATCAAAAGCTGTAGGTTTAATGCGCAGCATCCCAATACTTTTGTCTGTATAATGTATCATCACTTCATCATTTTAACTGTCGATGTTATTCCTTGTAAAATTTTGCAAACTAACTATTAAGAGACTGTGAGAGAGCCCTGATCTCCTGAGCTGCCCAAATGCTTCAAAAGTTGACAACTCACTTTCCATAACCTTGTAGAAAAGCTTTTGAGCAGAACTGAGACACTGCCTTCATATTTATGTTTATAATGTTACCGATACTTTCGGAGTGGAAACACATTTGGCTGAATGGATTACACTGCTCTTGCTTTTTATGAGGGGCTGGCAACCTTTTTAAAACAATACTTCTAGTGTCTCTCAGCCTGGAGCTCTGGCTCTCACAGTGGAGGTGTAAGTGAACAGAGAAATCAATATTGATGCCCCTGATTTACATCCTCCATCACTTTTGCGTGAGTAAGCAATTGACGGGGTAAAAACACACATCGGTCTGAGAGTGGAGCGCTGCTGCTGCCAGATCGATTTGCACAGAGCCAAATAATACATGTGGGGCATGAATCTGTCAATATACATACATATAATACCTATTCTGGAGTCTGTAACCATGCCAGTTATCTATAATTCATTTTTAATTCGCTTATACCACTACATGCAGTTTGCATCATAAATATGATGATGTCATTTTTTCAATTGGCTGCATATCGACAGTGCTTAAGCATCCACCCGGGATGGATGATACCCGTGGGGATGCAGGGGAAATACTCTGCAACAGGAAAACACCAGCATGACAAACTGTAGGGACTAAAGTATTAGGATACCTACACGTGATACATACAGGAGCTTTTATGACATGTCATTTTAAGTCCCCATAACAGCTTCCACTCCTCCTGGAAGTCTTTGTGTGTCTATGGGGAGGGCATGTGAGGTCATAGACTGATGTTGAACCAAGGTATCTTGGTTTGCAGTCTTCATTAGGATTTCCCATATGTGTATGATGGAAAATCAAAGCCCTGTGCAGACCAATGAACGTTTTTTTTCACACCTCACCCACCTAATCCTAGCTTTATGGACATTCCTTTTTTTACACAGATAGACAGTTGAATGCTAAAATACATGTCTATGGGGCAATCAATATAATAAAATAGGAATAAAAAAAGAGATGTGTCCTATTAAATTTGTTCATATAGTGTATGGACTATATATATTCACTACAAGACTATGATCCTGGGTGGCTTAGTGTTAGCACATTTGCCTCTCAGCACTAGGGAACCAGGTTCGAATCCTAATCTGGACTCTCTGTCTGTCTGGGTGGGTTTCCTCCCACAGTCCAAAAAGATGGATTCAAGGTAAATAGGCTGCGCTAAATTGCCCATGAATACTATGTGTGTGTATGTGAGTGAATGTGTGCCTAGCGATAGATGGGTATGTCCAGGGTGTATCTGCCCAGCCTGAAACTTTCTCCCCTGGATGGCATGTGACAACCCCCCCACCCCCTGCGACCCTAGTTTAGGATTAAATGGAAGATAACGAATGGATGGATGATGATCCTAAATAAATGTTAAATAACTCTTTACTCCAAATGTTTATGCACCTGGGTCATTATGGTTGTCTGCCTGGTTTAAGGCAATCATGTGACCTGCTGCATGAGAATGTTTGTTGCCTGCTTAAGGGGCCAATTTAATATGCACCTCACCCGCATGGGTTTGGAAGCAGAATTCATTAAAAAAGTGATGCTATATGAAGATGGGCAGCTTATTTTTGCATCCCGGAAGAAGCCAATCACAATGCAATGAGCTATGAGGCTCATCCATTTTGTTGAGACTGACAAGCTATCGAGAGGTCAGGAAAAGACTTACACTTAATAAATCAAACCTGACAACTCCTCCCGCATGCATGTCGAGCACGACTTCTACCCGCTCGGCACTTTTTCTCTGTTCACCGGCAGAATTAACCGCCCAGCTGACCCTCGAAAATGCCACGGAGAACTTCAGTAGCGGGAAACGACGCTTTCTGATCCGAAACCGAGGCGATGATGCAGAAGCTGCATTGGGCAATATTAATACTTTTCTGTTACATGTTTTAAAAGCGATGTTACGGCAACATCATGTTATTACAGTCTTTTTTTTTTACATTTCCATGTCCCTCTGTTGTTACAGGCTGCATCCACTGAAGTATGACATTTTAAAATCAAAGCTATCTGCATCCAGATGGTGTTTTGGCTCCAGAATTCACTTGATTCAATTTTATTTGCACAGCACTTTTCACAAAGCAACTTTCAGCTCAGATAGCAGATCATGTCTTATTTATTTTCATCGGGCCCACTTGACAACTCTTGAAGGGCCACGCCTTGTTGCAAAATGTAGTTTGCACACGCACCAGATTAAGACTATACATCAGCCAAAGGAACCTGCAGTCCAGTGCAGTGTGCTTTATGCCAAAAGTAATAGAATGTGTTAATATGGTTGTTAAGCGGCACGGTGGCTTAGTGGTTTAGCACGTTCGCCTCTCAGCGCTAAGGATTCCCGGTTCGAGTCCCCATCTGGGTGGAGTTTCCATGTTCTCCCTGTGTCCGAGTGGGTTTCCTCCGGGTTCTTTCCGGTTTCCTTCCACTGTCCAAAAACATGGATGAAGTCAATTGGGTTGTCCAAATTGCCTCATATAGTGTGTGTATGTGTGAGTGAGTAAGTGTGTGCCCAGTGATAGATTGGCGTCCTGTCCTGGGTTTATCTGCCTAAAATGTTCTCCCCTGGATGGGCATGGGGACCCCCCCACGACCCTAATATAGGATAAAGCGGAAGATGATGGATGGATGGACGGAATATGGTTGTATAATATATATATATATATATATATATATATATATATATATATATATATATATATATATATATATATATATATATATATATATATATATATATATTGATTGATTCAAGTTACCAAGGGGTGTGGTGTTGCTGCAGCCTATCCCAGCCTTTATACAGCAGAGGGCTGGGAAATACACTGGTCAGAGACCCAGACAAACACATTTACACACTTGCTAGTATTTTTTATAGTAACTATGACAACACAGTTCCATTTATGTAGATTATGACAATACATAAGATACAGGTCCGTAAAATGCTTCAGATGAAGCATGTGATAACCTTTAACCCCCATGTTTGTGATGAAGGAGAGATGGATGGGATTCGAAAACAACTTAAATAAATCATGCCATCACCCCAGTCTTATAAATGAATGACACACATTCTCATGTAAAAGGAATCGACTCTTTCTTCAAATCTATGACTAAGGGAACAGCTGTGTGAGTCCAGCGTTGACTCATTTAAATGAGCTGCAACTCGCCCACAACTCGACTTGTTTCCTCCTGCAGCGCTACACTTACCCATAGGCCTGTGCACTTGGCAGACTTATTACAGGGTTGAGAAGTTCTCGCTGGTGGACGTGGAATCTGATTTTTTAATATTTATAGTGAGGCACGAAACGGAGAGCTACCAAGTCTCACAGCTACCAAAACACAAACAAAGGTATGTGCGGTGGAGACGAGAAGAGGTGGAGGGAGTGAAAGCACACATGCCTGGAAGGTAATAAGCTCTCTAGAAAAAAAACAACAACATAATAATCAAATCCCTCTGTAGCAGCACCTTATTGTTCAATGTCAACAAGTCGCAGACTTGACGAATGAGGGTAAAGAAGAGCAAGATAAGACTGGAGCACCTTTGGAGGTGACCCACATATGAAAACAGACCACCAAAGCAATCGACTTGTTTACTAATAAGTTGGTACCTCAGACAAAGCTTTAGACGCTTGAACCATTTGAGCTGAAACGTCGTTAAGGGTTCACTCATCTTCATAGCCAAGATATGACAAGATAAGCTTTTATTGGTACCGCCACAGGGAAATTCACTAAATCACAGCAACAAAGGGACAGTAAGTAAAAAAAAGTTTAAAGATACATCTAATATATATATATATATATATATGTTCGCCTCTCAGCGCTAGGTATTCCCGGTTCAAATCCCAATCTGGGTGGAGTTTCCATGTTCTCCCTGTGTCTGTGTGGGGTTCCTCCGTGTTCTTTGGTTCCCCCCCCCAAACCCCCCCCCCCCAGCCCGCAACCCTTCTGAAGGATAAAGTGGACGATAATGGATGGATGGATGGATATACATATAAAGGGGAATCTTTTTGTAAAAAATAAAATTTTACGTTACGTGAATGAAATAATAAAAGGAAGACTATAAAAAAGCTCTATATTCAGCATAATTGCACAATATTGAACTTGAATTGCACCATACACAAAACAAATTGCATAACAACACATTACTGCAAATGGTTGAATTTCTATTGTATTAGTTTTATATGTCAATTTGGGTGGGGGGGTTTACTGAGAGCAGTGCTGGTTGTATAGTCTAACTGCAGCAGAAATGAAGAACTCGCCGTAACACTCCATCCACACTTTGGATGACGCAGCCTGTCACTGAAGGTACGGCCCAGTGCCGCTAGAGCCTCATACATGGGGTATATGTTATTGTCTAGCTTGTTTACTTCTCGAACTCGGTCCACCTCTCGCACTCTCTCCAAGGGTTCCCCCAGAACAAAGATGGCCTTCCTAATGAGTTCGTCCAATCTATTCCAGTCTGCAATATATCTGATATCACCACAGTGTCAAAAAAGTCCTAACAAGTGGCTCCTGCACCCTCCATCCATCCATTATCTTCCACTTTATCCTCTATTAGGGTCGTGGGGGGGGGGGTCCCCATGCCCATCCAGGGAAGAACGTCTCGGGCGCTGGGCAGATACACCCAGGACAGGGCGCCAATCTATCTCTGGAAACACACACTCAGACACACTCTATATGGGGCAATTTGGAGAATTCATTTGACTTGATCCATGTTTTTGGACTGTGGGAGGAAACCGGAGAACCCGGAGGAAACCCACACGGACAAGGGGAGAACATGGAAACTCCACCCAGAATAGGATTCGAACCAGAGGAGAACGTGCTAACCACTAAGCCACCGTGCCGCCCCCCCTGCACCCTACAACATCCTTAATACAGAGATTAAATACAGCACCCACATTATTCTATACCAATGTGTTCCAAAATAAATCTAGGACTTTTTGATGAGAAGTGTCTGAAATATGGCGACCTCTTATTTCTTTAAAACTGCATTTGAGGTTAGATCCTGCAGGTCGTTACCCTTTTATACCACGCTGATTGCTGTGCATCGAATAAATGAGCAGCTTAATAACACACTCTTTGTCATTAAAACGTGACATCGCTTCACAAAGTGTCTCCACAGTTTCCTGTACAGAAACGATTCAGTGGTGAGGAGAAGGGATCCTTCAGTCGAGCTTTGTTCGCACCCCCGACTCTGCCCCAAGCTAATTGACATCCTGCTGTGACTAAGTACCTAAAAAGGTCAGACTTTTCAGTGACCAAATTCAACCCTGTTTAAAGGTCGGTGTCTCACCTTAGAGGGCTTTAAATGATGACTGTCGCTCTCATAGATTGCTCGCTTTTATGGGAAGTGGAAAGGCATCGGAGTCTACACAGCAGGCCGGATCCTGTTTAGAGTTCAGCTAAATGGAAAAGAGCGAACGTTTAAGGTTCGAGACGGAGACAGGAGAAAGCTCCATACCAGACAGAGTGTACCGTCAGGACGGAAATGAAAGTACATTTCCACGTGTTTTCTTTTATTTTGACATAATTTAACGAGATTGACGGCACGTGGGTGGACCTATCCCAGTTGCAAAGTTGCTTACATGCATTGTAGGTAGCTTAGTTAAATATCTACCACATGTTGACCAGTGGGTCATATGAATTTTTTTATCATGACTAAAGTGTTGGGCGGCACGGTGGCTTAGTGCTTAGCATGTTCTTCTCTCAGCACTAGGCATTCCCGGTTCGAATCCCAATCTGGGTGGAGTTGCCATGTTCTCCCCGTGTCTGTGTGGGTTTCCACCGGGTTCTCCGGTTTCCTCCAACAGTCCAAAAACATGGATCAAGTCAATTGAATTCTCCAAATTGCCCCCTATAGAGTGTGTGTGTGTGTGAGTGAGTGTGTGTCCAGCAATAGATTGGCGCCCTGTCCTGGGTGTATCTGCCCAGCGCCCGAGACGTTCTCCCCTGGATGGGAATAGGGAACCCCCCTGCGACCCTAATAGAGGATAAAGAGGAAGATAATGAATGAATGAATTAATTAATTAATGACTCAAGTGTCGGGCGGCATGGTGGCTTAATGCTTAGTGCTTAGGTTCGAGTCCCCATTTGGGTGGAGTTGCCATGTTCTCCCCGTGTCCGTGTGGGTTTCCACCGGGTTCTCCGGTTTCCTCCAACAGTCCAAAAACATGGATCAAGTCAATTGAATTCTCCAAATTGCCCCCTGTAGAGTGTGTTTGTGTGATTGAGTGTGTGCCCAGCGATAGATTGGCGCCCTGTCCTGGGTGTATCTGCCCAGCGCCCGAGACGTTCTCCCCTGGATGGGTATCGGGAACCCCCCTGCGACCCTAATAGAGGATAAAGCGGAAGATAATGAATGAATGAATGACTCAAGTGTCGGGCAGCATGGTGGCTTAATGCTTAGTGCTTAGGTTCGAGTCCCCATTTGGGTGGAGTTTCCATGTTCTCCCCGTGTCCACGTGGGTTTCCTCCGGGTTCTCCGGTTTCCTCCCACAGTCCAAACATGGATCAAGTCAATTGAGTTCTCCAAATCGCCCCGTATAGAGTGTGTTTGTGTGAGTGAGTGTGTGCCCAGCAATAGATTGGCACCCTGTCCTGGGTGTATCTGCCCTGTGCCTGAAACGTTCTCCCTGGATAGGGGAGAACCCCCCCGCAACCCTAATAGAGGATAAAGCGGAAGATAATGGATGGATGGATAGACGGATTCAAGTGTCATGTGTCAAATGAGTGCCACCTTTGGCACACATGCAGTTTAATGTACCAGCATTGGGCCAGAGGCACCACATCTGTATTCTATCTCCACAGACGGATCACTCAACATAAAATCAGTGGAAGTTTCAGCTCGCAAATATAAAAATAGCAGCTTTTTACTTCAACTGCTATTGTTCTTGTAGACAGTAAAGGCTTCCTCCAGGCAAATCTCCCACGTAGGTCTAATAGTACATGCATGCATGTTGACAAGTGGCAGAAGCTACCTGCAGTTCCTGTGATGAATATTTGAGTTCTTTAAAGACCTCTTTTAGCATCTCAGACCTTTTTCTCACACATGTGCTGCAACCTAGAACTTTGGGAGACTTTATCCAGCAGCGCTTTACCAGAATTTCTGATATTAAAAAGACTTTATGAGGCTCTTTCGAATAAAGTCTGTGTGAATAGAGCTGGTTATCATCCTAAGAATTCCTAACGAGCGTACGGAGGCGTGTGGGTGAAGTTGCCGTCATGGCAAGAGGCATAAAACTAAAAGAATACAAATATCAGAGTCCAAAAAGGACAGGGTTATCCAGTAAGGTTCTGATTGGAACAGTGGGTTTCAAATCTATTGTGAGATGACAGCTTGATCCTCAGACTCGCCTTTATCCACCTGACTTATTTATATAAAAAGCTATCTCTGGATGTTGTTTAACCTCCTACAAGATGACAATTTCGACCACTCTAAGTACTCTGTTATGCTAAAATTGCAATGAGATCCAGTGGCATAATTTTCCTCCCACATCCTTCAAGTTAATTATGCATGGTGCATATCCATTCCCATTTGTCCACGAACTGAAAGCAATGAACAGCTCTATATTTTCATGAATATGTTAGGAGGTGGAGGCTTGAATTCCTTTTACGAGTCTGGCTAAAAGTTAAACAGCAAGATAATTTATTTCCTGCGGGACCGAGCCGAAATGTGACATTCCGCGGCTTCTGAAAGGATCCCTCGACGAGAGGACCGTTTCAATAAGTGCAATAAATACCAGACATTTGTCCTTCGGTGCTCTGCTTACTGAGTGCTATTCCTTGCGAAGAAATTGTCCCGGGGGTCAGTGCCAGCGATCTTCAAAGGAATCCTTTTAATTAAATCTGCAATGTACATTTCTGACTCATCACAGGCAGCCGATCGACTCTTGTAGGAGTGCGTGTCATGACCAAAGTCTTTCCTTTAAAAAAAAAATGATTTTGGAGAAGCAGGATCAAAGCCAGTCAGTACAAACAGAATGTATGTGGAAAGGAGCGTTCTGTCACCTAATAAGGCAGATCATAAAGAAGACCGGCGGAATGTGACTAATTTCCAGGGCGTTTGAACCGGGACCCTGCGGCAAAACCGCCGCACCTGATTCAGCCGCAGTGAAATATGAAATGTAGCTTGTAAAATTAATGAATTCGACGGCTCCAGTGAAATGTTTCAAAGATCTTTAAGAGATCGCTGAGCCATATAAAATATGACCTTCAAAATCTGCTTATTGTTGTATTTTAATGCACATATTAATTATTCAGTCTTCAGACGAGCTATTTGATGTGCATCTTCTTTTTGGTACCAGGTGAATTAAGGAGCAACGTGACTGACATGTCAACATCTGTGTTCACAGCCCTAGAAAAGGTATTCAGGTGATGTGGATTTAAAAGCAACACTCTCTCTCTCTCTCTCTCTCTCTCTTTATATATATATATATATATATATATATATATATATATATATATATATATATATATATATATATATATATATATATATAGATATATAGATATATAGATATATATATACGGTGCGTCCAGAACCAACCAGGGTACAGCTTCAGACACTTTTCTTTAAGCTGCGTTGTAAAATAGGATGAATCCATATCTTCCTCTTTTCTTGAGAGAAGGGAACCAGGACCAACCACTTAATCTATCTATACAAATTTTTAACACAACAAAAGTGAAAATTGTAAACTGTATTTGCAAAATTAGTCTCACGTCATCTTTACCACCAACTCCACACATAACGTTGATATTTTTCACTCACATTATTTCAATATAAATTTCTAAAATAATATATATTTCACATATTTATATTTCTACTTTTTGTGATTGCACTTCCTTCCTTTTTTACATATTATATTTGGAATTGAACTTTCTTCTTATACTTTTTTTTTGTTTTTTGAAAATATTTTCTTAGTGGGCTTAGGTGGCTTAGTGGTTAGCACGTTCGCCTCTTAGCACTAGGGATTCCCGGTTCGAATCCCCATCTGGGTGGAGTTTCCATGTTTTCCCCTTGTCCGTGTGGGTTTCCTCCGGGTTCTCCGGTTTCCTCCCACAGTCCAAAAACATGGATCAAATCAATTGAGTTCTCCAAATTGCCCCATGTAGAGTGTGTGTGTGTGTGTGTGAGTGTGTGCCCAGCGATAGGTTTTAAAGCGGAAGATAATGGATGAATAAATTAATGAATTTTCGCAGTGATCTACATTTTACATTTCATTTTAAGTACCTTAATTAGTTATTACTTAATCATACTGCACTATAGACTTAATTGAAAATCTCCCCTTTGCACTTTAGATTTAATCGTAAATTAAAATGTTTTACAAATATATATATTTTTCAATTTCCGACCTAAAAATAGCCTCTTTTTTTAGCAGACTGTCATTCGAAACATTTAACTGCCAGTTGTATTTTGTATTATTCTGCATGTGACAAATATCTAATGTGAGTGTTTCACATTGTCACATTGTAACCTAAAAATAACTTGCCCTGACCAATATGCCTGGCGCTTTGATGTATTGCCTCTATGAACAACAGCAATCAATGCAGAAACATGTAATCAAAGCCCTCATTATACCCATATTTAATATGCATATGCAATATGCAATCTTAAGTAGTATAGTAGAAGAACTCAGATGGTATCACCCATATGACGACCTGCTGTTCAGCTAAAAATAATAATAATAATGTAGATGGAATGTTATGGCAAATAAATCAACAGATACATTTATAGCCAGTAATGAAACATCTAATTATGGTTTCAAAACATCTGATATTTTCTCATTAAATCAGTCTCTTACATCTAGGAAGTGGAGACAAGCAAATCCTTGACCTGACATACTTTCCAGTGGTGTGAGGAAAACAATTATTTTGAGATCAAATTCCATCCAAGAACTGATGGTACGGATCAAACGCTAGTCCCTAGAACCTTATAGCCGTGTAGCAGCAAGACTCTTTGCTACCTTTGATTATTACTTTTTTTGAAAATACACATATGTTTTCAAGGGAATGAACTGCCTTGGCTTCTATACCTAAGACCTAACAGCATATGAGCAGTGGATTGATCTAGACATCCATCAGGCACGGAGGATTGATATACGCTGAGATGCTTAGTGCAAAAAGTAAATCAAACATCAAAGACACAACTTTTCCACTTTGACACTGATTCCATCGAGACTGGTCACCGAGTATTAACGAGGCTGCTGGTTATAGCTCACTCCTGCAGTTTGCTGCGAAATACTGAAATGCTGAATCTTTGATTAAGGCTGAACATGTTATTGCCTTTACATCAGCGAGTCACTCTGTATAACACTGAATATTCTATATCACTGACATGATTTTATCCATTTTGCCCGGAGATGCCCTACAGCATTAAGTATGCTTGCACTTCTCCCTTCAGTCTTGTTGCCCTGTTTACACCTGGTGATAGTGTATCGCAATAGTGTATCTGATTTCGAGTGGAGTGCACAGAATATGAGTGTGAATTGCTCTCTGAGGTTGTTGTTTTTTGATCTTGTGTGTGTAAATGAAATCATGGTAGTATTTAAATGTCCATTATCTTCCGCTTTATCCTATATTAGGGTCGCGGGGGGGTTTTGGACTGTGGCAGGAAACCGGAGAACCCGGAGGAAACCCACGCGGACACGGGGAGAACATGGAAACTCCACCCAGATTGGGATTCGAACCGGGAATCCCTAGCGCTGAGAGCAGAACATGCTAAACACTAAGCCAACGTGCCGCGCTCCTAGAGACTGCAAAATATATAAAATACATTTTAAAGACAATAAATGTAGTGTTTAATACTAAAAATGGAACAAAGAATTTATATATACATTATTCTTTGTGTGTTTTTTTTTTTTTTTACTAATATAAATAGAACATTAAAATTAACCATTTAACACAACAGCCTTCACATTTAACTCCATCGTACTGTTACTGATTGGTCCAAATTAATGATAAATTTTTGCATGTTCATTGTTCTAGAAACAGTCGGCGCCAGTCTTGATGCGCAGGGTCCATCATGTGCCCCCTTTATATATATAGTAGGGGTGAATGATCTCAATGGTATGCTAAGTGCAGAGTCACAGTGATGGATGACTGCATGCAGCCTGAGGTATCCTTTGATTTGGTCTCATGTGGTAGACGTGATTTACTTTACTAAACTGACCCACAGTCCAAAGGACCAACCACCCAAATGTGTACCTGCACTAATGCTGCACAACAAAACATGAATCATCAGCATTAACATTCAAAAAAGTCTCCGAAGTCCAACTGTAATCAAAACATCGATTGTTGAACCAGTCCCCCGCATCCCCATGCCCTCCATGCCCACCCCACGCACACACAAGACATTCAGCTTTTCTTTACACAGCAGTCCGGGGATTTAAACTCATAACTTTTTGATCACTAGCACAGAACGATAACCACCCAGCTACCATTACCTTCAGGCCTCGGGCTTGTGAATGTTTTATAAAACTAAAGCTGATGTGACTCTCATTTTATAGTCTGCCTTAGGGCCTGCCTTCTTTATTTTTCTCTTTCCTGTGTTAAAGAAGACAGCACTCCTACAGTTCCATTCATCAGAAACACACCGTGAGGGATAAACTGAGATATGAGATGTACAAACAAGTTTGGCTGACATTAAAAATGGGATGCACTGAAGCAAAAACAATCTCGGCTTCTCTCTGTCAAAACGGAGTCGCTTTTAAAAAACATGTGGCGCTTCAGTGTATTTAATTTAGTCTACCACAGATTTTGTGTTATGTCAGTTTCCTGCAGACATTCTCCGAAACCTCTCACGGCTGCTGTATCACTTATTGGAACTGTAAAAAGAAGATATGCAGTGCTTTGCAGAGGATTTAGGATTTTTAGGAATGTTGTTTAAAACCTTGCTCTTGGTGGGAAGCTCTTGGTGATCTGTCTAACATGCATGGCAGATGTGTATTTAGGAGAGTTTTGCTCCTGTGGTAATGGAATTCAGTCACTTTGGACAAAAGTTACTGCAAAATGATGCTTTTCCTGGCTAAGTAGCTGAAGAAGTCTGTAAGAGGAGTGTCACTTTACATATATGTGTATTGTTTCTAATGACTCACTGTATTACCATGTGAACTGCGGATCTGCAGATAAAGATTCCTTTTAGACCATCTGCAGAAACAAAGATGAAAGATGTGAGGTGACAAGTGAAAGATAATGCAGAGATTCTGACAGTGCTGAGATAATGAGTCTCCGGGAGCTGGAGGATTTAAACTGCTCAAACTGAACCTATCCACAGTCGAGATACTACTCATGAGGAAGAGATTTATGAAATTAAGCATGGCAGCAATATTGCAGAATGGAGACTGATAGCAACCTGTAAAATCTGCCAAACGGGACTGGATTGGCACCTTAAGTGCCTGAAAAGCACAGGGGACCCTGAGTGACATGCAGCTCTTAAACAAACCACATGTCAAAGCCACTGTGTCAGACTCACTGTAAATGTCTTGACAGCCTTTTTGCTGCAACGGGATTGCTTTACATTACCGTGATTTATGGCATGACCTTGATAAATCCTTACCGCTGATAGGCTGGCAGGTTTACATTCAGTCCAAATAAGCAGGCATCTATTAAAACACTAATCAGGAATCCTAATCCTTAAAGGAACATATGCTGCTGGTGGTTCTGTGCCGGGGCAGGAGTCTTCGGCTTTGTTTAGCTGCTTCTATAAGACGTTTTGCATAATAGACTTGACACAGTATTAAACTAGATGCTCTTCTAAATGCAACCTTCCTATTTATTACTACTTGGAAGTGCACTGATACACAAATTATTCATGGGCACCGCAAGTCACACACACTGGCCAGCGGGTCTGCAACCCTCAGCTTTCAGGTGCTGTGAACGCCTCCTTGGTCTGAAGAAGAGAGAGCCCAAGAGAGAGCGCTTACCTGTGCATATAACCTTTCCATCTAGTTCCCACCCCGAACGACCTAAGCCAATCACAAATTACCGCCCTAGTTTTTAAATCAGCCAATCCAAGCCCGGTGTTTTGGTTCAATCTAGCTTGCCCCACCCCAATTCCCAATGGCAGCAAGCCCACAGTAAAGTCCTTTGTTTGAATACAAACTTTCGGGCATTTTGGAACTCTTATTATGTGTAAGCAATTTAAAATTCCTGACAACCCCTAATGGCTTGGGTAGTAAATGCAGGTATGCAGAGGACATGCACACTTTACCTAGAATAGGTCGGAATGTTATAAGACAGACTTTGTAAAACAGAACCATTTGCAACAGTTGCAGCATCATGCCACCTATGCCAACTATTAGACAGGGAAATGAGGGATCTTATAAATACATAGAGGTAAATCAGGTGAGACATCACATGTGTTGAGTAAACAGCTCTGTTGGACCCCTGAGCAAAGTTGCTGTAATTGCTTTGATTGCAGAATCACCACTGTTATAAAGTTCACCATGTGTAAGGTGTTCTGCATTGTGAATGCCAATGACAGCTATCATAAAAAGTGGTTTACCTTGGAACCGTAAATTACATTTCCTTTGGTGCTGCTGATCCTAAGGAAGAAAAAAATTATTAACCTTCTGAGATACCCTTGTGATTTTAACGTGCTCTGTCTGAAACGGAACGAAGCCATGGGCTGATTTATAACAGGAAATGAAGTCGAAGCAACTTCCTAATGAGATGCTATTTCAATGGAAACGTGATCAAAAATCTTGAAGGTTGTAAAGTAATAAAAATTCAAAGGCAAAGAAATGAAAATTGGGTCCTTTTCATGACTCCTATTTTAATATATGATCAAAACTCAGAGATTATAAAGCCTAATATAAGAAGGTCAGATGTCTATATGTGAACCACCCAACTCTGGAAGCCTTATCTCACCATGATGATGTATTTTGTCCCTCTGTTTAAAATCAGAATGATCAAAATGAACTTTACTTTTAATTTGAATTGGTGAGTGCTAACTTTTGCAGATTAGACATGGCAGAGTTAAAACTGATCTACAGAACAATTTGCAACAGACGACGGGATTTGACTTCATAATTCTAAAAACACCATATGGAGCAGTAATGGGTCCTAAGACATAAAGCAAGATATCCACATAGAGAGAGAGAGAGAGAGCAATGGGCATGAACTAGAATGAAGACTGCATTCCAGACCCTTTTGCCCAATATTAGTGTTTGACCTCACCAATGCTCCAAATTTCCATGGACACCTGAAGCTTTTCTTGAAGGAAACAGTACACCTGCAATCATCCCACCACCATAGACAGTTGGGAATAGTTACCACCCAAATAATCACTTCTCTGTGGTGTTTCTGTGGGGGTTCTGATTATCAGAGAACATCGGAGGGCAAAGGGGACTTAGAAAGTCAAGAAACAGTTGGACTACAGGGTGTTATCTTAGAACTACAAAGTGCAAAAGTGGATAAACATGGTATATGACGCCGATATAATGGAAAATGAGAGTGGAAACCTGTAGGTAGAGTGTGGAAACTTGATGGTTGGGATGATGGACTATCACTCTGAAGGCTAAGGGTTCAAACCCAGAGTTTGAAACTGTTTGTAAAGCTGTTAATGCCCATCCCTTGAGCAAGACCCTTAACCCTCGTTGTTCCAGGGGTTCTGTGTATATAAAATAACATAAAACAGGTGAGTTGCAATGTCTGAAAGTGGCAAGTATTCAAGTTCTAACTCAATGCTGGACCATTTTGAATTCCAAAACAATAGAAAAAGGGTCCAGGACAAAAATACCCAAAGCTCCCTTTGAAGGATCATTAACTAAACCACCAAAAAACTAAATACATTATTTAGAAAATGGAAGGAGGTTGATGATCCATAAAAAATAAAAGGCTACCTATGTTTTACTCATGTGGTTTCATTTATGTTTGCATTTAATGGTTCTGAATACCTTCTCTATTATTCCCTATTACCTTCGTTGGGCACTATCAGGATTAATAAAGTAAAAAAAAGTCAAGCAGATGGCTCTATGATCTCCACCACGCCAAAATTATCTTGCCATAAGGAAAGGGCGCTGTGTCTTCTCCACTGCCGCACCTTGCCTCCCACGTGTAAAAGCCTCCGGGGCACAAACATCGCCGACAAGACGCTGAAGTTCTTGGGTGTCCTCTGTTCCTCCCACTTGCGTTTGCGGGACCAGCATGGTAAACTCTGCACTGATGCAACCTTGCAACCTTGCCTTGGGCTTCATCACTGACCTCCTCATTTCATCACCACCCAACACCAAGGCCTCCCATTCAAACAAAGCCACTGATGCATGAATTCCTCTTCGATCTGCTTTGTTCTGAGGGTGATGTCTTATGTTAAAAAACTTTTAATGAAGTCTACAGTGGCAGCACAGAAAAGATTACACCTCCACCTGAAAAATCACACCATTGTAATGCTAAAAAAACCCTAGTAATGTAGCCCATCTACACTGTTTGAACAAAAGTATTGAGACACTTACAGAAGCTTTAACACTATTTGAAGTTGTTTTTTCTTTTGCAACTATAACAGCTTCCACTCTTCAGGGAAGGCTTTTACAAGATTTTGGAGAAGTTTGTGGGAACGTGCACGAAAAGTGGCAGCGCAGGAAAGATTACACCTCCACCTGACAAATCGTACCATTGTAAAGCTACAAAAAGTAATATAATTAAGGCTTCTACAAGATTTTGGAGAAGTTCGTGGGAACATGCACGAAAAGTGCCAGCGCAGTAAAGATTACACCTCCACCTGACAAATTGTACCATTGTAATTCTACAAATAATCACTAGTAATATAATTAAGGCTTCTACAAGATTTGTGGGAAGTTTGTGGGAATTTTGCCCTTTCAGATGTGCAGTTAAGAGGTCAGGCACTGATGTTGGATGAGACCACCAAGCTCAGAATTTTAGTTCTCACTCATTTAGGTTAAGTCTCCTCCACAACAAGCTCACCCAGTTATGACTTTATACACTTTGAGTATAGTTATGTTGGGGAAAAAAGCAAATAGGGCCTTCCCCAAACTGTTTGCATAAAGCATGCAGTTGTCTAAAATGCATGGCCATGTGCTTGTATTTTATACAGCCTGGACAGATCTAACCAAACCTCTTTGATTTGTGCACTAAAAGCCAGCCAAAGATTTGTACCGAAGCCAGCCACCAGAGGGAGCTTCGCACCCTATCCCAGCATACTCCAATGATCTTTTATGCACAACCAATGGTACGAACTACGCAATACTTCTCTCCCCATCACTTTTATAGCATATAGTGCTCTAATGAATTATTCATTAGATTCTAGAATAAGAATTTTTGTACCATTACAGCTTAATGGCATCTCATTAAAGAAGAATGGTGCTGGAGGAAATTCTCTTAGGCCTAAGTATATATCTTTCCATTTAATCTGTTGTTATGATGTCATGTTAGGTCAGCTGCATTACATAAATCATCTTTCTTTTATCACTGCTAATGTCCTGCAATCCCATTTATCATGATTACATGTAGAAGCAAAGTGCTTCATAAAGGAAGAAAGCAAATTTAATCTCCATTCATTAAGCTGGCCTTTGAGTCGCCGAGCCTTTGAAATAGAACCAAGGTTGTTTCGCTTTGATCTGGAGTTCTGACAGGATAAAAATTCTCTTACGGAACGTCACTGACGCGCCGCTTACTGCGCCTCCAAGTAAACATGGAGATTTCAGGAATCGAGGGAACCAAAGTCATTGATGGCTTATTTATATTAGCGAGACAGGACATAACTAATAAACTCATACGATGTGCAATTTGTCGAAATCCATCCTTAGATTTGCTGAGGCTGAAAATAATAAATCAAGAGGAAATTATTCATGGTGATAGATCAGCAATGTCAACGTGGTACCACGTGTTGTAAATAAGATTATACACATGTCGGAAGACAGAAATACACTAAAAACATTCCCAGACAGCATACGGATGTGGGCCACTGTTGGCGGAGACACGGCACTGCTGGCCCATCGCCAGCACTGGCACACTGCATGTAAGCCAGGGTTAGCCCTCATATAAAAACACTTCTTTGGTCCACATGTCCAAATACACATCTGATCCATGTTGGGCAGATATTTGGAACTGCTGCCTAAGTCATAAATAAGTGGCCCACATGTAACTGGTTATAGTTTTGGCAGTGATGCCTACTTGTGACTTACTTTTTACTGATGTGTGGGCTTATCATCCCACATCTCACAACAGGAGCAATCCGCCCAAGTGCCTTCAATTTATGTGGCATGAATCATGTTGTTGCCTGGGTTTTCAAGATGGCAGAAACATTAAAATAATTCCATGCTAAAAGGAAGGTATTACAGTAAAGGTCTAACATCAGCATGCAGACTAAATGCATCTCAGGGGATGGTGCAGCTTAAGCGTTCATCCCTTACTTTTTACTGATGTGTGGGCTTAACCCGGTCCACATCTCACAACCAGGAGCAATCTGCCCAAGTGCCTTCAATTTATGTGGCATGTGGGCCAGAAGAAAAAAGGGACAAGGGCCAGAATCATGTTGTTACCTGTGTTTTCAAGATATGCAGAAACATTCAAATAATTCCATACTAAAAGGAAGGTATTACAGTAAAGGTCTAACATCAGCATGCAGACTAAATGCATCTCAGAGGATGGTGCAGCTTACGTGTTCATCCCTTAATTTTTACTGATGTGTGGGCCCGGTCCACATCTCACAACCAGGAGCAATCCGCCCAAGTACCTTCAATTTATGTGGCATGTGGGCCAGATGAAAAAAGGGACAGGGGCCAGAATCATGTTGTTACCTGGGTTTTTCGAAATGGCAGAAACATTAAAATAATTCCATACTAAATGGAAGGTATTACATTAAAGGTCTAACTTCAACATGCAGACTAAATGCATCTCAGGGGATGGTGCAGCTTAAGTGTTCATCCCTTACTTTTTACTGATGTGTGGGCTTAACCCGGTCCACATCTCACAACCAGGAGCAATCCGCCCAAGTGCCTTTAATTTATGTGGCATGTGGGCCAGATGAAAAAAGGGACAGGGGCCAGAATCACGTTGTTACCTGGGTTTTTCGAAATGGCAGAAACATTAAAATAATTCCATACTAAATGGAAGGTATTACATTAAAGGTCTAACTTCAACATGCAGACTAAATGCATCTCAGGGGATGGTGCAGCTTAAGTGTTCATCCCTTACTTTTTACTGATGTGTGGGCTTAACCCGGTCCACATCTCACAACCAGGAGCAATCCGCCCAAGTGCCTTTAATTTATGTAGCATGTGGGCCAGAATCATGTTGTTACACCGGTTTTCGAAATGGCAGAAACATTCAAATAATTCCATACTAAAAGGTATTACAGTAAAGGTCTAACATCAACATGCAGACTAAATGCATCTCAGAGGATGGTGCAGCTTAAGTGTTCATCCCTGCAGTATTAATACTTAAAAGAGAAGGCCTGTAACTGCAAGCTGTCATGAAGGCTAAATGTAAATTTATTTTAAAAATACCTGTAGAATATGAAACAGGTTTCATATAACATTAACATTATTCATACACTGTGACAGTTTCTTAAGGGTTTATTCTGATGTAAAGAAATGCAATCTGTTCGAAAATGGCATTGCGACTAAACAGAGGAAAGAAACCATCTCCACTGTGCAATGATTCTTTTTGTAGTTGTGAATTGATCCCAAAGCAGAATATGAATATGAATGCGAACGGCCACAGTGAATGTGTGGCACGACATCAGTCGGATCCCCTCCGTAACCAGAACCCTCCAGAGTCGCCTTTACGTTTTTCAGAAAAATTCTCCCAATCGATAAACAGCACAGTCGAGTCTTTGGGGAGCTGCATAGTAGAATGAGAGGGAAAAGAAACAACAAATAAAATGGCAACAGAAAAAGCTTATTTAATGTTAGTCCTGACGGCAGAACAACTACATTATGCAAACAGCCCCAGGCTTTCACCTCTCAGAAATGAAGACAGCGTTGCTTATGTAAGCAGTGATTTCTCAGGGTGCGGCGCTGGAGTTGCAGGAGTGTGTAAAGTGCTTCACAATGGTTTGATATCACACCCTCAGAGGATTGTGTATAACCATGTTTGCCTTACTGCGAGGAAATTCCCTGACGGCTTGGGAATTGCGATAATGAAGAGCTGCCAGGGGACTGCACTATGTTTCATACTCTCGCAATATCAAGCTGAACCTACATAATGACCGGCATATGTAGCTGTACATAGAAATATGTTTGTGATTCAGAGTATTAACCACTTAATGACTGATAACATATTTGTAGGCTTTAAAAAGCCCTTACCTCTCCAACCGGAGATCCAAGGAGAACATAACTCCATGATATTTCCTCTGTCAATCACAGTAGAATAAATCAGGAATTACTTAAAGGCTTGTTGACAGTAAAATAGGCTGAAAGTGGACAGAGAAGAGAGATCCATGGAATGACAGGAGTGGAACATACCGATGTTGCCGAAAGTCCTGCTCCTGTCGTTCCATGGATCTTTCTCCCATCTGCGTGGTTCAACAGAAGAGATATAATTAGCGACATCAATCCCTGGCAGGGGTTAATATTTAGCAAAACTGCATCCTAAGCCCATCTCATGTCTACAGACTCTCCCATCACACCCTTACCCCACAGTTTGATTTGACAGGATGTAAAAGGTGCTTTTTCCCTCTCACACATTTCAAGTAAGGTACATCAAAATTGTATTGGCCTCAAAGGACTTGACCCTGGGCATCTATTTGAAAGGAAAAAAGGTAACTTAATCTGAGCCTTGGCCTATATATAAATAGCACTATGATCTAGTTTACTACCATCAATATCTACCTGCAGCAGAGGGGTCTTTGAAGTTGTTCATGGGGGTTTTGAAGTACGATCGAAATGATGTAAAGCGCATCTGGACATAATGTTAATCTTTCCACTAACTTCTACCTGTAGAGCATTTTTAAATGGAATATCAAGAGACGTATATACCGACACATAAGAAACTTGAACCCTCCCAATCTGCCCTCGCTGCTTTAAAGAGAGCCGGAACATCATAGTGCTGGGGGAAGTGAGGTCAGGCCTGTGTCTGTTATACCATCGTTAAGGTAGTTCTATAAATACACAGCAGAATTTTGTTCAGACGCTATGAAATGTCTCTTTATAAAAAAGAAAAAGAAAAGGCTAGCTGTTTGTTCACAGTCCGGCGAGCAGTGTGTGGGTTTGAACTTGAGTACAGTCGTGGTTGTGGGCAGAAGGCCGTTGCCGGTTTCCACTGCGCACTATTGACTGGCCTTTTGCAATTACATTGAAAATGCCTTATTTCCACGAGGAGAGCTACGAGTGCAGGACCAGACGTCAGGGCACAGATTCATAATCAGCAGGCTTAAGTAAACAAAGCGAGGTCTAAAGATGGTTTAACGACTTGCCTTGTGCCCACACTATTCATGCTCGGACTGTTAGACCAATGAAGGATAGGTAGTTAATTAAAGTGTCACTCAGCGCCGAACTGCCCTCGTGCAGGGGTGATTCACTGCGGCATTAAATCGTTTGTTAATTTAATTTCGATAAGACAAACTAGTGGAAATGAATTATTTATTAATAATACAGGAGTCTCAGTATTTTTTAAATGTTTTTTTTTAAGTTTATTGTATTTATTTTTGATTATTTTATTTTATTTTTATTTATATAAGTTTTTCAAAATGTAAACATAAAGACATGGGTATGTTCATCCAAAAACATTTAGCTATATCAATAAATATAAAAACTTTCTATTTAACCCAATAACATAAAAATTCTTTAGACTTTTTTTGTAGAATTTTAGGCACACATTGGCATTGGCATTATTACAGTCACCTTCTTTAATTCACATAACATACCAACTTATCTCACCTCCTTATTTTTCGCTTAATCCTCTATCAGAGTCACAGAGATGTTGCCCATTCAGGGGCAAATACACATAGGACAGGGCACTAATCCATCTTTGGGCACTCACTCGCTCACTTATTCATCCCCCCCACACACACACACAAACAAGGACAATTGAGAGCAGTGAATTCACGTTTCAAGGGAAAACAAATCCATGTTTTTCAGACTGTGGGAGGAAACCAGAGAACCGGGAGAAAGCCAACGCAGACATGAGGACAACATGAAAACTCCACCGATTCCGATTTTGATCCCCTGCAAGGAGAGGTGGAGGTGCTAGGAGAAAATTCCATTGTAAATAAAATAAACTGTCTATTAAATTAACGCTCAACTATTTGTAGATAGTGTGGCACGTTGGCGCCTGCCTCTTACACTGGAGATCAATGTCCGAATCCCAAGTTTTCATGTTATCCCATTGTCTACATGGGTTTCCCTTTGGGTTTTCCGGTTTTCTCCCACTATGATGGTGAATTGGATGGTCCAAATTGCCCCATACATATATATGAGTGAGTGTGAGTGATTGGATTCTGGATGTATCTGTCCAGCACCCAAAATGTTCTCCTCTGGATTGGCATGGGGAATTACCCTGCGACCATAATAGAGGATTATGTGAAAGATAATGAATGAATGAATGAATGAATAATTACAGATCAAGCAGCCTACGTTTTAGCTAAAACTAAAAAGTTAAATACCAGGTTTAATTAGCTCCGCACAGAACTTTCAATAACACTTTTTAAATAGCTGTAGTCTAATCAAAATCACACTAATTATAATTGGAAAATATAAATTAGCCTTCTTGACATTTTTATTTAAGTGGAGACAAGATTCACTTTCAGAGTGAGATCATTTCTGGAATATTTTTTCCCAAAACCTCATATAGAGAATTCCCACAACTGAGGCAGGTTGAAAAATCTCATTTTCATTATGCGCTCTGTCTAGTGCCAGGTTCTCCGAGCCGTCGGTGCACCACCAAGGTGTGTGAGCAGTTCATTAGGTCCTACTGCATAGAGAATACCAATACGGAGGCCTGCTGGTTGCGGCATACCTGTTAGTGCCCATCAGGCTCATCTGATATAAAGAATGCAGGGCTCGACTGACGCCATTTCAAGCCTCAATGAAACTTAATCTAGATTTCATCATTTTGCAGTAAAACAGGAAGACGGTGGATTAGCTTGTGTGATTTCTCATCAAGTGTTGGGTTTTTTCAGAACTGTTTTCACAAGGAAACGACACCGATGGTTTGCATGATGAAACACTTTGAAAGCCCATCAGTCGGCGTGTCATGATCTACACAGCTCATGTCATCACATAGCTTTTACATCTCTTTCTTCCCAAGGTACAGGAAGGAGATGTAGATGAATTATACAAAAGCCTCCTGATGTTTGACATATTTTGTTCCTCATTTAAGGGAGAAGATATATATATTTAATAATACATCCATTAAAGTGTTCTATTACATACACAAATACATAGAACCAATCAACTGTCAAGCAATGTGCCATTAACTGTAGAGCATCATGCTGGCAGTTACAAATCACCTGCCTCCAACAGATTGCAATGCATCTTTCATTTGATGTTAAGGGTTTTCATAAGAGTTGAAGGCTGGGTTATGTGCTGTCTATTGAACCTCTCTGACACTAAAGTTATTAAATCACAGGGACAAATCATTCCCTTAAAAAAATAAAAACTGTTTTAACTTTAACTGTTTATTTTACAGCTATACTTAACATATAGATGGGCTTTCGCTCTACAAATACAGAGTGTAGCCCATCTGGTTCATTCTTTCTGTCCCCTTTACTCTAATAATATAAACCCCTACAGTGCAGGTAGTACTTGGGTGATGGATCATTCACAGCACTATAGTGATACCTACATGGTGGTGGTGTGTTAGTGTGTGTTACGCTGGTGCAAGTGGATCAGACACTCAGTATTGCTGCTAAATCAGAGACAGTACATCATTTGTTGATTCACAGTTGGTGTAGTCACCCTCTAATCCTCCATCAGTGATCACAGCTCAGGTTAGTGACTTTTTTTAGTTCAGCTATAACACTCCAGAACTACATTTTAGTTGGAGGTTAAAATCGATGGACATAGAACGTACAATATAAGATGGTTCACTGTGGCTGATTTCCTGCTTTTGTGATCAGCCATGAGTTCTGGCCATGTGGATGATTTGAAATACAAATAAAGCCGAAGCAATAATCAGCTTCAAACGTGGCCTCTTAAAGTCGGAACATCAACGCAGCTATGTAGAGAATTTGCGTTATCCTGGAATGCTGAATGCTCTTCGGTGATGTACATTAAACCTGTTGATTGGATGTTTAAAGTCTGAAAATCTTTATTGTACCATCTGACTTTGAAAACTATGGAAAAAGGTTGACATTGAATATTTCCAGCATCGATTGTGCACTGTATGGCTGGCTTAGACGAGAATCTACGAACCACTTCAGTAACTGCTGTGAGTACTCATTTAAAGTTTTTAAAACACATTCAGTACTCTTACACTTCAGGTTAATAAACCTCTCAGCCAGAATGATGTTCCGACTATGCCTGAATCACTCTGACTCTTGTCTTTTCATTTATTTCCAAAGTGACTCTATGATGCTGAGGTCAGGGCTCTATAGATCGCGTGTTGCATGTGTCCTTGCTCTTTCTGATTTTCTGAACATTGTTTTCTCCGATATTTGGGGTCATGGACATGCTGCAGAATAGATATAAACCTTCAATACATGAAGTTTTTCATGCTACTTTGGGATGGTACCCATATCTACTTTACCTGACATAACAGTACTGAGTTCTGAGATAGAATACTATAACCAGGGGTCGTGAATCATTGAGCTAGGGTTTATTGTCTTGTGTATGTTTTGGATTTGGAAATAAAAATGGATTACGGTTAAAGGTTGTAACTGTTAGTATTATGCAAAGTGTAAAGTTAGTATGATGCAAATACTTACTATAAAATATACTATAAACCAATGTATGAAATCTAACCCCTTAAAGACTGAAGGTTTTATTTAATCCCATTGTTATGGTTTACAAAATCAAGTACCAAGTCATGCATTTTGGACAATCGTATGCTTCCCATTGTGTGAAAACTATTTTGGAAAGGGTAATATCCTGTTCAGCATGATTGTGCTCTTAGTGCCAAAGCCATGGTTGGGTGAGTTTGGTATGGTAGACTTAACTTACTTGATCTAGACAGAGCACTGACCTTAACCCCACGGAAACCATTAGGGATGAAGCAATACAAATCCAAGCCACACCTCTTGCCCGAAATCAGTGTGTGATCTCACAAATGCTCTTTGTAAAAGGGCAAAGATTCACCCATTCAGAAGCATTAAAGTGGAACTTAGAATATCCCGTTTCTGCAATAGGTAGAAGTCCCAGTATTTTTTATTATATAGCGTAAGTGGTACTAAAAGCCTATACAGGAACCATGGTGCCATTTGACTTGGTGTAATGAATGCAGACTGCAAGTCATTTTTATTAAGGACATGAGATGTTCATGCTCTGGGCTTTATTGTGCACAATAATGGGTACTGATCAATATCTCTCCTCTCTGCATTTAATAAAAGCGTTTCTGGTGTTTGCACATACGGAAGACAGGTCAGACAGTAATAAGTGATGAGAATTGGGGGAGTCTCAAACCACAAAAGTGGAGGTACCTGCAGTAAATTGCTCTGCTAAAAAAAAATGAAAATAAAAAAGATCTGGATTTGAAGTGCTCACTTACTGAAATGCTGTAATGTGCTCAGAGTTACTCATTAGATGTAATGCTATAAAATATTTATCAGGGTTTTAAGCATCCTTTAAAAAACCAGGTGATCTCAGCACTCCATGCAGAGGTCCATCTGTTACATTAAAGCTCCCATGTGTGCTAGAGTGAAGTTCATAAGCTTTGGTCCAAAACACTTGAAATAGAAATCAAGCCATAACACGTTTCAAGTATACACAGTAGACTGGGGCACAGCACTGCCTGGCAATAATGTACTTAATCTGTTCAATAAATGGGGGTCTTTGTTTGAGGGTGGTAGGAGGTGGCAGTAATCCAGAGTGATTGCACGGCCTGATAAATAAAACACATTGCACACTGTAGAATTTCTGTCCACATTTGCATTAAGTTATGAGCCAGATCTTTTATTATTGATGGGAGAGTGGAACTTTGCTGTGAATTCAGCACTTTCTGTGATTTTCAAATGGTCAGGACTTTGTGGTGAAACGGTGAAAGTGTTCAATAAACACATGTCTCTTTTACAGTTTGGGTCTGATGACTTTTGTCATTGTCCTGCAGAAGAACAAAAGCCATAAATGGGATGAATCTGGTCATTTGGTAAATTCGGGGTCTTGGCTGACTTGGCCATCATATCATCCATCCATTATCCATTATCTTCAGCTTTATCCTATATTAGGGTCGCGGGGAGGTTCCCCATGCCCATCCAGGGGACAATGTTTCAGACGCTGGGCAGGTACACCCAGGACAGGGCGCCAATCTATCGCTGGGCACAAACTCACTCACACAGACACGCACACATACACACTATATATGGGGCAATTGGGAGAACTCAATTGACTGTGGGAGGAAACTGGAGAACCCGGAGGAAACCCATGCGGGCACGGGGATAACATGGAACCTCCACCCAGATGGGGATTCAAACCGGGAATCCCTAGCGCTGAGAGGTGAACGTGCTAACCACCAAACCACCGTGCTGCCCCCATCATATCATAACTCTTGAAAATAGTTGTGGAGAAGAACCTGCTGTGCCACCATGTTGCGCCGAATTCAAATGGATGGTTTTTGCCACCGCTAATAATGTATCCTGGTCAGTTACATATTTATAATAATATTTTACATTTACAACAGATGTTTCTACAGAAGTGGACATCATTTCCAGTCTGCAGTGCATGAAGGTTTAAGGATGTTGCTAAGGGAAGTGCTTAAACCTTCAAGTTTTTGGTCGATAGTCCAGTATCACACTAAATCAGGTGCTCACCCACATAAAGTCACCTACAGCAAGAAACCCATTTTCCAAAATCCTGTTTGTATTTGTGACCAAGCCCACCCCTCTTGAACTAGTTCTATTTAATCAATTTTAAAAGCTGCAGATAAGTGCAACATATATTATGTGTGATGTGCCGCAGACTTTCCATGCATAATATCTTTTCTGTACCCTCTGGGCTTTAAGAAAGGATACATGTTAATTCCTCAAACTTTCACTGGCTGCCATGATAAAATAAAAGTGGAATTGCAACCATTAATATGCTTCATGCTGACTGCCATGGGACCTGCATCATTACCAGGAATTTTAATCTATCAGTTGAAATCTGGAGCAGAGGATCTGAATCCTCTAGTCCATATCACCCTGTCCTGGTTTTTATTCTGCCCACCCTGAGGTTGGTGCTATAAGGGAACAAACAGGCTTATCCTGATATGAGGAATGGATGCACATGTACGGAGGGAGCCGCAAAGATCGTTCATCAGAGGCTTTGGACATCGTGTGGGGACAAAGCAGACATTAATCTCCCCCAGAACGACTTATAAAAACAGGTCTTTCACCCCTGAGGCATCAGTTTTCATTCTTACAAGCAGAACCGCTGGCCCTCCTTCATATTCCACTGTGTCTAATTATACAGTGCTCTTATAACCATGTGTGCCTTAGGAATGAAGGAGAAAAGTGGTATATCATTAAATCTAGCTCGATTACACCTTCAGTTCTAACCCATGTGTGTATTTTTGTATTTGCTAAACAGAAAGTTCACTGCAATAAGAAGTGCACAATTGGTTTCAGCACCTATTTGTTTACTTGTTCCCTTGAGGTGAGTCACGCTGATGCTTTGTGACAAGCTCCATTCCACTAGAGAGGGTCCTCCATCATGGGGGTGCCGCTGCCCAAATTCATGCCTCAGGCTTTTCTCCCATCCGACTCAATTCACAGAGTTAATAATAAACAGAGGAAAGGTAATCTTCTTGAATAATTTTTGGAATGCCTTTGTAAAGCAGCGATGACGTAACACCGTGTGCAATGCCATGTCTACAGAAAAGAAATGTAGTCACAATATTCACTGACTATATGGGTTGAGGTTCAAAGCCTGTCTAAAGCATACACAAAGCCGACATGATTAGTGTGTCTTACATTTAAATTAATTAACATTGTCATTTAGCAGATGCTTTTATCCAAAGCAGCTTACAAATGAGAACATTACAAGTCAGAAGTTATGCAGAAAACCAACTACACTGTAAATTCATCATTTTTTTTTTTTTTTAGGTAGGTGTTTGTTAAAGAGATGCGTCTTCAGTAGTTTCTTAAAACTGTTTAGTGATTCTGCCTTACGGACAGAGTTGGGAAGATGGTTCCACCATTTTGCAGTGGTGAACGCCACGGAGTGAGAATGAGCTCCTCGGAGAGGTGGAATCGCCAGGCGGCGATCATCACTGGAGCGAAGTGAACAAGTCGGAGTGTATATTGAAAAGATAGAGTGAAGGTAGGAGGGGGAAGATCCAGAAATGGTTCTGTAGGCCAGAGTCAGTGACTTGTACTGAATGTGAGCAGCTACAGGGAGCCAATGGAGTGACATGAGTTCACTTGGGCTGCTTAAACACAAGTCTGCAGAGTTTTGAATCAGTTGAAGAGGTCTGATTGTGGAAGCTGGGTCTTCATAATTCTGGCTCATATGAGGTTTTATAAAAGCATATTGGCAGTGATATTCAGTTTGACATTAGTGAAGGAATAATGCTGATCCTGTAGGTAGCCCCGGCATGCACCACTTCACCAGCGCAGTGCTCAGTCATGTTGTCATACAGACGTTAATTGGACATTACAGAGCCCCTGTGTATCATGCTACTTCAGTTAGTAATTAGATGGGTCCTGTACATCAGAAGCACATGGACAGCGATCTCCGTCAGCTGCTTGTTGAAGGCTGATTAAAGCTCCTCAACCTCCTCGCACCCACTACTCATTCTCTAATGTTCCAAACAAAACTCTTTAAAGCTATTAGTTAATTAACAGTTAATAACATCCCCGAGGACAAATCAGGGTCCTAAGTGGGCTCTTAGTATTCCAACCAGAGACAGAGAGATGCTAATTAAAGGTCTGAAAGCATCGAGGGATGACATTGCCTATAAAGATGAAAATGTAATGTAACATTATTTATTATAAATATGAAACCGTGGATAAGTAAGCTTTAGTTGAACTCCAGAACATCTGATATTCTAAAAGATTCATTTACATTTAAATTAAATGCTCACAAACTAGGGAAATAATAATAATAATAATAATAATAATAACAATAATAATAATAATAATAATAATAATAATAATAATAATAATTTGATTCATTTGTACATTTAACCACAGAATTGAAACAAATTGTGGAATAAATCACACACACACACACACACACACACACACACACACACACACACACACACACACATATATATATATATATATATAAGCAGCTAATTAAATGCTATCAGTGTAAAGGTCACCTACATACTCAGGTCAGGTCTCTGCAGAATGACCTTTAACCCAGTGTGCCGTTATTAATTTCCCAGAAAACCAGCGTCTCTCAACGTGAATCTCTCTGCATGGGCAGCAACTCGCTGCGAAACATGTACTCCTGGAGGCTCCACCAACAGAAAACAGACGTCTCATTACAAAGATGTCCACCGTCAAATGTTTTGATTTTCAATAGCTGTCTCGGCTGTCACGGGCAGACGTGCCGACCGTCTGGATGCACCTCTCCAAAACGCCTTTGAATCTGTCAATACGTTTGAGATAGATGAACATGCTTCATGCAGGACGCCCACTCGACCGCCTCACTGTCAGATCATCAGCCATGTCCCGTTGATGTGCGGAGACGCGGCCCAACGCCAGCGCCTCTCTGCCACGTCCTAATGAGCCTGCTGACTCTGTGAAGCCTGTTCGCTCCACGCCGGCATGCTGCTAATGAGAGTCTGAACCCGTTGTTGGCTGGGCATCCGCCGTGGTCACGCTGAGTCACAGCAAAGCATAAGAGGGTCACGCGGCTCATTAATGGCTTATTTGTTTGCTTTTGTTGGAATTTATCAAATGTAAAAGTCACACGACCTCTTTGGAGCTTGGCACCCGCCTGGGAGCCTCGGTGATCTTGGAAGGAGCGAAATAAGTGAGAGCTGCCAAAAGCTAGTTGATGTGGACGTTAAATTCTGGGCTGCTTTGCTCGAGTTATTTTTTTCCTAATAAATGGAAAGCATGAGCATTAACACTCTGCATGATGGCTACACCTTTCAGCAGCACAGTGGTTTAACTCCCACCTGCTGGGTGCAAACATTGGGTGTTTGGTATATTCTTACCATATGCTTCCTTATAACAATTACAATATTTTAGCAAGCAATCAAGCAAAAGCAAGTTCTATACAGACCCAGTGGGGTGAGTTTGGCATGGAGAACTTGACTGGTTTGCACAAAAACCCCAGCATCAACCCCAGCCAAGGTAAAGCTAAAGTAGGAATTAAGGTCTCATTGAAATATTAAAAATGGGAGCGATAGCTCAGTGGGAGCGATAATGAGCGATAGCTCAGTGGTTAGAGTGTTGGGCTATCAATCTGAAGGTTGGCGGTTCAAATCCCAGGTCCACTGAAGTTACCAATGTGGGTCCTTGAGCAAGGCCCTTAACCCTCATTGCACCAGGGATGTTGTGATTAACCCTGTGTTCACCTTGTAAGTCGTTTTGGATAAAAGTGTCCGCTAAATTACCAAATGTAAATGTAAATGTAAAAATCATGAACATAGACATGCAGTTTGGATAACTGTAGGCCCTTACCTGAGCATGACAAATCAAGGTCCATAAAGACATGGTAGGGTGAGTTTAGACTGACCTCAACCCTATGCAACATCTTCAGGATGAACTGCAAAAGAGATTGTGAGCCTCTTCTGAAAGCATCAGTGTCCGACCTTACAAATCACATTTAACATTTTTTAAATCTTGTACAAAACCCCTCCTGAAGATTAGAGTCTGTTATAGCGGCAAGGGGCAGACCAACTTGTAATGGGATACAAAATAAGGTTTGTGCAATGGGCAGAGGTCCTGACCCATACAACCAACAATAATTATTTTAATAGTTAGCCACAAGACTGTGAATATGCACATTGATGCAAAAGCCCCGAGCTGTGCAGAGCTAAATAACAAAAACAATCTAACAGTCTATTCGTGAACCAGCTAATTAGATTAGCTACAATTATCATAAATGATATTTTATTGGATTAGACACAGCACACTCCTTCACTCTAATCTCATTACAGTTCTCATGCAATCACCTGTAGTTGAATGCAGCTGACTCTCAGTATGATCAATACCAGGTGCATTTAAATATTTTGCCCCGCTGTGACCCACATGACTAAGTGTCGACTGGTTCCTCAAACCTGTAAGCTTCTGCACTTCATTTTACTGTTAACACTTACATTTAATTTAGCAGATGTCTTTGCCCACAGCGACTTACAAGCGAGAGAACACCTATCACAATTTTTTTTTGCAGTTGAGAGTCCCACATGTGAGGAATTCACATGGAAAACATAAAATGTAAGCAGATCAACTGGAAACTGCCATAAACCGTCTTAATTCTGTGTTATACAGCATGTTAAATATAGAGTAGGTGATGTTAAGGAACAAAGAGCTTTATGGTGGCTTAGTGGCTGATGTTGCAGCCTTACAGCAGAAAGGTCCTGGGTTCGAGTCCCAGTGGGCCTCCCACTGTCTGTGTGGGTTTTCACTGGGATCACTGGTTTCCTGCCACATTGTCCTAGATATTATTGGTTTAAGATATTAGTGCGGTTGGCACGGTGGCTTAGTGGTTAACACGTTTGCCTCTCAGCGCTAGGGATTCCTGGTTTGAATCCCCATCTGGGTGGAGCATCCATGTTCTCTCTGTGTCCACATGGGTTTCCTCCGTGTTCTCCGGTTTCCTCCCACAGTCCAAAAACATGCATCAAGTCAATTGAGTTCTCCAAAATTGCCCCATATAGAGTGTGTCTGTGTGAGTGAGTGTGTGCCCAGCGATGGATTGGCGCCCTGTGCTGGGTGTATCTGTCCAGCGCCCGAAAATTTCTCCCCCAGATGGGCATGGGGACCCCCCATCGCGACCCTGATAAAGGATAAAGCAGAAGATAATGGATGGATGGATGGATGGATGGATATTAGTGCACTCATAGTGCCTATCCCAAACCCGAGGAAACTAGAGGGTTGCAATAGTCAGGAGCTCATATACTGTATGTCATAATAGTCATATATGCAGACTTTCTCACTGTGGCATGTCCTATCAGGAACAAGAAATAAGGAGAAGGAGAATAAATACCGAATCTGTCAATCTGGCCAAAGTAAAGGATCGGACATGTTTACATGTAACATGTTGATTGCTGTGAGAACACATATCAGCTCATTAAATATATAATACAAAATAAAAGCAAAAGAAATCACAAACAAATACTTTAATCCTACACTGACAGCACTGCAGGAGAGACATAATGCAGAGGTGTGTAAGAAGCTGTACTTCTGCTTGTCAGTCACACTTTGAAAATGTAACAAGCGAGATGACCTTGCTTATCAAACTTCACAAAGGAAGGTGCAAAACAAGCACAGCTCTTCCATTTCATTCGCAGCTTGATTATTTAGAGAAGGAAAGAGAAATAGATTCCACAGTCTGGACTATGACTAATGTGAGACTTAATTAAATCTATGAGCTGCTACTCAACCATAAAGCACTGAGGGGAAAAAAAGAGCTGGTTCCCGGCTTCATTCAGTAGCTGACTATTGTGATCAAATCGATTCATTTCAGCAGAGGAAATTAAAGTCTGGTTAATACAGCACTCCGTATATAGTTTATAATGTCACACATTTAAAATTGTACAGCTTGAATATAATTAACAGGCTTCTGCATGTCGTTCAGTCCACCACCGCTCGTGCTTTGAAAATGCCTTGATATGTTACGGCGTGTAATTACGATAATGACATTCAGACATTCAGATGAGTGTATTTATGGTAAAAAAAATATTGTCAGATGTGTGGCCCAGTGGCTGAGTGGTTAGCACGTTCACCTCTCAGCAATGGGGTTCCAGGTTCAAATCCCAATCTGGGTGGAGTTTCCATGTTCCCTGTGTCTGTGTGGGTTTCCTCAGGGTTCTCCGGTTTCCAATATTGGCCCAGTGATGGATTGGCACCATGTCCTGGGTGTATCTCCCCTGCATGGGCATGGGGAACCTCCCTGTGTCCTTGTAGAGGATTAAGCGGAATATAATAGATGGATGGATAATTGTTAGATCTTGTTTGAACAAGCCCAGCGATAGATTGGCGCCCTGTCCTGGGTGTATCTGCCCAGCGCCTGAAACGTTCTCCCCTGGATGGGCATGGGGGAACCCCCCCCCCCCCCCCCCACGACCCTAGTAGAGGATAAAGCAGAAGATAATGGATGGATGGATGGATGTTTGTACAAGTTACCTACATGACCGATTTGGAAAAGAAATGCATCATTTTGTAGACCTATTTATGTCCATACTTGCATGTTTGCATAAATCTTTATAGCAAAGATTGATAGATTTCTTTTTAATCTCCTCTATCATGTTGTGGTAAGGACCAAAACTCTGACAGTGCTTGCTATTGATCATGAAGATTAATGCAGTTATAGTAATAGTTCTGGCAATCGTTGTTTCAATCGCATATGGACAGACACAAGTCGAATGATATTAATAATAATACTGATTTGATGTCGCTGCTCAGTCAGTTGTTTTGTTTTTATTGTTTAACAATACAGAGCCATTACATACTAAAAACACTAAATCATGCAAAATGTGTTTACTCCACACTTGCTGTTTTTATCTACTCACTCACATGTGAATGGAAATGTGAAGTCACACTCGTGTTGTTTCCTAAAAAAAAAACAAGCCCATTATCAGCACAAACTGCACAATGTATCTCATTTCCCTGTCAGCTTGGTGTTTGGAGTTTAAAATGCCCTGATTGCAATAGAGGATGACTCAAGGTTAGGCCTCTTAACATCATTTTCTATGTACTTTACCACAAATGCACTCGACCGGCCTTGGAACAATTCCAGCTGAAGTGAAGTATGTAAGAAGCTCATTTTATGTAGCCAGGTCAACAAATTGACTGCAGGGTCCCGACCACAGATTCATCATTGTTTAGCTGGAGCCAATGCTGTACACTTGCCAATAAATCCACAATATGTAACCCTAGCACTCAAAAAATAATAAGTGTAATTACTCAGTGTGTGACTTCATACACTGAGTGAAAATTCTTGATTCAAAGGGTAAACAATAGAAACTATTCAAAAGAAATATACTCTTGTACTTACTAAATACTAGCTAACTGTTTTTAAACCTGCCCAGTGATAGATTGGTGCCCTGTCCTGGGTGTCTCTGCCCAGCGCCTGAAACGTTCTCCCCTGGATGGGCATAAGGAACAAACCCCCCCCCCCCCCCCCTACCCTAATATAGGATAAAGCGGAAGATAATGGATGGATGGATGGATGGATGGATGGATGGATGGATGTTATTAAACCACAGAAGATTAAACAGATCAGGGTGTTATGGGATGAATCTTCATTCAGTACCTCCAGGTGACTTAATCCACTTCATTGCCACGAAATTCAGAATACAGGGCCTCAATCTGACCTTAGTCAACCCCATATCACATAGCCATGGCCAGCTTTTAAATACTGTGCAAAATTACATTTGTTTTTAGGTCGAATTGTGTAATTTCACAGTTGTCACAAAACAAAAAGCTCACTTTGCTTCCTGAATCTCTTTTGGCCGATGCACGGCGTTCGGGAGTAATCTGCCGAGCGGAACGTGCCAAGAGGGGCTTAATTTTCTGGACGGCCATTATCAAGCTTTTGATGCGGCAGACTAATAAGCCCGTGTGCACAGTGTGTCAGGCTGACACTGCTGAAATGAGCAATTTACACTCACACCGGGGCCACGGGACTTGGCTGAGGGGTCTATCATGCAAAGCCAAAGAGGATCAGGAGGAGGGAGAGCAGCTGAGTCCTTTGGCGTTTTTAGAGTTGGGATGTGAATTATGTCTCCCAAACAGATCGAGCCATGGGGTAGACTTTTATAAACACCTCACCGATAAAAGAAATCACAGTGGACTTTAATGGATTACAATGGACTTTTCAGTCCGCTATGTTCTCTACCAATAGAAACAACAACAAGACAGAAATCCAAAGAGTTAAAGATTCGTGCCTTGGACAAATGAAAAGAGATCATCAGAGAGGAAATGAGGTAAAGGCATTGCACAGATGGCTCGCTTGCCATGTGGCATGCATTAAAGCTGGACCAACTCAGCAGAGAAGAAAGCTGCACAACAAAAGCCTGTGATTGGTCAACGTAACAAATGCAGGTTTAAAGAAGATGAACAGACTGGGGACATGTCGAAAAGATTTATCTATCTTGCTGTCATTTAATCTTTATTTATTTAAAGAGGTAATGCACCATCTGTTTCCTTCTCCTTTTTGTCTTTCTGTTTTTAGAGTTGAAGTGCAAGTGCTTACGGCTAGATTCACTCTACATGTTGACTGAAAAAGCCCACGATAGGAGGCTAATATTATTGTCAGGACACGGGCTGTCGATCATTGTTTGAACTGACCTAAGAGATTGCCGATGCCTTAGAACTGCCAGATAAATATCCAGCAGGCTAAATCATATCAAGTCATGTTAACTCCAGTGATATGAGCTTTTCAGATGTTAAACAGGATCTTAACTTTAACACATCAATACTTTTGGCCACCAATACTCTTGGTTGGCTTAGTGGTTAGCATGTTCGCCTCTCAGAGCTAGGGATTCCCGGTTCGAATCCCAATCTGGGTGGAGTTTCCATGTTCTCCTCATGTCTGCGTGGGTTTCCTCTGGGTTCTCCGGTTTCCTCCCACAGTCCAAAAACATGGATCAAGTCAATAGAGTTCTCCAAATTGCATATAGAGTGTGTGTGTGCCCAGCGAATAGATTGGCGCCCTGTCCTGGGTGTATCTACCCAACGCCCGAGACGTTCTCCCCTGGATGGACATGGGGAACCCCACTGCGACACTAATAGAGGATAAAGCGGAAGATAATGGATGGATGGATGGATGGATGGATGGTGCACAATGGAGAATGCTTGGAAACAGCCAACAATTTGACTGAGCAAGTTCATCTCTTCATGGAGGCAAGACAATGCACCATGGTAAGGTGGGCTGTAAGACTCATGAAACTTCTAGGACATTACCCTTGATGGCCCTTATGTTCTCCAGATATTAGTTCCATTCTCAATAATCTCATATATACATCAAAGGCTTGTATTTTTTATCATTTCAATAACTGTTGTCATATATTTGCCCTCACTAGCCATTTGGTAGCAGCTCAGCTCTTCAACTTCTTCAAGCAACAACATTCCAGGGCCTCAAAATTGCCTAGTTATTTTACGGTTCAATTGCAGACAAGCTCTGCAACTTCCACTCTGCGAACTAAGCAACAAGAAAACAATGAGCTGACAATCCGGCTCCACGAGCCAGTTGTCTGGCTCTCTGCTCTTCAAGTCTGATTGTAGAAGAACGCTCACTTTATATAAGGAATGGGCCTTGTTACACAGACAATGTCAGCACTGTGGGTGTCTAACCTTCACATGCAGTTGAATACCTGAAAATAAAAAAGTGAGCGCGCAGAACCAATTAAATCCAACAAAGGAGGCCAACCTCTTACCGAGCCCGCAGTCATCCAGCTGCAACAAACCGACTACCCAAAGCTTCCCACGCGTAAAGTAGCCTAATGGTCACTACAGGGTTCACAACACTGAAGATAGTACTGCATTTGTATATCTTTGACCTCAGTGAGATAGGGGTTTTTCCTATTTCCGCAACACTATAAGAGTTCTTCACCTGGCCGTTTAATTAATCCATTAAATTTCCAACAAATTCATTCACACTGGACAGGATTTCAGAACACAGTCAAAGCAAAAGCATGTATAGGATGGGTGTCTACATACTTTTAGCCATACATTTGATTTTTTTTTTTCCATCAAAAGGCAAATTTAAATCAGTTTCATATCTCAAAAAAAAGAAGATATTTTAAAATAATTTGCTTTGGGAATTTTGTTGGAACTAAACTATTAAAGGATGTAAAGTCGTGTACACAAGAAGCCCCATCATTGTTGTTGTTGTGTAATGAGAGCTGGGTCGCTTCTGTATTCTCTTTGTGCAGTCAAATATTAAGGAAGCTAATGATGTGGTGCTGTTTGTAGTTGCTGTCGCTTGCTTTTATTTCCACACAATTATTCAAACACGCACTGTTGGCTTGATGAATGATTGTAATGCTTGGCTATCCTGTTGTGCCATCAGGTGTGAGGTGAACAAATACCTGTTTATGTAATCACTCAGTATATGTACACAAGTGTCATATAGTGTTTAGGCTTAATGCTATAGTGTACAATGATTTCTCTATGCATTAAACTGTGCCAACAGTTTGGGGAAGGCCCTGTGTTTATTTTCGCTCTGTAGAAGGAATCAAGTGGTTGCTTGTGCACCAGAGCTACTCATCCAACATCATTCACTCATTTATCTTCCGCTTGATCTTCTTCGTGCTGATCCAGGAGAGAACGTTTTAGCTGCTGGGCAGCAAAGAGTGCCAGTCTATCGCTGGACATGCACTCACTCACACAGACACTATATGGGGCAATTCAGAGCAGCCAATTCACCTTGCATCCACGTTTTTGGACTGTGGGAGGAAACCAGAGAACCTGGACGAAAACCCAATGGAATTTGAACCTGGATAACCAATACTGAGAGGAAGACATACTACCCATCACCTACAATATAAGTCGCCATGTTACCCTCATCCTACATCAGTGCTTAATAATATAGAGTCAGTGTTGAATCAGTTACCACAGATCAAAACCCTGTAAAAACCTTCGTTATAATCAGTGCAGACGAGGACTAGTCATCGTACAGACCAGTGGCTTGGAATTGGTTGTCCATCAAGCTCACATAGTTATATATAGAACCTTTAATTGAATGGGATCTGTGCAGAAGGAGTTGCATTATGATCTGGGTTACATGCTGTCTTGCTCTCACAGTCAATTGGAGTCCTACAGTGGACTCAGTGTTGTCAGTGTGCACCGGACCTGCTGCTTGAGAGATGGTTTGTGAAATCCGGATGTGATACACTGCCAGAGAATGAAGTCATACCAAAAGTGCTGACAGTGTGCTGACAGAGCTGCTCATCAGTGGCACGGTGTCATTCAAGAGCCGCCTGTGTGCCAGTGGTGGGCAGAGTTATTACCAGCACAGCCATGATTTAGCCAGAACCTCTCCACTGTTTGCTCTTCTTTCAGTTACTACTACTGGCAGGCAGCATTCATCATTATCTGAATGCTTTTTTTCATGTATTTATGTAGTTTGCATTAAAAAAAATGCTAACAGGAAAATTTGGCATCCTAGACATTCACAGATAACCTCATAACCGTGGGCCAATAAGATAAGACCATTAATGTATTACCAGTACCACCAGTTCCATGTGTACTCTGTGCACCACATTCAAATTTATCCAGCATGCCTTATTCATCTATCTTCTATACTCCCCCATCCAACCTGCGCTCTGCATATCCACAGGCATTAAACAGCCCTTTCAGCGATTTCTGGCAGCTCCAACATAGTTCCAAAATCAACCGGCAAGGACGTGACAGACGTTCCTACTGCACTGATTTCCACTGGCCTAATCTGCATGTCGACCACAACTGCTTAACTCAGCTACTGATGCTGCAAACCTAAACTTATTTTACATACCAACTTTTTCTTCAGGGCATGGTGGCTTAGTGATGAGCATGTTCTCCTCTCAGTGCTAGGGAATCCCGGTTCGTATCCCCATCTGGGTGGAGTTTCCATGTTCTCCCCGTGTCCGCGTTGGTTTCCACCGGGTTCTCCGGTTTCCTCCCACAGTCCAAAAACATGGATTAAGGTCCCCAATTCTCCAAATTGCCCCATATAGAGTGTGTCTGTGTGAGTGAGTGTGTGCCCAGCGATAGATTGGCATCCTGTCCTGGGTGTATCTGCCCAGCACCCGAGACGATCTCCCCTGGATGGGCATGGGGAACCCCACCACGACCCTAATAGAGGATAATGGATAGAGGATAAAGCGGAAAGATAATGGATGGATAATGGAAGTTTTTCTTCAACCAAAACAGGTAAATAGTCTTGCTTGCTGTTTTTGTTAGAGGTCACAAAAATGGGATCCAAATGAGTAAATATGTCACAATCTCACACTGGATGCACTGCGTGATCCAAAACTATTTAAACAGGCATGTGAATTACACTGTGAGTGCATGGATACATACAGCCTCTATGGTTTTATAACACTGGAGACCCCAAATACCTTTCAGACACATACAAGGCTTTACACTGAAGGACATGTGCTCACTTGTTCTGGAAATCAAATCCAGAAGTCTATTCTGGGAAGATCTTAAATCTAAAACACAACACTTCATTATAGGCAAAAGGGCGTATCCCGTATTAAATAATTGAAAGTGCTGTCTATATACTTTCCGAAACATTAAGTACAATCCACCATCATTAGCAAGCTTGTAAATCTAATCACCAGTGTGTGATTAAAGCTTTTCTGATAGATCATAAGACATCACTGGGGAAATCGGGCTGCCAAAGAAAGCGGGAGAAAAACTGTCCGATGCTCTGATGTGGAGCCATAAATCTCTGGACAGAGATGATAAACATCCTCATCATTTATAGAGTGCAGTTCTGATTTATACACACTGAAATCAGGCCCGGCAAAAATAATACAATGATGTAATGTCTCTGTCCCTCCTCATTTCATGGCTGCATGGCGTCCTTTGTTTCAGTATGACAGGAAACCATGTGTGCTCTTATACGAAGCTTATTTACACTGGCAGACAAGATGTTGAATGCGCCATTGGCTGAAGATAAAGATAATTGTAATGTTGAGTAGAAGGGGAATCTTGTCATCGGTTCCAAAAGTGCAGTTCATACGAAGGGACGTTATAATACAGCTAGACTTGGCGTTCATTGCCACCTAGCGTCCAGAAGAGGAACTGCATTTTTTTCCAGAATGAAAATTAATTAGGTTTTAAACTAAATGTTTAGTATTTTTTTAAACTTATTTGACTTATTTTGATTCCATTTGCGTGTTTGTTTCGAAAATGAAACACAGTGTTCAGCGTCATGGAAACTAAGCAGCTAATTAGGAGGTTTAGATAAAGCCTTCGGATCATAAACAAAAGAATCGACTAGGGTTGATTTGCAAGTGATCGAATATTACTGATATAATATTATATATATATATATATTTAGAGAGAGAGAGAGAGAGAGAGAGAGAGAGAGAGAGAGGTGGTGACTTTGCTTTGTTGTTTATTTATACAAACTAAAACTTCTGCTTGAAACTTAACAATATGCGTGGAAGCCAAACATACCTTATACTGCCATCTGGTGTATCAACGAGTTATTGCCTTTTCGCATATTCCGATCCACATTTTAAAATAATATTTTCGACCCTGCAGGTTATTTAATAATCTCAGTTTGGGTGGATCAACATGATCTCGTGTAGTTCAGAACAAGACATTAAACTGCCATCTAGCGTCCAGAACAGGAACTGCCTTTATTCCACATATTTAATACTCTCATTATTAAATATGTGGAAAGTAGTTTTCCTTTGTTGTAAACCAGAATCTGTTTATTAACATCCATTTGTGTGCAGCAGCATTACATTTTGGAACATAATACATAGATACATGTACATAAACACACACATATACACACACAAACCACACAAACACACACACACACACATCCATCCATTCCATCCATTATCTTCCGCTTCATCCTCTATTAGGGTCACGGGGGGCGGTTCCCCATGCCCATCCAGGGGAGAATGTCTCGGGCGCTGGGCAGATACACCCAGGACAGGGCGCCAATCTATCACTGGGCACACACTCACTCACACAGACACACTCTATATGGGGCAATTTGAAGAACTCAATTGACTTGATCCATGTTTTTGGACTGTGGGAGGAAACCAGAGAACCCGGAGGAAGCCCATGCGGACACGGGGAGAACATGAAATCATATCATGACATCATATTACATATTTTTGCCACTTACAAATAAAATATAAGACTCTTTAATGTAATAAATGACCTAGTATGATTTTTGGTAGAGAGTTTACCACCCTAGCATTTTTTTGTCTCACCTGCCATATTGATTCATGGCACTTGGGTGGTCAGCTCCCAATTGCAAGATGTAGGCCACATATAGAGCATATTAGTGCATAAAGTGGCTGACATTTATATCTGATAAAAATACCAGATGTTTTTTAATACATGTGGGCCTATTGAGTTTTTTATATGAGGGTTACCTTTAGCTCACATGCAGTTTGTGAGTACTGAGGGCAGTGAGCTTTAATCATTTTACAAAAATGCTTGCTATTCGCTTGCTATTGACAAAATGTATCTGTAAATGTTACTAAAATGTTTCTAGTGAGTACTCGGTAAATGACCCAATTTTAGTGACAATGGAGTTTCAAGGAATATTGAAACCTACTAAAGAGATAATTCCACATGGCTTTGTTCATTGTAATCATAAAATGTTTCTACCTCAAGGCCGCATATTTTGATTTTGTACAGTCAGTTACAAAGGGTCACAGTAAGAAAAAAAAGACTTTATGCCGGGCTAACAATACAGGATCGGGCCTTTTAGTTGTACTGGTTGTCCATATTTTTGGTAAACATATTGCCCCAGCCGATGCTTAAACCTTATCATCAATTCTAACTACTTAGCTTTCAACAATGCTAAGGAATCACCTAAGAAAAATATCTTCTGCATGTATTTTAAATAATCTTTTGAACCACACAGAATCAGAAAAGCTAAGAGTCATGGGTATAATACTGCAGTTCACCTGGATATTCCTTATGTTATAGATTTTTCTTAATTTCTCATTTCTAAGTTGTCTTAGATGGAAGTGTCTGCAAAGGACTAGATCTAAATGTAAAGCTGGAGATTGTATGGTGATCAGCTAATGTGATATTACATTGTATTTGTCATAGTAAACATTCAGCTTTTATTAAGATGATTAACAGTAAAAAAAAGAAGTATATAAAACAAGGCAGTGTATATAATTTACCCCTACGACCATAATGACCATATGAGCATTTTATGAAAAATGTACATGGACAATAGGTCCAATACAAATCATAATGTGTCCACATACTATTGATGCACTGGTGTTTAACGAATGTTCCAAGGCCTCAAGGACAAATAGATCTCTGCTACACAAGCACTCCTCCACATCTAATGTATTACAAATATATATTTTTTTAATGTAACTGCTACAGAAGATCTAAGCAGTTTATTAATTTGTATAAACTTTGACGGACATTTTGAAGAAAAAAAAATAAAAAAATTCTAGCAAAAGGCAAACCAAACTGGGAACTTAATATTTAGAAATAAATTGATTGTTATGAAGAACTGAAATGCTGAATTTATAGATCATAATATTAAATACTCTAAACATGAGGATTTAAATAAGTAAACATCTGATCAGCTCTCATTTACAACAATCCTTTAAAAAATGGTTTGTGGGTATTTGTGCTGGTTCAGTAAACAGCTGAGGCACTGATTGATATTGAAGAGATGTTGAGAGGTCCTAAACCTTACTGATGTTTTAGATTTTCACAAGTATTGTTTGTATTTAAGTCCACAAATACATGTGGAGAACATGGAAATCCCACCAAAACCACACAATCTTTTTTTCAGGAAAGTCTGGACTTTCTTGAGGTAGAGCAGCATTACACTGTCATTTTGCAGACCCAAAACTGATTCGGAGTCAGGAAACTGGGCCGGCAGGAGCAATGACAATTTTGGGCCTTGCACAAGGGTCCATATTGGCAACTTTGATGACCTTGGTGTTTAAACCTTTAGATCGACAGCCCAACACCATAACCACTGATCTATACTCCATGAAAGCAGCAGAGCTACTACTTTAATTCATCCATACAGCAAACAAATCCTCTTTAAAAATGTTGAATCCTAATTACATGTTCATCATTATAACTTTAGTAAGTAATTTCATATCTATACACGTGTGCACACACACACACTGTCTTTTATTTTTTTACTGTAACTATCATTCGTCTCATTTGTGATGATTAATAAAATGTCAAGGCCACAATGTGAAACTCACAAAAGGACACACTTGTTACATTTGGTTTCATTATGAAATCACAGGTCAATGATACCACCACAGGTTTATGAAGCTCATCCTATATTTTAGTAGTAATAATTCTAACTTACATTTATATAATCCTGTTTATTTTATGATGGTTGTTGGTACCATGCATAATAACCATGTACTGAAAAAATACTTTAAAAGAAAATGCAAAAAAATCTTTCCTTTTTTTAATTGCTTTTGTATTATTACATGCCAAAATGTTTGAGAGTTATGCATACTAAGTAAGCAGTCATTTAACTTTTGCAAATGACCTTTAAGAATTACTGGACTTTTCATGCTGCTGATTTGTAAGTGAGCAAATTGTCATTTAATGCTTTTGGCTAATATAAAAGGCTTTAATCAAATAAATATGTCCGACACTGGGTCTGTTACATAACTGATAACAGCTTTTTTTCAACTTCCAAATGAGTGCTATAAAAGCTTTCATGTTCAATGTGCAAAATATAAAGAATATTTAAAAAAAAAAAAAAAGGGATTCATTTTATTTCTCCAAATATGTAATGAGTACAGCACAGAAGTACAGAATTTTTCACTTTATACAGACAGAATCGTGTGATGTATGAATATCTGATTTGGTTAGAACTGAAGATTTTGTACTCGACCTTGAACCAATACAAAAAATCCGAAAGATCATCAAATTGTTCTGTAGTACCCACTTTGCTTTTCTCCACCGTCCTACAGTTACCCAACCCAATTTAGAAACATCTTATCTTTGGATGTGGGGTGGAGACACGTGAAGCAGATTCATATAAAGGAAGGAGTGATCTGCTGGTATTCTCAACAAGTGCAAAAATCTCAGAGACAAAACTTTTAATCCAAACAGAAGTGAGTTTTTCCTCTTTCTTTCTTTTTTCCCATGCTCTATTATTATGAGCAGCAGCTGCAGAACAGTTAACTTAAAAAACAAAAGTAAATTGAATTCTTTTTTTCAGAATCACCATGAAGATCCTGCTTGGAGCTGTGCTTCTTACTCTGCTTATTGCAGATGGTAAGTGACCTCAATATCAAACCTCTTCATACTTAATGCATTCCATTGTGTTAAAACATTCCATTGTGTTCAGAGGAACCATTTCATTCTCACAGCTGACCTGTAATTGTTAATAAATCTTGTATTTCTGTTTATACAGGTTCTGCCCTTCTGTGCTACAACTGTGTGGGTAATGATATTTCCAAATGCAAAATCACCCAATGCCTGGACCCCCCTGTTTGTCTGAGTACATACCTCGTGTCCAAGTCAGGGGGTAAGTATATGTAATTGTGATCTGATCACTTAATTTATGTTTAAAATGCAGTTCTATAATACATTTTTCCACAAAACTAATCAACAGTACAACAAACAGTATTACAACAAAAGCTTGTAATGGTTAATGTTATTTTTTTGCTTGTTTTTCTTTACAACAGTTTTCAATTACAAGAACTGCACAACCCCAAACATGTGCTCTTCAACACGAAAAGAAAAGCCTTCTTCTATTTGCTGCTCTGCCGATCGTTGCAATTCGATGAACGTGTATAACAAATAACTTAACTTTTACTGTTAAACATAGCACAGCATTAGCATCTGGCTGTTAAAATCAGTAGTGCATGACTATGAAATCTATGACATCTTTAATAAACAGCATTTAAAAAAAAAAAAAACACTTGCACTTCTCTTTCTTTACACAACATGTGACAATTTTTTATTTCATTTGAAAACTCATAATATCACTGAACCTACTGCTGGGACTGAAATATGTCCACATACATTTATCGATTACTTGTTATATTCACCTACCCCTTGTTGTCTAAAACCTCCTATAGCAAGGGGTACAAAACTACAACCCTAGTAGAGAATTAAGCTGAGCTCAGCTCAGCGCTCCTCTGGTCACAATCTGTGAAAGCCAATTGAATCACCTTTATAGTGTGTCCCACAGGTGATGGTGATTAATCACTTTGTGGCACACTGGGAGTTCGATGTACAAGTTTACCTTGTCCAAAGCTGCCACCTGCAGGTTGTAGGAAAAATGCTACACTGGTGCAGCCAGAAACTTAAAGATTTCATCACCGGATTCCATTATTCCATTCCATTATTGCAGAACCATCATGAAGATCCTGCTTGGGATTCTTGTTCTTGCTCTGCTCAAACTAATTTTAGTCCTTATTATTCAAATTTGACACTTATTTTCAACAGCAGTTCAATCTCACTGTTATAATGAACTCACAAGCTTTAATCTGTTTGAACAGGAACATCTCTGATGTGCTACAAATATAGTTCAATTGATTTACCTGTAACCTGTAAGCCTGGTATGGACACCTGTATGACAACAACTTACTACAACCCAAAAGTGTCAATCACACATTGATTGATTTTTTTTGTATTAGATTTTACATCTACTTGCACATAATTAAGATTGTAAACAAAATTCATTCATTCATTATCTCCCGCTTTATCCTCTATTAGGGTCGCGGTGGGGTTCCCCATGCCCATCCAGGGGCGAACGTCTCGGGCGCTGGGCAGATAGACCCAGGACAGGGCGCCAATCCATCGCTGGGCATATAAACAAAATAACTTGCTTAATAAAGTGCTTACAATTTACCACACTATGTTCTGGAACCTGCTATTGTACTGCTAACTGTACTACCATCTGAGATTTTGTGCAAAATCGGATTACTGTCTACATTTTTCTGTTCATAATCCTGGGATCCGCTGTTGCAAAACAGACCTTTGCAACAACTTCTAATCCAGAACAGCGCTAGCGAATGTGGAATTCACTGGACAAGTTTTAATTCTAAACTCATTTATCAACATTTCACTATTCAGATGTACAGAACTGTCTGAAAGTGTACAGTAAACAGTAATCTGACTCATATAGATTTATAACAGACTTAACTTCATTTTATACATTTACTTTTTATTACTTTTCACATATAAGCTGCTACCATGTTTGATGACACCGGGGTTTGCAGCTCCTGATTGCATGATATGGATTAATAATAAGATTAGAGTCACAGATCAGTAGGTCACTTAACGCACACTTGAGGTAGCAGCCTTATTTCTGGCAAATGTTTTAATATACATGGGTCACATTAACGTTTTTCATATAAAGGCCACTTTTTACTCATGTGCAGATTGCCAGTGCCAATTTTGTAAATAATGAAAAAAGACAGGAGTCTCAGTATTAACAGAACCATTTAGTACTAAAACTAAGATATGTTTCAGATCTGATCCTGTATTTTAGCGCTTTACCTTTAAACCAGGGATACCGCAGGATCATTTCTCAACTTGTCTCTAACTCAGACATACATTAGAATCACAAATAAGTAACAGTAAGGGGTCATTGCCGGGTGTCCATATATCACCCAACTGTGTTTATGGTTGTGAACCTTGACATTTTAAACTCAACACAATTTAACAAATGAAATGAAATCACTTAGTGTCCAGTGTGAAAAAGAAAAATCATAAAATTAATTGTATTCAGATTGCAGGCATTTCTGAGCAGTGACAATTTGCCATGTGAGGCCATAAACATGAGGGTTTTTTTTTAAAATAAGACAATTACAAGTTAATAACTTGCAGATAATTTTTATTAAGATTTACATCACGTAAATTTTAAAAGTCCAATTTAGTTGTTGCAATAATTACTCTGGCAACAGAAGACATCGCTCGAAGTGCTCTTCTTTTGATTGCATTGTGCCGCAGTGGTGCAGTACTTCATATAATAACCTAAAAGACATGAAAAAGGTTAAACAGTTAGTCCAGTTAGTGACAAGGACCAACTAACTTTGAGTACATTAGCAGTTTCCACAGTTTATAACTTATAACCAGTTTTTAACTTATAACCATATGCTAATATAGAAATACAGGTAAAACAAGGACCCAATGTTGAATTCCAAAAGTACAGTTTTAAGGGGCCATAAATCCAGATATATGTGAATATTTGTTACCAAAGCAGTAAAACGCGGTGACAGTTCAATAGTTATTAACACTTGTTTTGTAACATTTTAGCCTTAATTATGCAATTATGTACTTAATATTCTGGGTGTGTAGAGTTCTTAACTACGTTTATGAATTCCACATCAGGACCAAGGGGTCTGTGTCTGAATATGATTTTTTCTGTTTTCTTTGGAGTATTTTTTTCTCCAGTTTTAAAGCTAATTTAAAAGTAATAATACTCAAAATATTAAATATTAAAAGTAATATATATATTTATATATATATATATAATATATATATATATATATATATATTATATATATATATATAATTATCTATGAGATGTGGTTTATAAACATAACTCAAAGGTAACAAGAACTGAACATTTAAGAATGCAAAAGGTAAATATTGTTTCATACTACTTTATGAAATTATAATTTTTTTATATTATGTTGTCCAGATTGTATATTGTGTTTATTTAAAAAAGTACATATTGTCCGATGACATGTAAACAGTCAGCAATATGTCACTAAGAAAAATAAAAACCTCGCAATAAACTTACCACCGTAGCTGCTGCTTTGCCTTTCTCTTATACAGGTATCCTCTCCACTGGCACAAGGCACCCCGAAGCACTGAAATGGCTTATCACATTTCATACAGTTCAGAGCAGAACCTGTTTAAAATATATACAAAAGTTTGTGAAACTGCAACCTCTCTACAAATCTAAACAGTGGTAATGTTTTTCATTCAGGTGATTTCAGACTTCTAATCACTTTTAAAATATAATATAAATTTAGGCTAAATTTACTCACCGCCGGCCAGAAGCATACCAAAAACCAGGGCCAAAAGTAGCACCTTCATCCTTCTGCAATGTGACAAACAACTTTTTTGGCATATATTTAACCATATAACTTAAACAGGAAATATGAAAAAAAAAACTCTAACTATATAGACTCCTCTAAAAAAAACTCTAACTTGGGGTTTTTTTATTACTGTAAGTGTCAACCCCATTATTAACCATATAGAAAATGAGGGCAAGTATATTGTATAAGAAATCTTACCTTAAATGCAAGATACTACGGTACAAAGCTGGAGTTTTCCTCAAAAACTTTAAGCTTTCTATCTTAACTGTATCATTAACCCATCTTAAATAGATCTGCTGTTCAAATTAAAGCATAATGGTTTGATTTGTCTACTGGCCAAAATACACTGCACTGTTTGTATATGGCTACATTTGAATCATTTACAAACATAATTATATTTTGGTTAGGACATAACCCTACGGCTTGGGAGCATGTTTGAGAAAATGTCTACTTGGAAAGCAGTCTTTCTGTTTACTCAAAATATTTTACACCTTTTACTGCAGAAGGAGACAATCCTGAGTCCATAACTACTTGTATCATGTCAAGAGATCATTTAGTAGAGGCCTTCATCCAAAATGAAATATAAGCATCCCAACTTGATGGTTGATGTTTGCTGATACCTGAGGGTTTCATAAACAGTAGAACCACATCCTTATTTATCTTCACATATCCTTAAGACATAAGTGTTTTCTAGAAAAAATTCCTATAACTGACAAATATGCTCAAATAATACTAATTGAACTGAAATAAAATTAAAAAAACTAGCATAAACTTTTTTTTTGCAAAAAAAAAGTGCAAAAATTGAACTTTATTTTTTTTTACTTTGAATGTCATTAACTTAGTGGTTGTCATGGATGTTGACACATTTGCATTTATTTAGATCTCCATTTAAAAAAATAATGTCTTTTAAAAAAAATTGAGTTAATTTCACACTAAAAGGGTTTTTCATATCCTGTGGATGTTCTGCACATACACCATATTAATAAATGTTTATTAATAAGCATTCAGTTAAGGTGTTTTATTCAGTCCTATTGCCAAGAATCTATAAAATTAACCACATTGTATATGTGTGTGTGTGTGTGTGTGTGTGTGTGTGTGTGTGTGTGTGTGTGTGTGTGTGTGTGTGTGTGTGTATGTGTGTGTTTGTGTGTGTGTGGGTATCTTTGCACATGTTAACACATTTAATTACAAAGATCCTATTTAATTGCAGCCTCAAGCTGGTCGGCACAATGTAAATCGTTTACTTTAATAGTGAAAAAAAATAAATTATAAATTATGGTTATGGTTAGAGTTGGTTGATGTTTAGGGATATTGGTTAATGTTAGCACTGTAGTATTCATAGTTAAGGTATAGTTAAAGTCTCTAAAAAATAATGAAAGTTTCAGGATGGTCCTCAGAATGCAAAAAAAAAACAAACCTTCAATTAGTATAATATAGGTAATTTAGGTAATTTACAGATCAATATTTGCTGTACTTGTGCAGTGGATCTATATAAGTAGAGGTAATGGTAAAGTCCATACATACAAACGTAAAGTCAGAGAGAAAACTTCCAGCTCTATACAGTTGTGTCTTCAATCAAGCCAATGTAAGTACATTTTTACTTTTCCTTTGTACTACTTTGAACAAAATAATACTTTTGAGTTATTCATAAATATTCTACTTGTGTAAAAGTGCATTTAATATATATTTATTAAATGTTTTTCTTCACTTTTGTTCTGTCTTTGCAGAATAATGAAGGTTCTACTCGTGACTCTGGTTCTTGGCATGCTGTTGGCAAGCGGTAAGCAACTTAATATTCAAGTTTATACATATTTTCAATTTTAATGTAGATTTGAACTACAATTATTTAAATATTTAGATTTTATCTTGTTGCTGCTCTTGGCCTTTAATCAGACAGAGGATTGACATGAACATAAAACAGTCAATATCATTTACATATCCACCAATAAGGAAGTATTCATGCCCTCAAGTCCTCTTAAAGCTTTTAAGACTTTAGAAAGTTTATTCTGCTCTAATTTTATCAGTTCATTATTCACTTTTTATTATCACTATCTATGCAGAATTAAGTCTAAGCAAATGAATCATTTAAACCTGTCTTTTAGTTTGTGTTTGGACTGTGAAAGAATGTAATAAAAATAAAAGCATCTTAACTAACAGGTCTGCAGTTTCTGATAAGAACCTCTAATGAAGGGATTATAGGCCCTGGATCTAAAATCATGGTTTAATTCTAATATCAAGAAATAAAATGTTTGCACTTCTCTTTATCTGATTTAGAAGCACTGTCCTCTTTAGTAACTTTGTTAGTAAATTATATCTATTGCTCAGGTTCTGCTCTGAAATGTGTAAAATGTGACTGGGCAACAAAAAAATGCTTTGGGGAAACCTGCAGTGGCGGAGCAGACACCTGTTACGCTGGCTGGGAAGGCACACCCATGTCCGGTAAGTCTGTACTTATTAGTTTTTTTTGTTAATAGTTAGAAATGTTTTACTGTCAACTTACTGCATGTGTGCAGTAAATGTAAAGCTAGTGAATAGAAATTAGTTTTTTTTTTTAGTATTTTACATGTTTTTAACGATTTTTAGACACCTGTTCTGACACCTTAATATTTTTTTTTGTCTTTTAGCTTATTTTGCGAAGTACTGCATCACTTCATCATTGTGCAATTTTAAAAAGGCAGTGAGTCTTGGAAAAGTTGCCTGCTGCCAGACTGACTACTGTAACAACATCATGTTATAAGATTTAATTAATGTTATATTTGAAATAAATAATATCTGCAAATTATTCAGGCTAACATGAATTCATTTAAAGTACAACTTGTGTAATTAAAACCAAAACCCTTATACAAAAGAAAACATCTTGCATGGAAACCAAAACCAGAACGTTCATGTTGCGAGGTGCCACTGTGATGCCCAAATGATATAGCTTTTATCTGGAAAATTACAGTAAGAATAGGTCATTTTGAGTCATAATTGGTTAAAAATCAACGAGAAATCTGTGTTAACTAAGACTGTAAGCCTTATCAAAGTGTCCAGTATGGGGTTTTAGCTAGGTCAGTATGGTTATTAACAAAAAAAAATCTATTACCTCACAAGGTACATCTAAACCTGTAACAAAATGAACCTGAAGGCAACATTCACTGTTATTTTATTAGTGTGGAGATCATGCTTTATGCAAAAAAAATATAAAAAGTGGCCACAACAACCTTACATATACAAATAAAACAGCTCTATTCTGCAGGATTAAGATTTTCCAAAGCTTTTAAAGATTTATCTACATTCAACAGAATTCCATCTCCTGGATCATAGAAAGGACACATTTAGAACACATTGTACATATTTAAAAAGGAGAACAGTTCAGCTTCTTTGTTTGGCGACAGTTCAGCAGTTTTAATACCATCTCTATCTTGTGTGCATCCTTCTTAAAGCATGACAGCATGGCATAGTCCCTCAGGACATGCTCCACAATTCCAGCATGAACCACTTGATTTGTTACACTTTCATTATTTTCTAACTGCAGACTTTCTTCATCCAGCAACTGCAGACAGGAAGGAAATGTGTTCAAAACACTCTTGTTTACATCAAACTTAACACTGAAGACAAAACTTCCTTTTGACAATTTTCAAAATGAAGGTTACATTGTTCATTTTTTCAAAGAGGTGTAGTGCAATATTTTTTAAACTTTATTGTCTTATTGCTAGATAGGCATTTTCTTCCTGAAACTGACATTTTTAATAAGGATGAGCTCTCCATGCTTGAGGTTTACCAGTTTTTTTTAAATCCACGTGATCTTGTCAAGGAGACTGCTGGGGGCATTAACATACTGATCTAAAGAATCCAGCAGGTCAGCCAAGGGATCGATCCAGGACTGGATCAGATTAAGAACAGAGTTATTTTAAAAATAATAAAAAAAAAGGTGATGTGTTTGAGCTCATAATAATCATTACATAATCTCATTTTAAGTTTTAGTAGAGATCTTAATAAAGTCTTATGTTGTGCTTAGATTTACCAAAATAATGAACTTATTTACTAAAGACAGGAGTCTCAGTATTAACAGAACCATTTAGAACTAAAACTAAGATATGTTTCAGTTCCTATCCTGTACTTTACCTTGATTTTACATTATATTTGTCTAAACCAGGGATACCGCAGGATCATTTCTCAACTTGTCTCTAACTCAGACTTACATTAGAATCACAAATAAGTAACAGTAAGTGGTCATTGCCGGGTTTCCATATCACCCAACTGTGTTTAAGGTTGTGAACCTTGACATTTTGAACTTAACACAATTTAACAAATGAAACGAAATCACTTAGTGCCCAGTGTAAAAAAGAAAAATCATAAAATGAGTTGGATTCAGATTGCAGGCATTGCTAAGAAGTGACAGTTGCAGTGTTAGGCCATAATCATGAGGGTTTTTTTTTTATTAGACAATTACAAGTTAATAACTTGCAGATAATTTTTATTAAGATTTACATCACGTCCAATTTAGTTCTTGCAATAATTACTCTGGCAACAGAAGACATCTCTCGAAGTGCTCTTCTTTTGATTGCATTGTGCCGCAGTGGTGCAGTACATCATAAAATAACCTAAAAAAGACAAAAAAGGTCAAACATTTAGCCCAGTTAGTGACCAGGACCAGATAACTTTGAGTACATTACAAGTAAATTAACAAAGGTTAATATCCATCCATTCATTATCTTCCGCTTTATCCTCTAGTAGGGTCGTGGTGGGGTTCCCCATGCCCATCCAGGGGAGAACGTTTCTGGCGCTGGGCAGATAGACCCAGGACAGGGTGCCAATCCATTGCTGGGCAAGAAAGGTTAATAAGAGGCAGATAAATAATATGTAAATCTAATGTGTAGCAGTTACCACTGTTTTATAACTTATAACCATGTTTTATAACTTATTTTTAACTTATATCCATATGCTAATATAGAAATACAGGTAAAACAAGGACCCAATGATGAATTCAATAGTATAACGTATGTTCAAAAGAGCTAATTAGGGCCTGTGTGTACAGTTTAGCGGGCCATAAATCCAGATATATGTGAATATTTGTTACCAAAGCAGTAAAACCAGGTGACAGTTCAATAGTTACAAATATTCATTCATTCATTCATTCATTATCTTTTGCTTTATCCTCTGTTAGGGTCACGGTGGGGTTCCCCATGCCCATCCAGGGGAGAACGTCTCGAGCGCTGGGCAGATACACCCAGAACAGGGCGCCAATCCATCGCTGGAATAGTTACAAATATTTGTTTTGAAACATTTTAGCCCTAATTATGCAATTATGTACTTAATGTTCTTGGTGTGTACAGTTCTTATCATCGTTTATGAATTCCATATCAAGACCAAGGGGTCTGTGTCTGAATATGATTTTTTCTGTTTTCTTTGGTGTATTCTTTTCCAGTTTTTAAGCTACTGTGAATGCTAAATGTTAATTATTACTCATATATATTTTTATCTAATAAATTATCAATGAGATGTGGTTTCGACTCAAATGTAACAAGAACTGAACATTTAAGAATGTAAAAGGTAAATATTGTTTCATACTACTTTATGAAATTAATATTTTTTTATATTATGTTGTCCAGAGTGAATGTTATGTTTATTTAAAAAAAGTACATATTGTTGATGACATGGAAACAGTCAGCGATATGTCACTAAGAAAAATAAAAACCTAGCAATAAACTTGCCACCGTATCTGCTGCTTTGCCTTTCTCTCATACAGGTATCCTCTACACTGGCACAAGGCACCGCGACGCAGCGAAATGGTGCATCACATTTGACACAGTTCAGAGCAGAACCTGTTTAAAATATATACAAAAGTTTGTGAAACTGAAACCTCTCTACAAATCTGCAAACAGTAATTTGTTAGATTGTTCTGTAATTTTGTAATTTTGCGGTGATTTTGTAATTTTAATCCAGGTGATTTCAGACTTCTAATCACCTTTCAAATATAATATAAATTTAAGCTATATAATATAAATATATAAATAAATATATAAAATATATAAATAGAAATATAATATAAATTTACTCACCGCCGGCAAGAAGCATACCAAAAACCAGGGCCAAAAGTAGCACCTTCATCTCTCCGCAACGTGACAAACAACTTTTTTGATATATATGTTACCAGATAGCTTAAACGGGAAATATGAAAAAAGAACTCTAACTTGAGGGTTTTTCATTACTGCAAGTGTGAACCCCATGATTAACCATATTAAAAATGAGGGCAAGTATATTGTATAAGAAATCTCACCTTAAATTCTATATAATAAGGTACAAAACTGGAGTTTTCCTCAAAAACTATAAGCTTTCTATTTTAACTGGATCATTAACCCATCTTAAATAGATCTGCTGTTCAAATTAAAGCAAAATGGTTTAATTTGTCTACTGGCCAAAATACACTGCACTGTTTGTATATGGCTACATTTGACTCTTTCACAAACATAATTATATTATGATAGGGACATAACCTTACGGCTAGGCAGCATGTGTGAGAAAATGTCTCCTTGGAAAGCAGTCTTTCTTTTTACTTAAAATACTTTACACCTTTTACTGCAGAGTCCATAACTACTTTTGTGATGTCAAGAGATCATTTAGCAGAGGCCTTCATCCAAAATGAAATATAAGCATCCCAACTTGATGGTTGATGTTTGCTGATACCTGAGGGTTTCATAAACAGTAGAACCACATCCTTATTTATCTTCACATATCCTTAAGACATAAGTGTTTTCTAGAAAAAATTCCTATAACTGACAAATATGCTCAAATAATACTAATTGATATGAAATAAAATTTAAAAAACTAGCATAAACTTTTTTTTTGCAAAAAAAAGTGCAAAAATTTAACTTTTTTTTTTTTACTTTGAATGTCATTAACTTGTCATGGATGTTGACACATTTGCATTTATTTAGATCTCCATTTAAAAAAATAATGTCTTTTTAAAAAAATTTATTTAATTTCACACTAAAAGGGTTTTTCAGATCCTGTGGATGTTCTGCACATACACCATATTAATAAATGTTTATTAATAAGCATTCAGTTAAGGTGTTTTATTCAGTCCTATTGCCAAGAATCTATAAAATTAACCACATTGTGTGTGTGTGTGTGTGTGTGTGTGTGTGTGTGTGTGTGTGTGTGTGTGTGTGTGTGTGTGTGTGTGTGTGTTTGCGTGTGTGTAGGTGTCTTTGCACATGTTAACACATTTAATTACAAAGATCCTATTTAATTGCAGCCTCAAGCTAGTCGGCACAATGTAAATCGTTTACTTTAAAAGTGAAAAAAAATGAATTATATTTTATGGTTATGTTTAGAGTTGGTTGATGTTTAGGGATATTGGTTAATGTTAGCACTGTAGTATTCATAGTTAAGGTATAGTTAAAGTCTCTAAAAATAATGAAAGTTTCAGGATGGTCCTCAGAATGCAAAAAACAAACAAACCTTCAATTAGTATAATTATAAGTAATTTAGGTAATTTACAGATCAATATTTGCTGTACTTGTGCAGTGGATCTATATAAGTAGAGGTAATGGTAACGTCCATACATACAAACATAAAGTCAGAGAGAAAACTTCCAGCTCTATACAGTTGTGTCTTCAATCAAGCCAATGTAAGTACATTTTTACTTTTCCTTTGTACTACTTTGAACAAAATAATACTTTTGAGTTATTCATAAATATTCTACTTGTGTAAAAGTGCATTTAATATATATTTATTAAATGTTTTTCTTCACTTTTGTTCTGTCTTTGCAGAATAATGAAGGTTCTACTCGTGACTCTGGTTCTTGGCATGCTGTTGGCAAGCGGTAAGCAACTTAAGATTTGAACTACAATTATTTAAATATTTAGATTTTATCTTGTTGCTGATCTTGGCCTTTAATCAGACAGAGGATTGACATGAACATAAAACAGTCAATATCTTTTACATAACCACCAATAAGGAAGTATTCATGCCCTCAAGTCCTCTTAAAGCTTTTTAGAATTTAGAAAGTTTATTCTGCTCTAATTTTATCAGTTCGTTATTCACTTTTTATTATCACTATCCATGCAGAATTAAGTCTAAGCAAATGAATCATTTAAACCTGTCTTTTAGTTTGTGTTTGGACTGTGAAAGAATGTAATTTAAATAAAAGCATCTTAACTAACAGGACTGCAGTTTCTGATAAGAACCTCTAATGAAGGGATTATAGGCCCTGGATCTAAAAGTCATGGTTTATTTCTAATATCAAGAAATAAAATGTTTTCATTTCTCTTTATCTGATTTAGAAGCACTGTCTTCTTTAGTAACTTTGTTAGTAAATTATATCTATTGCTCAGGTTCTGCTCTGAATTGTGTAAAATGTGACTGGGCAACAAGAAAATGCTTTGGGGAAACCTGCAGTGGCGGAGCAGACACCTGTTACGCTGGCTGGGAAGGTTCACCCTTCTCTCGTAAGTCTGTACTTATTAGTTTTTGTTTTTATTTGTTAATAGTTTCAAACCAATCAGTTAGAAATGTTTTACTGTCAACTTACTGCATGTGTGCAGTTAATGTTAACTTAGTGTATAGAAATTAGTTTGCATTTTTCATTTTGCATGTTTTTAATGATTTCTAGACACCTGTTCTGACCCTTTAATATTTATTTTTTTGTCTTTTAGCTTATTTGGCGAAGTACTGCATCGCTTCATCATTGTGCAGTTTTAAAAACACAATGAGTGGTGGACGAGTTGTCTGCTGCCAGACTGACTACTGTAACAACAACAAATCATAATATTTAATTAATGTTATATTTGAAATAAATAATATCTGCAATTTATTCAGGCTAAGATGAATTCATTTAAAGTACAACTTGTGTAATTAACTTGTGCCAGTAGCCAAAACCAAAACCCTTATACAAAAGAAAACATCTTGCATGGAAACCAAAACCAGAACGTTCATGTTGCGAGGTGTCACTGTGATGCCCAAATGATATAGCTTTTATCTGGACAATTACAGTAAGAATAGGTCATTTTGAGTCATAATTGGTTAAAAATCAACTAGAAATCTGTGTTAACTAAGACTGTAAGACTTATCAAAGTGTCCAGTATGGTGTTTTAGCTAGGTCAGTATGGTTTAACTCTTGGTTATTAACAAAAAATTTCTATTACCTAATCTATTACCTATTACAGTCTTTCTTTTTACTTAAAATACTTTACACCTTTTACTGCAGAAAGAGACAAATCCATAACTACTTGTCAAGAGATCATTTAGCAGAGGCCTTCCAAAATGAAATATGAGCAACCCAACTTGACGGTTGATGTTTGCTGATACCTCTTGCTGAAATAGAAGAACCACATCCTTATTTATCTTCACATATCCTTAAGACAAAAGTGTTTTCTAGACAAAATTCAGATAATTGACAAATATGGCCAAATAATACTAATTGATATGAAATAAAATTTAAAAAACTAGCATAAACTTGAAATTACACATTTCTTTTTTTACTTTGAATGTCATCAACTTAGTGGTTGTCATGGATGTTAACACATTTGTGTTTATTTAGCTCTCAATTTAAAAAATAATGTCTTTTTAAAAAAATTTGAGTTAATTTCACACTAAAAGGGTTTTTCAGATCCTGTGGATGTTTTGCACATACACCATATTAATAAATGTTTATTAATAAGCATTCGATTAAGGTGTTTTATTCAGTCCTATTGCCAAGAATCTATAAAATTAACCACGTTGTATGTGTGTGTGTGAGTGTGTGTGTGTGTGTGTGTGTTAGTGTGTGTGTAGGTGTCTTTGCACGTTAACACATTTAATTACAAAGATCCTATTTAATTGCAGCCACAAGCTGGTCGGCACAATGTAAATCATTTAGTTTAAAAGTGAAAAAAAAATGAATTATATTTTATGGTTATGGTTAGAGTTGGGTTATGTTTAGGGATATTGGTTAATGTTAGCACTGTAGTATTCAAAGTTAAGGTATAGTTAAAGTCTCTAAAAAATAATGAAAGTTTCTGGATGGTCCTCAGAATGCAAAATAAAAACAAACCTTCAATTACTATATCCTTCATTCATTCATTCATTCATTCATTCATTCATTATCTCCCGCTTTATCCTCTATTAGGGTCGCGGTGGGGTTCCCCATCCAGGGGAGAACATCTTGGGCGCTGGGCAGATACACCCAGGACAGGGCGCCAATCCATCGCTGGGCACATACTTACTCACACAGACACACTCTATATGGGGCAATTTTGAGAATTCAATTGACTTGATCCATGTTTTTGGACTGTGGGAGGAAACCAGAGAACCCAGAGGAAACCCACGCAGACACTGGGAGAACATGGAAACTCCACCCAGATGGGGATTCGAACCGGGAATCCCTAGCGCTGAGAGGCGAACGTGCTAACCACTAAGCCACCGTGCCGCCTCAATTAGTATAATTATAAGTAATTTAGGTAATTTACGATCAATATTTGCTGTACTTGTGCAGTGGATCTATATAAGTAGAGGTAATGGTAACGTCCATATATACAAACATAAAGTCAGAGAGAAAACTTCCAGCTCTATACAGTTGTGTCTTCAATCAAGCCAATGTAAGTACATTTTTACTTTTCCTTTGTACTACTTTGAACAAAATAATACTTTTGAGTTATTCATAAATATTCTACTTGTGTAAAAGTGCATTTTATATATATTTATTAAATGTTTTTTCTTCACTTTTGTTCTGTCTTTGCAGAATAATGAAGGTTCTACTCGTGACTCTGGTTCTTGGCATGCTGTTGGCAAGCGGTAAGCAACTTAATATTCAAGTTCATACATATTTAAATTTTAATGTAAATTTGAACTACAATTATTTAAATAATTAGACAGAGAATTGACATGAACATAAAACAGTCAATATCATTTACATATCCACCAATAAGGAAGTATTCATGCCCTCAAGTCCTCTTAAAGCTTTTAAGACTTTAGAAGGTTTATTCTACTCTAATTTTATCAGTTCATTATTCACTTTTTATCACTATCTATGCAGAATTAAGTCTAAGCAAATAAATCATTTAAACCTGTCTTTTAGTTTGTGTTTGGACTGTGAAAGAATGTTATTTCAATAAAAGCATCTTAACTAACAGGACTGCAGTTTCTGATCAGAACCTCTAATGAAGGGATTATAGGCCCTGGTTTCAAAAGTCATGGTTTATTTCTAATATCAAGAAATAAAATGTTTTCATTTCTCTTTATCTGATTTAGAAGCACTGTCTTCTTTAGTAACTTTGTTAGTAAATTATATCTATTGCTCAGGTTCTGCTCTGAATTGTGTAAAATGTGACTGGGCAACAAAAAAATGCTTTGGGGAAACCTGCAGTGGTGGAGCAGACACCTGTTACGCTGGCTGGGAAGGCTCATTCTTGTCCGGTAAGTCTGTACTTATTAGTTTTTTTTCTTAATAGTTTCAAACCAATCAGTTAGAAATGTTTTACTGTCAACATACTGCATGTGTGCATTAATGTTAACTTAGTGAATAGAAATTAGTTTGCATTTTTCATTTTGCATGTTTTTAACGATTTTTAGACACCTGTTCTGACCCTTTAATATTTGTTTTTTTGTCTTTTAGCTTATTTGGCGAAGTACTGCATCGCTTCATCATTGTGCAGTTTTAAAAACACAATGAGTGGTGGAGGAGTTGTCTGCTGCCAGACTGACTACTGTAACAACAACAAATCATAAGATTTAATTAATGTTATATTTGAAATAAATAATATCTGCAATTTATTCAGACTAAGATTAATTCATTTAAAGTACAACTTGTGTAATTAACTTGTGCCAGTATCCAAAACCAAAACCCTTATACAAAAGAAAACATCTTGCATGGAAACCAAAACCAGAACGTTCATGTTGCGAGGTGCCACTGTGATGCCCAAATGATATAGCTTTTATCTGGAAAATTACAGTAAGAATAGGTCATTTTGAGTCATAATTGGTTAAAAATCAACTAGAAATCTGTGTTAACTAAGACTGTAAGACTTATCAAAGTGTCCAGTATGGTGTTTTAGCTAGGCCAGTATGGTTATTAACAACAAAAATCTATTACCTCACAAGGTACATCTAAACCTGTAACAAAATTAACACAAGTACCTGAAGGCAACATTCACTGTTATTTTATTAGTGTGGAGATCATGCTTTATGCAAAAAAATATAAAAAGAGGCCACAACAACCTTACATATACAAACAAAACAGCTCTACTCTGCAGAATTAAGATTTTCCAAAGCTTTTAAAGATTTATCTACATTCAACAGAATTCCATCTCCTGGATCATAGAAAGGACACATTAGAACACATTGTGCATATTTAGAAAGGAGAACAGTTCATCTTCTTTGTTTGGCGACAGTTCAGCAGTTTTAATACCATCTCTATCTTGTGTGCATCCTTCTTAAAGCATGACAGCATGGCATAGTCCCTCAGAACATGCTCCACAATTCCAGCATGAACCACTTGATTTGTTACACTTTCATTATTTTCTAACTGCAGACTTTCTTCATCCAGCAACTGCAGACAGGAGGGAAATGTGTTCAAAACACTCTTGTTTAAATCGAACTTAACACTGAAGACAAAACTTCCTTTTGACAATTTTCAAAATGAAGGTTACATTGTTCATTTTTTCAAAGAGCTGTATTGCAATACTTTTTAAACATTATTGTCTTATTGCTAGATAGGCATTTTCTTCCTGAAACTGACCTTGTTAATAAGGATGAGCACTCCATGCTTGAGGTTTACCAGTTTTTTTGAAATCCACGTGATCTTGTCAAGGAGACTGCTGGGGGCATTAACATACTGATCTAAAGAATCCAGCAGGTCAGCCAAGGGATCGATCCAGGACTGGATCAGATTAAGAACAGAGTGCAGGAGCCATTCATCCTGAGCAACAAAACCAAAATTTATTTTAAAAATAATTATACAACAGTGATATTTACAGTACATCTACACACATAGAATCATAACACCCTCAACAACAAACTCTATTCATGTATTTCTTACCCTCTGGAATTGTGTAGTGTCAATAAGGAGTCATTTATGTTTTATTAAACATGATGGTTTTTTTTTTACAAAATTTCTTTTCTGGTTTCTTTTTTGTTACCAACAAATTACTACCATCTGCTTCTATAGATATCTAGGAGCTCCAAAGTAATCTAAAGAGTACTTAAAAATAAAGGCAGACACTGTCAGGTCAGAGTCTTAATGTCAGAGAAATAATGGATAAGACTATTTGGCAAAGCTTGTGGTGTTCTCATTTGTATTTAGCGTCTGCTAAATGATTAAATAAAACTGTAAATGTACAACTTACTAAAAACACAATACAAACACTACTAAATTAATAAACACCTACTGATATTTGTTGGACTTCAAGTTTGGTTGTGGGAATTTGCATGAGGTTAGATGTGCATGGGAAGTCTCCAAAAGCAAGTAGTGGGATAAAAGATTGCTCCTGCAAAACATGGTAAAATATCCATTTAAAATATATATATGAGGATTTTTCATATACCAACAACCCCCTTTCAACATTTCAAATATTTTGTAAAAGTAAAAAAAGAATTAGAAATAAAATTAGTCTTTGAGTTTAATGATAAGTACAATGTCCAACATAATGCAGGAAAACACACTGTATTTTTTCGGATAATGTCTTGTTTTACATTTTTTTAATTATTTTATTTTATTTCATTCAAGTAGACACGTGCACGGTGATGAATTGACAACCTGTCTAGGTTTGTTTCCCTGTTATTTAATAAACTGCAGCATTCAGAACAAAAAAAATGCATGACAGTTAAAATTACATCTTTAATGAAATTTTGGCTTGGTGTAGGAGCCTAGACCATACCTTAAAATATTTTTCAAGCCTTCAAACCCTGCAAGAAACAATTTGGGCTGGGAATGCAGGTCCAGTTTAGACAATTTATTATCAAGTGAAGAGTAAAGTATACAATTTAATTCCCATCGTTTTCCTACTCCAATACTGAAAGTAAAGATTAATTATATTAGCTCCAAGGAACTATAGTGGCCTGCTAATAGTCCTAGTCTCAATTAATCTAAACACCAGAGACATATATAAAATAATAGCATTTAACTGACTGAAAATCAGCACATGAATCAAGTGCTAAGAAAGAGTTTAAGTTGCTTTAGTCAGAAAAAAAAGATAAAACTCCGCATTTAAGCCCTGAGACTTCAGTTTTATTTATGCAATATAATGTCCTGATTTGACTAAAGTCCTATTGTCCAGCTTTACCTTCGTATTTTGTAATTTATTAATTGTATGTTTTTTCCTTCATATTTTTGTCTTATGTACCCTTCTACTTACAAACAGTGCCCTGGCCTCCTCTGAGACATGATAGATGAGCTCAGCATGCTGTGTGGCTCGATCCAGCAGTTTTTCTACAGAAATAGAGCATTGTGTTCCTATTGGATCAAGTTCAAAACAATCCAGTTCAGAACCCAGCAATCCATGAATGAAGCAGAGCAGGATTCCCATCCAGGCCTGCGGAACTGTATTAGAACAAGACAAGTTATCAAATATTAGTTAAGGTACCATAAGGTATCATACTAACTGAGGGTTTGTCAATGTGAAAGAATACGAAAAGAAGGCGACAGATAAATTAAAAAAGAGCAAACACACATGAAACATCACCTTTAGTCATGATCATTGTTCAATCTTTCTTTCCAGCAAGATATTTGTCAGCTCATGATGACCTTATATACCAAGTCATCTTTGAATAAACCCAAAGCTTCTAACGTAAATGGTAAGACGATAGTTTTGCTGACAGCTTTCCACCATGATTTTATGCAGCATCTTCTGAAGACCTGACATCATCTCTGAAACCGAATGACAGCTAACTGTGTTCTAAAGGTCAAAGTTACTGAGCTCTAGTTTTTACACTGGTGTTTAAATGTTAGTGTTTAATGTACATTATTGAACTGCATGCTTTTAATATGAATTCATACTTTGTGCCTATCAACATAGGTTCACAATGTTCAGACACCTAGGACAGCTTGAAACCTGTTAAACCTTGTGACATACAACTGGCTTCAGTTATTCACTTGAACGTCATTTTCATCATCCAGGGAAACAAAACCTATTCACCTGTTTTCAAATATACTTTTTCATTAAAGCTTTAGGTTCTGAAGTGAGCCAATGACTTTAGAAATAATAGGAGTCATTATTTATTTTACTATGTCTGTTACTATGTATGTTTTACTATTTATTTTGGTTATTAGCTTTGTATAATGTTGGAAAATAATTTGTATTGTTGGATTTCATATTAAATTATCTCTGTGATGAATTGCAGATTTTCTTTATTTTATATCAATGTTTATGCTGTCCCATGAGGAGCATGGCAGGAACCACACACAAACCTCCAAATTTCTGATAAAAACCTGCTGCATTGTTATAACAAATATTGATTTGGAAATTTGATTAAAATATTTACTCATTAAACCATTTTTTGGTCATATGCACACATACTGGATGGATTCTTAACAACTGATTAAAAAAAAACAAATAAAAAATAGAAATAGAAATAAAAATATATAGCTCATACCAATAAAACTGAATAAAACACCTGAACTGAATGATTAAGGATGTGTCGAAATACTTTTCTTAATATTTTGAATTTTAGGAATATCCACAAGATGCAGAATAAAACATTGTAGTTTATAATTAAATTAACAGGTCTAAACAAACCCTCATGATAATATATCTGTTCAGTTCATAGCCAAATAATTGATTTTATTAGGTTGACGTGACAGTTGCATGAATTTATATATATATAAAATCACATATATAAAATCGCATATACTGTATATAATCACAGTAATTGATTTTTAGAAGTTAATAAATATATAATGCACTTTATCAAATGTGACATGGCTGCAGTCTGCCATTCAAAAAAAATATGTAGAAATTTAAATAAATGAATCTCAATTAATTGCTGACAAACTTTATTAAAGTGATTAATTAAATCCACCAATACATTTAAAAGTACATTTAAAATACATCTAAATTCATTTGTTGCAGTAATTTGTCTGGCAGCAGGTAATTCCTATAATACTCAGTCTCTTGTTTAAACTGCACCACCATGCAGTGCTGCAACCCCCTTCATAATGTGCTATAAAACAGAATAAATGTTATCAGTATAAGTGGTAATGAAGTAGATCACAGACATGTGCAACAAAGAACTCAAAACTATTTTTATTTATTTAAAATATGTTACATTAAATTACATTAAGTTAGACAAATAAGAAAAACATTAATCAAAAGCTAACGCACAACCATCCTTTCTGCTAACCCATCCAGCATAACAGGTGTCTTCTCTACCACTGCAGGTTTCACTATAGCATGTACTTGCTCCCCGGTCACATCTGTGACAATTCAGTGCAGAACCTAAAGTAAGAACATAGTTGTGCATATGAAGGTAATACTGCTATACTTTTGCTGTTTACTACTTTAAACTGGATTCTGAGACAATCACTCCAAGGAAAATATAACTTTACACCTCATTTTATTTAAATATACAGGTCATGAGTTTTAAATAAAACATTTGCAAACCTTTAAGTAAATGAAAGTTTAAAGTCACTTACTGCGTAACAGGAGCATGCCAAGAACTAGAGTCACAAGTAGAACCTTCATTATTCTGCAATAAAAACAAACAACCTTTTAATGTTGTATGTAAAATTGTGTACAAAAATATTTTAAAAAAATCAGAAAGGAGAACTTGTATAAACCTTTTAAAAAGAGAAGGTGACTTTATTTTACACTGATAATAGTCTTCTCATTTATATATACCCTGTTCAAGATTTGATGAAGTTATGTAATCAGACCCACACACACACACACACACACACACACACACACACACACACACACACACACACACACACACACAAACACACATATACGGCTTCCAGTTTCTTACAAAATAAACGTTGCTAACTTTAGTATTCTGATTAAGATCAATTTGTTCAAGTACAACTAATATTGGCTTAGAAATTTACCAAATTTTTGTTCATTTTGTAGAACCACACACCCACACACACACACAAATGCACTTTATAACTTAATTACATATTTAAATACAGTCCAATGGACTTATTTTTCTGTTCTTTACATGCTCCAAAAAAAAGAGATATAAATGAATCTCAAATAATTGCTGACAATCTTTATTAAAGTGATTAATCATATCCACCAATGCATCTAAAAGTCCATCTAAAATACATCTAAATTCATGTGTTGCAGTAATTAGTCTGTCAGCAGGTCATTCCCCTAGTACTCAGTCCCTTGTGGAAACTGCACCACCCTGCAGTGGTGCAACCCCTTCCATGATAGGCTATAAAACACAGAAAAATTGATAACATATCAGTACAAGTGGTAATCAAGTAGATCACAAACATGTGCAACAAAGAACTCAAAACAATTTTTATTTATTTCAAATACGTTACATTAAATTACATTAAATTAGCCAAATAAGAAAAACATTAAACAAAAGCTAACGTACCACTACCACCTCTGCCAACATATCCAGCAAAACAGGTGTCTGCTCCACCACTGCAGGTTTCACTATAGCATGTTCTTGCTCCACGGTCAAATCTGTAACAATTCAGTGCAGAACATAAAACAAGAGCATATGAAGGTAATACTGACTGTACCAATTGCTATACTTTTGCTGTTTACTACTTTAAACTGGATTCTGAGACAACCACTCCAAGGAAAATATAACTTTACACCTCATTTTATTTAAATATACAGGTCATGAGTTTTAAATAAAACATTTGCAAACCTTTAAGTAAATGAAAGTTTAAAGTCACTTACTGCGCAACATGAGCATGCCAAGAACTAGAGCGACAAGAACCTTCATTATTCTGCAATAAAAACAAACAACCTTTTAATGTTGCGTGTACAAAAAAATATTTTGAAAAATCTAAAAGGAGAACTTGTATAAACTTTTTAAAAAGAGAAGGTGACTTTATTTTACACTGATAATAGTCTTCTCATTTATATATACCCTGTTCAAGATTTGTTTGAAGTTATGTAATCAGACCCCCCCCACACACACACACACACACAAAACATATACGGATTCCAGTTTCTTACAAAATATATATAAATATATATATATCACAGTAATTGATTTTTATAAGTTAATAAATATATAATGCACTTTATGAATATGTTCAAATGTGACATGGCTGCAGTCTGCCATTAAAAAAAAAAGATTATGTACAATTTTAAAGAAATGAATCTCAATTAATTGCTGACAATCTTTATTAAAGTGATTAATCAAATCCACCCCATCTAAAAGTCCATCTAAAATACATCTAAATTCATGTGTTGCAGTAATTAGTCTGGCAGCAGGTCATTCCCCTAATACTCAGTCCCTTGTGGAAACTGCACCATCCTGCAGTGGTGCAACCCCTTCCATGATAGGCTATAAAACACAGAAAAAATTATTACATATGAGTACAAGTGTTAATGAAGTAGATCACAGACATGTGCAACAAAGAACTCAAAACTTTTCATTTATTTAAAATGTTACATTAAATTACATTAAATTAGCCAAATAAGAAAAACATTAATCAAAAGCTAACGTACCACTACTACCGCTGCCAACAAATCCAGTGAAACAGGTGTCTGCTCCACCACTGCATGTTTCACTATAGCATGTTCTTAATGCTGGCTCACATTTGTAACAATTCAGTGCAGAATCTAAAATCATAGTTGTGCATATGAAGGTAATACTGACTGTACCGAAACCTATATTTTTGCTGTTTACTACTTTAAACTGGATTCTGAGACAACCACTCCAAGGAAAATATATCTTTACACCTCATTTTATTTAAATATGCAGGTCATGAGTTTTAATATTTAAGTAAATTAAAGTTTAAAGTCACTTACTGTGTATCAGGAGTATGCCAAGAACTAGAGTCACAAGTAGAACCTTCATTGTTCTGCAATAAAAACAAACAACCTTTTAATGTTGTATGTAAAATTGTGTACAAAAAAATATTTAAAAAAATATGAAAGGAGAACTTGTATAAACCTTTTAAAAAGAGAAGGCGACTTTATTTTACAGTGATAATAGTAATTAATTTACAAAAACATTTTTTTTGTTCAAAAAATGTATAAGTACATAATACAAAAAACTCACATTTAATAAATGGTACCACTGTACAGAGCTGGAGATTTCTCTAAGAATTTCCCGTTCCTATATGTGAACTGTATCCTTACCTTCTCATTTATATGTACGCTGTTCAAGATTTGTTTGAAGTTATGTAATCAGACACACACACACACACACAAAACATACAGCTTCCAGTTTCTTAGAATATAAAGTCTTTAGTCTTCTGTTTAAGATCAATTTGTTCAAGTACAACAAATATTGGCTTAGAAATTTACCAAATTTTTGAACCTTTTGTAGAATCGCATACACACACACACACACACACACACACACACACACACACACATGCACTTTGCTATAACCTAATTACATATTTCAATTCAGTCCATTCGACTTCTTATTTTTCTGTTCTTTCCATGCTCCAAAAATAAAAAGAGAGAAATAATTCCTCCCCATTAAACATATGCCACATCCTAATGGTTGAACTTTTTTCTGCTTATCCTGATCAGAGTCACTTTGTGCACTAGAACCTTTTCCAGCTCTCATAGGGTTAAAATTTAGACTTTGGGACATAGTGGTTAACTTTCTTTAAAGTCAGGCACTGAGTTTAATTGTAGAGGCATAAATGTTCTCTCTACTCTCTGTGTGGGGCCTGCATTATTCCCCATATCTACAGGGATTTGATCTTATTAATAAGCATTCAATAAATAATCATTCCTAAATGGCAGATTTGGGACTCTACGTGCCTCCTTTATGCCTGCTTTACAACATAATCTCATCTCATTTCATTATCTTTTACTTAATACTTTATCAAGTATCAAGTATTTTTTATTTGTCATTCCACAATATAAAGCACAGTGCAATATATGTGGAACGAGACAGCGTTCCCAGGAACAAGGTGCTATAACAGCCAACACAAAGTGCACATGTGCAAACGCAAGGAAATAAAATTATTACAATAAATACAGGACGATACACTGTACAGTAAACAATAAACATTCAAGTAATGTACAAGAAACATTCAAGTAATTAACAATTTTTTACTACTACTCTATTATATTGCTCACTAAGACACACACACATACACTTACCAGGAACAATAGGGGCAATTAAAAGCAACCAATTCACTGTGCTGCTTGGACCATAATCTTATTGTTCTCTAATCTAATTTCTAAGATGCTTAGAAAGCTAGGATGATCTATATTTTATGTTCTTTCTCTTAATTTCCTAACAACAAATCATTGGTCAGAAAATGATAAAGAATTAAAGAAACAGATTGATTGTCTTAACATTTAAGGCCTTTATCTCAGCTTTACTTAAATATTCATGTCTTGTGGGTAAACTCTTAAAACTCTAAGCAAACCTGCGGGTAACCAAATAATAATTCATTAATAATTCGAAAATTAAAAGCAGTTTTGGAATCAGCCCATTGTAAGCAGCTGTTTAATAATTGTTTTAAGAGGTGAATAAAGTACATATCTTCAGGCAAAATATGTGTGCAAACCCTCCAAAAGTCATATTTGCACTGAAATTGTCTTTGTTTTGTCATATCACAGTTGTGCCCACAGTTTTTCATTAAATTCTCATCTCCATGGCAGAACACTCAAAATGTATGAGTTAATTTTTACAGGACAAAGCAATACCACATCTCAGGACACTGATAGTTATACAGTATATGGACTTTACTACGGTACCCAACAATACACAGTTTTTGGATAGTACAAATAATTTCTCCTAATTTATTTACTGATTTAGGTAAAAAAAAAAAAAAAAGGTATTTTCTGGGTGGCACATATCTTAGTGGAAAGCTTCTTTCAGTTCTAGCATGACTGCAGAACAGCATAAATTTCACTAAACCATACACCAAAATATGGATAATGATATATATTTTCTTTTTGCTCCTGGGTTAAATCAATGGGCTAATGGTCACTTATGAATTAGTTTTGAATTATCAGGTAAATGGATTGGACAACATTAAGTTAATGCACTATCCATAACAATGACACCTCATTAATCAGTGCTTAGTCTTTAGTTAAAGTATTTTTTTTCCTGTTAACCAGCAGATTATTTTGCTTATGAGTTTTACATCTGAACCGCAATAATGGCAATTTCATAGAAGAAAACCTTCTTGCTGTAAGGTGAAGACTCCTTCGGATAAAATCAAAGATTTAAGAAGGATCATACAACAAGCCCAAATCAGGCCTTCAAACACAAGATGTCAACATTTACCTCCATCAATGCACCAGTACCAGGCCTAGGAAGAAAAGCACTTAATTATCTTATTTATCAGCATGACTGCATCTTTTGCAAAATTTTTGAGAACAACATAGAGACCTTTGTTTCTCACACAAATTGTCATTGCCTAAAGTTATCCACACAAATCGAAGGTTAATTAAAATTATTTACCTCGTATTATTTTCTAAATTGATTATTAAAATACCACAATTGCAAATAAAACATTACAGTGTGTATTTGTGTAGCTGTGTGTGGGATTGGTGTGTGTGTGACCCATTGGCATGAATGAACTCAATATTTGTTTTTACTTTCACAGCAGGTCCTATATATGAAGTGATATCAATGCAGCTCAGTGCAAAAGCAGTCTAGCAGTGAACTTTATCTGTGTAGGCTGGTGTTAACTGCATAATGTAAGTTCACTTTAAAAAGAGATGTTTAGTGTTTTTCTTAATACAATAAGATTGCTTTATGTCTTTGTTACTGCTTAACAAAATAACAGCCTGTTTAAATCGTGTTTTACAAATATATATAATTTTCTGGATATGTTTTTAATAAACTTCATGACAGTATAATAAAGATCTCTTTTTAAAAATATGTTTTTAATAATTTCATTATTACAGGATGATGAAGGTGCTGCTCGTGACTATGGTATTTGGCATGTTCCTGGTATGTGGTGAGTGTTTTTATTTACTCTAAAGATTATCACATCTTTTTTAAAAACTTTATTTAAGCTATGCAGAAATTTAAGTATTTGCTTCTCCATATCTAGTTTTTTATAAAAATCTTTGAATAGTTAGTATACATTATATGGATGAAGTATAAAGTCACAGCTCTGAATGATTCAATTTTGTTGTTTGATTTAGCTCCACTGTTACAGGTTTAAAAAAAACAATCCCAGAGTCCTGCCTTATAAATAACAGTATGACCCCTCAATTTATAATCTCACTCAAGGTCTTTCTGTGTAAATGTTGTAAATAGTATTAAATTCCCACATAAGAATAGAAGTAGTTATAGCTTTAAAAAGTGAACTAACTTCAAATAGGATGTCAAAAAAGGTCCTGTGTAATGTTTAGGTGTCCGTATACTTTTTGTCCATGCAAAATATATTGCATTAACTCTCCACTCTGAAGAACAGAAATAATAAAACTGTTGTCTGTTATCAGCTGGAATGATTTTATTTCCTGAGCTTTCATCCATCACTTATGTATGTATGATAATTGTCATCTTGTCCATGTCTTTGTTTCAGGTTCTGCTCTGAAATGTGTGCAGTGTGATCGTTCCAACAGATGCTCTGTAGGAACATGCAGGGCTGGTGAAGACACCTGTTTATCTGAATGGGATCGCTCTACTTCTACTCGTATGTTAACAGATTTACAGTTTTGTCAGTGATATTTTGCCCACAGGCAATCAAACTGTTGCTTCCTAATATATTGAGCATAAGGTCATATGCAAATGTTGAGGCAGAACTAATTCAATTCTATGCTGTTTTATTTTCTATAATTGAAATGATAATCCTGTTTATTAGATAAATGTACTTGTGTGTGATTGAAAAAATAATTATCATTTCACAGAGTAGTGATTAAAACCCTTTTTTTTTCTTTAGCTTGGTTGGCGAAGTACTGCACCACAGCTGCAAACTGTCGCAACAGGCAGAATCTAATTGGTGTGGGTCGTGTGTACTGCTGTCAGTCTGACACCTGCAACACCTTCAACTATGGTTATTAATTTCAAAAATGAAATATAATCATTAAAGTAAAATAAAGAATAAGCTGCAAATTATGTCTCGTGCTCATTGTTTTATTTAATACAGTTATCCGTAATTAATACCACTGCCTTACATAAACTGTAATATACCATTTACAGTTTTTCTTAATTAGGAATAAATTATTATTAAAATGTAACTGATGTATTGAGACACCTTCACAATAGAGCAGTCCATCTTCAACTCCTCTTCCAGTCCTGCACCACTGAGCTTTTAAAATCAGATAAAATGAATAAAAAACAATACAGATACCGAGCAGGGCTGAGTGTATTTTAAAATATATAAAAGCAATTTATGCAGTTTGATTTGAAAATGTATGGCGTTTTCACAGCTGCGTCTCGTCACACCTGATTGGCGCTCGTCCACCTGGGAACTGATGTTCTGACGCCCTCTTGCGGCTCAACAGTGTGTTACGTTTTCACTCACCAGTAAAGCTCTCCAGGTAGCAGAACAAAATGTTGCTTGGATGTTATTATTATGGCACTATAAAACCGTACATAAGCTGTTTTTTTTTCTTCAGGGTCTGATTCTGTAGTTTTCATTTTTTAACCCACCTTATGTGATTCAGGCCTAAACAGATTTTATTTTTTATTCAATATTTTTTTTATAATTACCTTTTGTAATCAGGGTTGTGGGCAGATTGAATGTGTTTAGATTAACAAATAACTTTTATAATGTGTGTAATATAAAGTTATTATCACTGGTCTACTATATTACACTCTTAAATCAATCTCAAACCGGTTGTATGGTGTATGAAATGACTGATGTAGATTAAAATATTTTTATGCATTGCTTGGGAGGATGCTCACCTAAAGTGATACTGATAGAATGTATTCTTCACAAAGCTGCAAAAAATGTTTACTGTATAATTACAAAAAATAGTTTATTGTTACCAATTCTGTGTTTGATTGCTTCCAATAGCTAAGGCTACATCTTTTATCTAGCGTTTCATGAATTTTAAATGCACAATGTGCTGTAGAGAAAGTACAAAAAAACCTACACATTACATTTTTATGACATTATATTGTAAGTTGAATCCTTAGATGAGAGAAATATTTGTCCATTTATCCAGCAGAACGTGCTTATACACCAAACTCACCCAACCATATATTTACAGATCTAGATTTGTGCACTGAGCCACAGCTGTGCTAAAACAAACGGCCTTCCCATAACTGTTCTCATTAGGTTGATATACAATACAATTATGTAAAGTTTTAATGGCGCTAAAACTCATAAATTCAATAGTCATGAGGTGTGTCTCATTATTTTTGTCATCAGAATGTAATTTATATAATGTCACTATCACTTTGAGCACTGTTCACAAAGTCATCTATGGTAAGTTCTTCAAAGCCATGGTTGTCAATGCCTTGTTGTAAGTGACCATGTAGAACAAGATGGTTGTTGACTTTATTCAAATAACAGCATGAACAGTGTGGCGTCGCGACTGGAATAGTCTTGGAGAAATTGGAGAAGTCCACATGGTACTTTCCGCCTTTGGTTCGTGATACAACAGGCTGAAAACAATATCCCCACTGTATCTCACTCGGGATGAAAGAGGTGCGAACCTGGCAAGATGAGCTGGTGGACTCTGCAACACCATCTAAAAAGACCACCAGTTCAAAGTCTTGCAGCTGAAGCGTGTCAGCCGCCATCTCAGAAAAGGGACTGGAACAGTCGATCACATGGTAAAGGGTAAGAGGACATACAAAAAAGAGGTTGTCTTTGCCTGCATCCACCATGAAGTCAATATTCACCTGGTCAAGGATGATTGGCTCTCCATCAGGGGTAACACTGGTTTTTAATAACTTGCCATAAATGTGGCTGCCAATAAGCAGCGTTTTTCGTAAGTTCGCTACTCTGATCTGCAGGCAAAGGTGTCCATTTTTCAGACAAATCACTGCTGTGTTGCTAAATGTAACAGTCTTTGCTCGCTTTTTTGGTAGAGAGATTTTAGCCAGAATCAGGCCACACATGAAGCAGTTTATAATTGCCCCCAACAGAGACTGAATGACAAGAAGGGCCACTGTCTCAGGGCAATGTCCGGTCAAAGCACGTCCACCATAACCAATAGTCGTTTGTGTCTCTAAAGAATATAGAAAAGCACTCGTAAGGCCATTAATGTTCTCTATGCACTTTACATGGCCTTCAGGAGCATTTTTATCATCCAGGTCCCCATATGCTTTTGCAATTGAGAACCACAGCAGAGCAAAAACAAACCAGCTTCCTGTAAAAGCAGCGAAAAAAAACAATATAACAAAACGCCATCGGATCTCAACAAACGTGGTCCAGAAGTCCATCAGGTAAGCGAAATGGCTTTGATAGGCAACGTTTCCATATTCAATATTACAGTGTCCATCCTTGGTGACAAGCCGTGCACGGCGAAGCCTGCGTTCTGCTAACTGACCATGAATCTGCTTCCGGATGTATTGCAGCATTCCTTCCTTGGAGAAATGAAAGTTAGCCAGTTAACTGTTTACTCATTTAAAATGTGCTTGTGTATAACAGATTTAAGATGGTGGCAAAACACAACTGTCACCTTTAAATAATGTTTTTTGTAATTCCTGTATCTGGTAAGTCAACAACCAAATTCAGTTAAAAAAAAGATAAATTAATCCATCCATTAACTTCCATCCATCCTAACTTACACTCAGGACAGGGTGCCAATCTATCGCTGGGCACACATATTATGATTCGAACTTTGATCCCCAGCACAGAGAGGCAAACATGCTAACTACCATGCCACCCCATGCAAGACAAGTTAATTAAGTCAGTTAATTCTAATTCAAATCCACCATTTCACCTTCATTATTATATGGATTTGTAGAAAATGAGACACAATTCAAATATTTATTATATAATATTTTACTGCACCAGTGACACGAGCCATAACCTGCAGTTCTTCTAAACTTGCAGTATGTTTTCTGATGCATGGTTAAAGAAAGGACTAGACTCTAGTCCCATATGTTTAGTTTAGATACTGAATTTCTATTCTATATTTTTTATGGGAATATAATCACAGGCATAATTAAATTATATTTATAGATATGTATATTTTGATTTACAAATGAAATAAAATGGTGAGAAAATCAAATGCTAGTTTAAACATGTTTTGTTTTTTTTCTTAGTGACATTCAAATGATCATAAGGATTCTTACTTACCTGTGCTGAAGTTAGCAGCAGCCTGAAGTAAGGTCAGATGTACAAACTCCACTGTACAAACTGCGGGCCAGCTTATTATTCAGCCCTTCAAGTCCACTAAGCAAACCACTATTTACGTCGCTAAAACAGTAATCCGCACTGAAATGCCCTAATCCCAGGCACATGCCATACCTTCTACTCTGAAAAGAAAGCAAAAAGGAAAAGAGGTTTACTTTTAACAGATCCTCCAGGTACAGCAGGTTTATGACATTAGGCCATCTCAGTCCCCATCTAAAAAAAACTTCCTGCTTCATTCAAACAGCTTACCAATGAGAATAGGAAAGCTTCACATGGGGTCAGCCCAAGCACTCCATCCATCACAACTCCCTTTATTTCTTGATTCTGTAGCCCTCCCCTACATTTCAGCTCTTCTAATACTAACAGGGTTTAAAAAAACATTCTTGCTCAGTGACAGAATATTCCACACAGACAACAGATAAGCTAATGATAATGACCCACTGAGTTCTAAAATATTAACCATCAATATTAAATACTTTAATTGATATAAGAAACAATATAATATACACTGTATGTACAAATGTATACACTTTTGTGTTCTGAGGTTTCATTCGATCTCATTGCCTCCAGTGTTTCTGATTCAACATGACTGTGTCCCATCACCTGAAGTGAGTGTAATGTGAAAAGACCCACACAAAGCCCTGACCTTAAACCCATCAAATACTTTCAGGATGAAATAGAACTGCAACTGTGAACCAGGTCCCCTTTTTCAACATCATTGTATTGCTCTTAATAAATAGGCAATGATTTTCAAAAACCTACTTTAAAATCTGGTAGGCCTCTAAGAGTAAAAGCTTTTGTAAAATGACCAAAATGTGATGTCTTAATTGTTGCTGTAAATATGTGTAGGTGTCTTAATACTTCAGTCTTTTGTCCATATAGTGTATGTGGAAATTAATCGTAGAGAACAGCAATACTTTGTGATTTGAGCTGAGAGGCATGCAGGAACAACACTTCAACAAAACCTACTGAATAGAGGCCTCGACTATCACAATGAGGCCCAAACTCCCTGTGGCCTCAGCTTTATCATGAAATGAACTTTCCCAGCATGAAGCTAGGGGCCCTGTGTGTCTCTGCTTCAAAATCCTCAAACTTTGTAGCATATAAAAGAGGTTGTACATTCCGTTGCCATTTTTTTTTTGCTTATTATTCAGTATTTCTTTATAATATAAAGAAATACTCAAGTTATGGATACCTTTGTAATAAAGATTTTATTAATTTTGAGGTTTATCAATCTTTTTAAGAAGGATGAGCCAAAAAAAAGACAAAGGCACGACAAAGACTGTAGAAAAGACATTGTGTTTATTTACGTTACAGTTTGTAAGCCAAAAATGTACTGGTCTAAATAAAAAAAAATACATTGTGAGACACTTAGAACAAAGATTATGAACCCGTCAGTGGCAAAAACAAGCAGTTTTCTGTGATGAAAAAACACCTTTAAAAGCTTCTGCAATTTACTGCTATTTAAACCTAATGCTAAATGAATTTAAATCATTTTCATCCTTAGTAAAATAGGCCAGGTTAAAATTAAGGTTTCTCTTTTAAAAGTCCTGCTTACAAGCCAACAGTATGAGGCTTTTGGTCGCAACCTTCTGGCTGACCTCTTACTGAGCCACCACTGCACATAAATGGCCTGAATACTATATTCTTGCTTGTTTTCTAATAGTTTTGTGAATACAAAATATATAAAAGCATAACTTTCATTATCCCATTTTTTCCTATTTAAATAGAGCATCAAATGGTTAACAATTAGTTAGAACCAGATGTGTAGGAATGTACTGGAAGGAGAGGTTAAAGTTTTCCCGCCTCTCTGAACTCGGTAAGCAGCCTGTCGTCGGCCCGGACGGGGAATGTAAGTGTGTGTTTCTGGTAGTACTCAGGCTGGACCTGTAGATTCTGGATGACGTCACTGAGGAGGTGCGCTCTCTCCACTCCACTTCCAGGAGCTTCGTAAGTTAGCGAGGTAAAATGCACGTGGAGGTGATAGTATGAAGGCTGATAGTGCAAATACACACGAAGCTTGGAAGCAGGAACACTGTACTTCTTGTTAATGGCCTCCTGTGAAAATGTGTAGCTCTTGTTAATATTATAATTCTTAACATCTATTCAATACACTACGTCCTAAAGTATATATATATATATATATATATATATATATATATATATATATGTGTGTGTGTGTGTGTGTGTGTGTGACTTTGGAACTCACCAGTCCATTCTCACGGATGTTTCTTAGGAGCGGAAGATGATCAGGTGTCAGATCCCTTAAACTTTTCACATCCCTTCGATGTATAATGGCAATCAGGTATAAATCATCAAGCTGGAATGGGAGTTTAACAAGTTGCAGTATTATTCCATATTTCCATATTTATTAATCAGTAAATTAAAAAATGTCCTAAAACTTGCCATCTGCTTTTAAAACTAAATCAGACGTTCAAATTACATTGTTGCCTTTACTGTAGGCTCTTATGTAATTGTGTGAATGCCAAACTGACCTGCTTCTGGTCCCATTTAAAATCTGGCAGGAGCACAAACCCAACAACGGGATCTGGGTCTTCAAACACGATTCTGTCAGCCTCTGCCTTCTTTTCCAAGATGTTGTACACCCACTGCAGAACAAAATGCTGATAAATTGCCAAGCCATTGTTCAAGATACATTCATTTGTGTGTTTTTAGTATCAACATGTTTTGTTGAGAAACATCCTTCAAATAATATCTGCTCTGTGGTGGTTCGACAGGTGTCCTATATCATAGAGAACAGTAAAAATTTGATGTAGTATGCAGAAAAACTAATTGAAATTAATTGTAAAACCATACAGTTCATGTATATGGAAAGTACAGCTTGTGTAATAAGTGTAGAAAAACAAACCTGTACCGTTTTTGTGAGTGTGTACAGGTACAAACATGAGATTTACCTGGACACTGAAGCTCTGGCTACTAATATAAGGAAGAGTGATGGAACGATAGTCGTCTTCAGATTCCTCCAGAAGAAAGGTCTCCTGATGCAGATATTTTTTAACATGCTTCTCAGTCGCAGGACAGATCACAGTGGTTTTTATTCCTGGAAATAAAAACAGGATTTTAATCATAACACAAAAAAACTGTAAGTCTTTTTTTTTTTTTTTTTTTTTTTTACTTGACCACTCAATGGTTTTACCATTTAGATTAGGGGGTGGTTGGAGCTGGTAGGTGCTGTAGATGTCATTTTTCATTTCCAATGTTAGTGAGCCACTTTTTAACATCTCAGTAACAGCATCCTGTCTTATTGGCGTTTTCTCCAAAATGACAACAGCCTCCTGGTCAGCAATCTACAGCAAAAAAAAATAAAAAAAATCACAGACAATAGCAGTTTAGGACAGCTCTTATGTAGTCATACGAAAAAAACATTTCAGATTTGGCATCCACTCTGTATTCATCTATAATGATCTACACTGAGCGGCCACATTGTTAGGTATACACAGTAGATTAAGTAAAGACTGCTGCTAAATGAAGGGCGGCAGGGTGGCTTAGTGGTTAGCACGTTCTCCTCTCAGCGCTAGGGATTCCTGTTCAAATCCCAATCTGGGTGGTTTCCATGTTCTCCCAGTGTCTGTGTGTGTTTCCTCCGGGTTCTGCAGTTTCCTCCCACAGTCCAAAAACCTGGATCAAGGTCAACTGAATTCTCCAAATTGCCCCATATAGAGTGTGTTTGTGTGAGTGAGAAAGTGAGTGTGCCCAGCGATAGATTGGCGTCCTGTCCTGGGTGTATCTGCCCAGCGCCCGAAACGTTCTCCCCTGGATGGGCATGGGGAACCTCACCGCGACCCTAGTAGAGGATAAAGCGGAAGATAATGGATGAATGATGCTGCTAAATGATTAAAGGAATAAAGGACGGCACGGTGGCTTAGTAGGGATTCCCGGTTCGAATCCCAATCTGTTTCCATGTTCTCCCCGGTCTGCGTGGGTTTCCTCCGGGAAAAAACATGGATCAAGGTCAATTGAATTCTTCAAATTGCCCCATATAGAGTGTGTTTGTGTGAGTGAGAGAGTGAGTGTGCCCAGCGATAGATTGGCGTCCTGTCCTGGGTGTATCTGCCCAGCGCCCGAAACGTTCTCCCCTGGATGGGCACGGGGAACCCTACTACAACCCTAATAGATGATAAAGCGGAAGATAATGAATGAATGAATGGATTCTGCTAAATGATTAAAGGACGGCAGGGTGGCTTAGTAGTTAGCATGTTCTCCTCTCTGCGCTAGGGATTCCCGGTTCGAATCCCAATCTGTTTCCATGTTCTCCCCGTGTCTGCATGGGTTTCCTCCGGGAAAAAACATGGATCAAGGTCAACTGAATTCTTCAAATTGCCCCATAAAGAGTGCCCCCCCCCCACCCCAGCCCGCCACCCTAGTAGAGGATCAAACGGAAGATAAAGGATGGATGGATGCTGCTAAATGAACTTATGCCATCCATATAACATCAGTCTCGTGTTGATCCTGCATTCTGCAACATAGAGAGTACATTTTCAAATTCAGATGAATTCAGATTCATCTCCGAACAGCTCTGCACCTTTCCGTGAATGAAAATGTTTTTCTCCCTCGCAGAGTCGCGCAGGATCCGCCTCGTTTCGAATGTTGATAATGTATTAAGCACAGCAGGCTCGGTTTCATCGCTGCTCCGCGTCCCGTCACCGACTTTCAGTCGCTTTGCGTTTCCTCTCGTCTCACATTCACCGACACTTTGCATCGCCGCCATTTTTTCACGTGACTACTCATTGACCAATCACAAATGCAAACTTTACGACGGCCAGTGGTTACAACAAGAATTATTCAAACAAAATCAAACAAGTTGTGCTTTTCAGTAACTGTATTATTTATGTGAAGTTGATTATTAAACGCATTTCTGTTCGAAACTAATCATTGGAGTTACGAACCGAAATCAGTGTCGACTCAACTGATTCAGTTGAATCGTCCATTTTGAATCCCAGATACGGTTGTTCGCTAATATTCACATTATCAGTATTTCGTTCGGGTACAATGCGTGTTTAAAATCAACTTCAGAAAGAGCGCGAATGAAATAGTAATTATTCTCTAATGTTTTGTCAATTAAGCCAACGTTATTTCAGTTATACACGCAAATGCCTTTCCAGTCATGTTGCAACGACCAGCAGATGTCGCCAATTATTCGGTAAATATCCTAATTTTTCTCCACTTTAGATGTCGAATTTTACATTTGTGTATAATTCACAGTCTCCTTGTGATTTTTTTTTTTTTACCTTTATATAGAAATAATAAAGTTGCTAACAAGATACTGACGGTAACACTGCTTAAAGCCCAGCGTTTTAGCGACATCTGCCGTCTTGCCATTAGAGCTGTGCGATACCAAGAATTTTGGTATCGATCAGATACCAAGTAAATACAGGGCCAATATCGCGATATTCGATACCGATACTTTTTAATATTTAAGCTTCATTGATCCAAAAGACCTAGTATAGAATTTCCCCAAACATTGTAGGTGACAACAAAATAATGTATCCCAATCAACATCTTTGTTTAGAAACAATGGAACAGTAATAAAACAAAGTTTGCTTTAACGTGAGGAAAATATATATTTTTGAGGTACAAAAGGAGAAACGACAATACAAATATAAAGTAAAAATGCTCCCCTCACTAGACAGTTTTTTCTTTCTTTGTTTCTTTTTTTCAAAAACAATAAAAAAAGGCAAAACAATAAAAAAGGAATTTTCACACACAAAAAACTTGAGTATCGATCTTTTTACGCAAGTATTGTTCAATACCAATACCAGCGTTGGTATCGATATTATCGATATTTGTATCGATCCGCACAGCTCTACTGGCCATATTTCTGCAGCTGCATCAGGGAAAACTTACCCAGCTGCATCTGTAATAGCTTCATGTCGTTCGAAATCTTTCTATAATATTTTGGAACGTGTGGTCAGACAAAGATGTGTTTTTACAACAAAAAAGTGTTCGATTGGAGGCTTGGTACGAAGTAGTGAGTGCTTGTGTAGAAATAACGAGATAAAGAGAACTTCAAGAGTTATTGAGATTTTTATTGGATTTTTAAAAAATTTACTCGCGAATCCAACAACTTCTCACTCACACAACACAAATGTAATACAAATTTCAACGGAAACTTCTATACATATATATATCCACGACAACTGGAAAGCTGATAAATAGGCAGGCGTCACTGGCACCCTCCTGTGGCTGGTAGTAGTATAACGTTTTCCGTCATTCCATTATGTGTTATTATCAGCATAAAGCTATTTTGTGTCGATGACAACCAAATCAATTAATGACAGATGATCTTCTTTTCTACTCAGACTATGTTCCTTTCCAGCATGGGCTCCTCTTTAAGGATCCGCCTGAAGTCAAAGTCACTCAAGTCAACCGTTTTATAGTTTCCATCAAGAATAAGTTCTGCAACGCACGGCCTACAGCGGGCGACTGCTGCAACCCATGCCCACTAAATCCTGTCGCAAAGAGCATGTTACTGACCAGCGGGTGAAAACCCACAATACCATTCTGATCAAAAGTGTTGTAGTCATAAAATCCTGCCCATGCTCCAGAGACCTGTAAAAAAAAAAAAAACAGGTGATAGAACAAAAACATTTACAATTATAACCTTCAATTTCAACACTTAGTTCAATGTAACGTGGTCCAGACATTGGTTATATTTAAGCTTCATTAACATAATTTATGGATGATGATATAATGAGAACCTCAAAAGAGTTTAAATAATAAAACAATAAAAATGATTAAATTTTCATTGGATTTTTAAAAAATGTAGCAAATCAAACAACTTTTCACTTACACAACACAACACAGGTGACTTATATTAGTATATACATATGATCTTTCATTCTCACCTTTAAACTCTCAAATGCAGGAACCCGATGAGCCAGATGTGGCCAGACCTTCTCCTGAAAGAACTCATGATCCACATCCAGGTTGCTGACATCCGGCTCCTCAGACTGCAAAAAAAAGGTAAATTAAATGTGTACAATAATTACACTGTAATCACACACAGTCAAACACCGACATACTCGTACTGTCTCTCAGTTTATGCTTCTGACGCTACTTTATAAGGTTACTACATTAATTTACCAACTATATTTAACAAAATAATTTCTGATGAACAGTTATCATAACTGTAATCTTATAAGAAAAACAAATCTACTACTACACGATTTATGTGTTTATGTTAAAGTGGTTGAAGTTTACAGAGTGACAAACCTCCTCCGGTGATCTACCCGTGATATAGTTTCCTCCGAGACCTTCTCTCCTGAAGTACATGCCCGAGTAGTCAATTAGAAATGGAGTTTCAAGGCCCGGTCCGTTTGGGCAATGAACCACATAAATGTACCTTTTAGAAAAAACATTTTAGAAAAAATTGTAATTTTACACATGGATCTTTATTCATATTTTACACATAGATCCACATTCGTACCTCTTTCTGGGTTCCACAGGAAAAGGGCTACCAAAGATGGTACCTTTCATACCCTGTCCTATCCCAACCATATTGGCAATTTTCCCCGAACTGGCACCAGCTGCATTGACCACAACTGCACACTCTATAGGCTGGTACTCCAAACTGTTTGGCATCTGCACCTGTTACAGTATGAGTTCATAACATTAGCAACTTTAATAAAAAAAAAAAAGTTCTTAAAATCATTGTTCTTGAAAGAAACATGGTTCTCATTTAACTGCATACAGAACTACGTATAATAAAAAAACACTCACATTAGCATATTTAATCCTTTTTACATTAACTATTTCTCCATCCATGGTTTCAGCATCCGATGTCGCGCATCGAAATCCTGAAACACAAAACTGCTTGAGAAAGTGAATTTATTATTTTGCAGTTAAATCTTTAAAAAGATTTCAAATGTGAATCTACCACCAAAACATTTTAAACCTGATTTTATTTTTTAATTCCGGGTAAAGTTTGCCCCAATCTCTGGTGTCATTAAATTACTTTCAGTGCCTTTGTTTTCCAAAGTGGGTTTAAACATCTGTAAAAACCCTTTATAAATGTAATATTTAAACATTTTTCTCATCTCACATTTTTATCTTTCTATATGGAAACTCCAAACAGTTTAAGATTCAAAACTGGATCCCCATTGCTGAGAGGCAAACGTGCTAACCATTAAGCAACCATTTTTTTTTTAAACAAATCAAAGATCAAAAATCATTAATTAAACAGGACACAAAAAGGAAATCCAATGTTATTCGAAACATTCATTACCATTAATGTGTAAGAAAAAAGGATTAAAATGTAAACCTGTGACTTCTCCATAACACTGATACACTCCCAACGACATGGCTTTACGTCTGAATGCATTCAGAAGGGTCCAAGGGTCGAACCAACCTTCGTTCTCAAGTCCTAACCAGCACAATACAATCGGTAAAAAAGTCACTTATAAACCGTACAAACAGACATTCACAACAAAATAAACTGAAATAAAACACCTGTAATCAACCACACAATAATCACTGAGTATACTAAACTGCCCCTGGTTTGAATTGGTTTGTGTGACCCCCCGATGGGATCTGTCCAGGGTCCCTCAGGGCTCTAGCATAGGCCCCAGCATTTACCATGACCCTAATAAGAATGAATTGCTTAAAAATTGTAACTATACAATAAGAACTAAATTAATGAAGAATAATATTTACCATATTTTAACTAACCCATTACTGGATTTAATCTAGTATTAGAGAGCAGAAACCAACCGTATGATGCCAAAGCAATATTTTCTGTGTTCATCCACGGGAACCTCTCCTTGAGCTCTGCAGGTGAAAGCAGCTTGACTTTAGCTCCAACACTTCTGAGAACATGAAAGGACTGAGTGAGTAAACTACAACCAGCATGTAAAAGAAAAACCGAATCCTAATATTATCAAATCGAAAGAGCTAAATGTAAATAAAAGACACAAACATCATTTTGTACAATACAGCCTAGCCTAACATGTGTATATGGGTGACCACTAAGCCTACAGTACATTGGCAAAACTATTGGGACACGTCTTTTAATCGTCAAATTAAATGAGGTCTAAACTGGTCTAAATAATCATGAACACAGATATGTGTTTCACCTCGTAAATTAAGCAAGGTCCACCAAGTCATGGTTGGGTGAGTGGGTGTAAGACAACATGATCCACATAGAGCTCTGACCTCAACCCAATGACTTTAGTTTGAACTGAAATATCCTAAACTTTAACATTCCCTTGATGCTCTATAGAAAGAAAGCCTTCCTTTAAGAATCGAAGTGGTTAAAATTATATATTAGTAATTATACATAAAGTGCGTTGTGTAGGATTTTAAAAATCCCTCCACATGATGTACATTTTTGCATAAAATGAAAGCTACTGTGCCAAATAAAAAAAAAAATTAACCTTTGAATTATATAGTTCTCCTCCATAATGTGAGCCACTGCTTCATTAGCCAGGAACAGATAACCTGAGTGATTAAATTGCAGATCAATTGGGTCTTCGTTCAGCACGTGGAGATGTTGCTGCAGAGAAAACTTTAAAAATGAGTGCAAATTTTACCCTGGGTCAGAAATATACTCTGTATATATAATTATAGAATATAATTGTATCCTTATTTCTGAAACCAATCAAAAAAACAACATTCGTTTTCAGGTTTAACTCACTGAGCATCTTCTAAAGCTGTGTGGTAACAGAATGTAACATGCAAATACTTTAAAAGTCAGTAGCAGGAGGTGAATGGCAGGGAACCAAAGTTTCTCTAACAAGTTAACCATTATTGTTACCAGGTATTTACTACCAGAAGATAGTAAGGTATATTACATTAATGTTTTTCATGAAGTCAGCAGAGGCCATGGAGAGGTGAATGTTGGTCTTTAGAGAGAACTGCTGCCGAATCCCTCCTGCAGAAAGCACCGTGGAGGCCTGCGAATACTGCATGACACCGAAACAATTTAAATGATAAGAGAAGTGAACATTTCATGAGGTGCACCAGAATTAAGTTGACTGGTTGGTACTCACAGTGGGATCCTTTTCCACCACCACCACTCTAATTCCATCATGATCGTTGTGTTTATTCTTTAACCAGTAGGCGATAGACCAGCCAATCACTCCTCCACCAATAATAACAATGTCAGCACGCTCTGGAGGAAGGTTCGGCGTTATCTCATACGGGCTCCAGTTGCTGCCGGGCATCACCATGGCTGCTTTCTCTCTGAAAGCTTTAAATTGGTTTTCCAAATCTGCCATTATTGAGGAAAAACGGATGTGTTATTATTATTTGTTTTCATTTAATATGATGTGAGATTATTTGTTATTTTTTTTTTTATTTATGTACTATTCACATAAACCACTTTCGAAATCCATCTAGTATCCCATGACCCTAGTAATTATAAACCTATTAGAAAATAAAAGGACTGCTCTTTGCAAAATTGACCCATCCATCCATTATCTTCCGTTTCGGGCGCTGGGCAGATACATTCAGTACAGGGCAACAACCTATCGCTGGGCACACACTCACTCACACAGACACACTATATGGGGCAATTTGGAGCATTCAATTTACCTCGAATACATGTTTTTGGACTGTGGGAGGAAACTGGAGAACCCGGAGGAAACCCACACGGACACGGGGAGAACATGGAACTCCACCCAGATGGGAATTCGAACCGGGAATCCTTAGTGCTCAGAGGCCAACGTGCTAACCACTAAGGCACCGTGCCACCCTGCAAAATTGATGCTATTTAAATAAGATAACATTCGAAACCCCACAGCTACAGTGTATGGGAGTTTATAATAATATATATAAATAATAATAATAATAATAATAATAATAATAATAATAATAATAATAATAATAAAGTCAATGCAACCACTACTGGCTGTATATACCTAATATTACATTTAGGCCATTCTGACATATTTAGTGGTTCCCAACAGAACACTGTTTCCAAGTGATGTATATCTGGCAGATTTAACAAATGGTGGATGCTATTTCTTGAATGAGCTTGTGGAATGCGTTTAATCATTTGGAAATTGGAAAATGTCGTTGAAGAATTACCCCCAAAGTGACTAAACCTATAGGCTACGATATATATAGATGCTGAATAAACATTGTCTTGAAGCCATGACGTTAATGTACATTAAATACAATTAAGGTGCTCTTGAACTCACCGTCGAAAAAATCCTTCCGCGCATGTGTACCAGTGCCGAAGCTTTTCCTGCTGTTTGTCTCTGATTTACTGCAGACAAATGAGAATAAACGCCGCGCTCTGCCGCCATACAGCACTCTGTACCATCGGGACATCTCTGTTCTCGAATGTTTCCCTCATTAAGCGAAAACAAACTCCTAAATCTACCTGACCGTGACACGCGACTTACTGAGGTACAGTCTGTGTAGCTCCGCCTTCTCTCTCAACGTCAGCTCCTTTATGTTTAAACGTTAGGCTTCATTCTCCTCCATTAACCATTCAGTTTCCCAACATTACTTAATTATTTACACTTTAAGTTGAAATTGTGTCTAAAGTCTACGATATTTATATTGAAGTCAAATACGCGGTGAAAATGACGGCTAAGTGGTCTACAAACTACATATCCCGTAATCCTCCGAAGAGTGCGTAACTAAATAGTTCGTTTGTAAAATGTGTTTGTAGTACAATTTAAAGTGTTTATTTTAAAGGTTTATTTTATATGCAACTCGATTATTTTTGTGACCTACATTTAATGTGCCTACGAGTTGCTAAACTCGTAAAAATATGTTTAAAAACCTAATCGAGGAATGGACACATCTGGTAAAGTTATTAAAGTTGCCCAAGCTAATATCAATGAAAATATACATATATATTAACCATTACGTATCAATAGCTAAATATTTGTTCCAGCATTATTATTCTCATGTAAACAAAGATTTTAAAGTGTTGTAAACAACACTTTAAAATTGCATGAATTCAAACACTAAGGTGTATATTACCCCCACACACTTGCCTATACAGACAGACCATCTAATGGCTATTTATTCTTTACCCATTTACTCCATATAAAAATGGTGCCAGAAGATGAGGATCAAATCCCATTCACTAGCTGTGTGTACAACCATCAAATTCTACTACCCCCCCCCACCACCACCATTTTGTCTCTTTGTAATGCATATCTGCAAAGTCACAAAAGAAAAGCTGATAACGTAGACAATTATCATGAAGAAACAAAACACAATCAACATTTCCCATTTACTCAGTTTATTAGCCCATTCGTAGAGAAATTATTGTTGGATGACTGCAGAAGTTACAAGTTTTCTCAGACATTTTGATTCACTCTGTTCTGAAAACAAAACAAAAACCACCACTTGAATGATCCTCTTTTTATAAAAAAAAAAAAAAAAAAAAAAAAAACTGACAATCAAATCTCTTCCTGCAATCACAACAGAAGTATAAAAATATTCAGACTGGTCTTCAGATGGCAGGAGGAAGGCGTTCAGTGCTGTGTGGGGTCTCTGAGCGACTGGGTCTTACGTTCTTGAGAGGCCTCGATTATCCAAATCCTTCACCTGTTTAATAAATACGTTTATCAATAGCGTCTTTGATACCAATAGCCTTAGGTTCACTTTAACGTTAGATATTAGCAGATGTTTACCTTGTATATCCTGACCAGCCAGTGCTCTGTGGTGTAAGCCTCCTCAAGCACGTCTAGTTCAAAGTCCTTGTTGCCGATTTCAGCATTACGCACCCGGTCATAACCAGGAGGTCGTTCTGCAAACAGACAAATGAACGTTTAATATTACAGCCAACATTTTTGTCGCACTCTAACATGTTCATGTTTTCATGTGGATTTAAGTTGGGAAGCCCATTATCAGTTTAGTATAAGGTTTGTCCTCTGATGTATTCATCTCATACACAATCTGTGAAAGCCCTATTTATTAGGGGCCAAATCAAGCTCTCCTACACCAAAAATGTCCAACCAAAACTATATAGACATTTTCCAATCTGTTTTCACAAAGATAGAAGCATGCTATTGTCCAAAATGCTTAATATTATTTTCCTGTGACAATACAAATGACTAAAACATCTAAATTCAATAAATAAGAGGTATTTCTTTTTATACATGTTCATGTTACACTAAAATGTTTTTTTTTTTTTTTTTTAATTTGGACATAAAAGTAATTGCAGTGTTCTTTTTACTGAACTGGACACTGATACTCACTGGCCTCGGTGTAAACCTGACCGAAGCGATAGTAGCACATCTTGTACATGAGGCAGTTGAGCAAGACAGGAGAACCCTCTCTGTCAACCCTGAACTCTCCGGTGGGAGTGTAGTAGTCATGCTCCTTGATGTGCTTTCCTGTGTCTGTGCTGCCACCGATACGCACCATCCACAGGAACTTGTTTATATCTGCACACAGCAACCCCTTTATTATTACATCACTAACTGCTGCTATTAATAACGTACTAGCAAGTATTTTCATTATACAACTTTTTACCATCAGAGGAATATCCAGTCAGTCCACCAAAGATCACCAAGACGTAGCTAACATCCAGCTCACGCATGATCTCATAAGCACGCTCCTCAGTGGAGGCCATTGCCTAAAACCAACAAAACAATTTATTACAATATAAAATGTGCAGTTCAAACCTGTGGAGTCATTTGTTCCAGCTAAATAGTGCTACACTTTTACATTTTACTAATTCTGATTGGTTAAACTCAGATGGGTTGTACCTGGCCCACTCTTGAGATGTGCGTATTGTTCCAAGTGTTGTTGTCAACCAGAATAGTCCGGTTTGCCATGGCGGTAATTTGATAGCCATAATCCCACCATGACATCACTTTAGCATCCTGCAACATAATGTGTCAAAACAGAAATCGCTAAAATTACTTAAAAAATAAACGTTTATTAATAAAATAAAAACACAAAACTTTAAAGAGCTCACCAAGACAACAAATTGTCAGAGCCTATTTCAGCACTTATAGAACGAAATGTAAATAATTAAGATAAAGTCATAAAAAATGTACTACCAACACAAATAAAGAAAATTGTATGTGGGCCTGAAATGCCTCTAGTGAGCAAATGATTCAAGGGCAGTAATAATTTTATTATAAAAATAATCTAAATTGTCATTGATCACCTAATAAAAATAAACTGCTAAATTGTCTGAAATTAACTCATTTTAATTTATCTAGTGCCAACCTCAGGAGTGTTGTGTCTGAGCCAATAATACGCTTCTCTGAAATCGTCAAAGATGATGCGACTTCCATCGCCTCCTCGGGCCGACAGAACGATGGAGGGTGAGGAGTAGGCTTCACTCGTCACCCATGTTGAATGGAAAGTGTAAGTTATCAAAAAGAAAGCCATAACCAGAATCATCCCACTGGCCACCTGCAATCACAAATTTTATTTCATGAAAATTGTTTCTCAAAGACATAGCATCTAGCACCAGGTCCTATAACCTTTAATCTCACCTCATTCTTGATAGGATACGTCGCATCCTGCTGCTTTTTGGACTTTTTGTCGGGACGGCTAACATCCAGGTTCTTCATGTAGGTGGTGAGCACCTGAGAGACACCAATTCCGGATAGGATGCACATGACCGGAGCCAGGACCAACATCAGACGCACCTGAAAAAAGTATGAGAATTGAACAAAAAGCAAAGAAACAAACTATTACCTGCCTCTTGATCTCATCCCTAAAGCCAATTAACTAATGAAAAGGAAAATTAAAATGTATTAGATTTTGCTCATTTTTAATTGGAAATGTAATGATTTTCTTTTACCATGTAATCTGTTTAGAATCATATTGCAGAATGATATTGTTATACTAAAGTGGGTGCAAAACAGAGGAGTAACATACCATGACTGCTGAGAAATACATGCTGGTGACACCATACATGATGATAAAGATCCTGGCATCAGACAAGTTGTTGAAGCAATAATATAGACCGACTACAGGAAAAAAACAAAACTTCATTAAGAACAATAGTTTTTTTTTTTTAATTATTAAAAGTTAGTGATTTTCAGCAAGTTCCTTTATTAAGTGACAGGCTTTACAGTTTCATTTATTTAGAGTATAGCAGCCCACATCATTGAGGATTTAAATTAATACGATTTTTCCTCAAAAACAAGATTCACATCATTAAGGAAGCTTCCATAATGACTCCTCACCCCGACAGTCCTATAAAATTTAATCGTCCTTAAAATCTCTTACCTGGGAACATGAAGACCAGCAGCTGTAAATCAAAGTAGTAAGAAGACCAAGTGGTGGGCTGGTGCTCAGATACAGAGGCAATGATGGGGATGTTGTTCTTTGCATAAGATGGATCCAGCAGAGAGTAAAAACGACCGGTCCATGGAGAAATCTTACCTGTATAAAGCAAACAGTGTCTTATATGATATTTACACAGAAATCTGTGATCCAGTAACTAAGGACTTAGAGCTGTTAACTTCACACACTGCTGATAGAGTTCTGAGTGTATAATTAGGATGTGTCCACTCACCGGTCAGCATTAGCACAGTTCCGACTGACAACAGCACGATGCCAACCAGGGAAATTACACTCTTGAAAAGGATCTCGAACTGCTGGGCATTCAGTTTACTGCGCAGGTAGTCGACAAAGGCATGAATTTGGCACAGGCCGAATACACCAAAGGCAGCCATGTGTTCAGAGGATTGCACCGGCTAACAGAGAAAGACATAAATGCATGACTGCAATCAGCTTGGATCTCATTAAATACCATTTCATATAATGCTGAGTATTTTAAGTGATGGCAGATCTGGGATTCCATCTTTACTGTGTATTATTGCTACCTGAAAGCCCACAAAGGAGATCTGCATGGACAGAATGGTGCCAAGGCAGTAGACAGTGCAGTAAGCCACATAGATGCGGTGAGAGAAACGGCCAGTGAGCATCAGCACCAGCACGTGCAGAGGGATCAGATTAATGAGGAACACATAACCTCCCCATGAGGACACCTGAAAATATTTAAAAGCTCACATGAAGTAAAGAGACAATGCAGAACAGGTTCAACTGTAATTGTGAAAATGTGTTCTATAAAAAATCTTAACATTTAAGATTGTCTTAACATTTAAAATGTGTTTGTGTACACATTTAAAGCTTTGCAGTATTTGAAGATTCTCACCATGTAAAAGTAAGCCAGGGAGCACATGGATGACCAGTATATTGAGCCGGACTTCACCGCCTTAATCCACATGTAGTAGGTGAGCAGCATGCAGAAAATAGCAATACCTATAAGAATAAAAAATATATGCTGGCTTACATTTACATAAAGACTTACACACACACATTTAAGCATTACTGCAGTCCATTAGATAATACCTTCATTATCATAGGAGCCTGCAACCGAACGAGAAATATATCCTGGTACAACTGCAATCATAGCAGCAGCAAGCAGTCCAGCGCCAGCATCCTACAAAATAAATCCCAAAATCAATAAGCATTTCAACTCAAAATTGAATGATCCAAATTAGAAAGGGCAGGGAAACGAACCTTGAGTTCCTTGGTAAAGTGGTAGGTAACGATGGCAGTGAAAGAGGAAAAGAGCGGTGCCAGGAAGACACAGACGTTCCGAATGTCAATGGTTATGTGAAAGAAGTGCATGACATGATAAAAGGCTGCTGAGGTGATCATCAAACCTGCACAAACATCATTAACATTAATGCACTGTAGATCATAATACAAGTTGTTGCTTAATACCAATGTTAATTTTAACTTGCCGATCACTCATTCATATTTACACATTCTGTTCTAAGTCTGGAACAAAGAGATCACTTGTGTGAATGTACCTGGATAAATAGTGCCTCCAATAATTCTTCCGAGGGGATACCATGCCCGGTCATCAAACCAGTTGTGAAATTTGTAAAAGCCCTCCTCAGCCAGAAAACGAGTAGTGCGGTAATTAAAATACCTGCATCAAAAGGTATTTTAAAAATATGTGTTAAATTCCAGACAGGAGACAAACAAGCTTACAGGCAATTTACAGCTATGAAAAAATAATTCACTTACGGATCAAACTCATGGATGACACTCTCGAACCGTAAAACCGAGAAGAGGCGGGTGGAGAAGGCTGCAGGAAAAAATTATAATCAAATATGCAGGTTAATAATTACAGATTTTAAACAAATTAAAAAAAAGGTTGTGAAGCCCTAGTCATTACCATCCTAGCCTCTCCCAAATTGAACAAAGACTGTTGTAGGGGTGAGCTGCAATATTCGCTGATTCGATTCGGAGAATCGTAGTCGACTATGAACCTCATAGTCGAATGTACCATTTTGACCACATGGGGGTGCCCATGGCTGCTGCTAAGCATTAGTTTTTACATGAAATGTCTTTGTTTTCATTATATATATAGCCTTTTGTCAAATAATATCATCCTAATTTCTAGAAAAAAAGAAAAAAGGTTTTCTTTTGTTAGAAAAACAAGTAAAATATAAAAAATATATTTTTTTTAAAAAACTACGCCCTTAGCGCCATCTTGTGGTGAAATTTTAACTGATTCGACTATCAGTCGACTATAGGGAAAATCTGACGAATCAGATTCGACTATGAAAATCTTTAGTTGAATACAGCCCTAGACTGTTGCCAACTTACGAGTGTGAAACTGTATTGCGATCAGCCACCAAACAAACACACTCTGTTTAGCCAATCCAAGTCCAGAAAATGAACACTCCTAAACCATTACTAGGCAAAGAGCTACAGTACATTTGTCAGGAAAAAATTTCTTTGCGGTTTCTTATTATTTCATTTGCTGTATTTCTAAAGCTGTTCTGCAATTTAAAAAATGTATGATGGTAAATGCAAAAGAGTTGCACAATCAGTGTACTCGATTTTTACGACTACTGCACTTGCAAACATCCACCCAGTAGACAGCATCAGTAACAGTACACTTTCCAGGACGCACTGATTGTCACCATGTGTCAGGAATTTACACCCACCGATGATTTATTACATTTCACACAGGTATGTGCACATATTGGGGGGCGGCACGGTGGCTTAGTGGTTAGCACGTTCGCCTCTAAGCACTAGGGATTCCCGGTTCGAATCCCCATCTGGGTGGAGTTTCCATGTTCTCCCCGTGTCCGCATGGGTTTCCTCCGGGTTCTCCGGTTTCCTCCCACATTCCAAAAACATAGATCAAGTCAATTAAGTTCTCCAAATTGCCCCATGTAGAGTGTGTGCCCAGCGATAGGTTAGCGCCCTGTCCTGGGTGTATCTGCCCAGCGCCAGAAACGTTCTCCCCTGGATGGGCATGGGGAACCCCCGCCAACCCTAATATAGGATAAAGCGGAAGATAATGAATGGGTGAATGTTTGAACACACAAAAAAAAAAAACAATAAATTAAATTAAATATTAAATGGGGGGGGGGGCACGGTGGCTTAGCACGTTCGCCTCTCAGCACTAGGGATTCCCGGTTCGAATCCCCATCTGGGTGGAGTTTCCATGTTCTCCCCGTGTCGGCGTGGGTTTCCTCCGGGTTCTCCGGTTTCCTCCCACAGTCCAAAAACATGGATCAAGTCAATTGAGTTCTCCAAATTACCCCATATAGAGTGTGTCTGTGTGAGTGAGTGTGTGCCCAGCGATAGATTGGCACCCTGTCCTGGGTGTATCCGCCCAGCGCCCGAAACGTTCTCCCCTGGGTGGGCATGGGGAACCACACCGCGACCCTAATAGAGGATAAAGCAGGAGATAATGAATTAATTAATTAAATGGGGGGGGGAGTGGCACGGTGGCTTAGCATGTTCGCCTCTCAGCACTAAGGATTCCCGGTTCGAATCCCCATCTGGGTGGAGTTTCCATGTTCTCCCCGTGTCGGCGTGGGTTTCCTCCGGGTTCTCCGGTTTCCTCCCACAGTCCAAAAACATGGATCAAGTCAATTGAGTTCTCCAAATTGCCCCATATAGAGTGTGTCTGTGTGTGGGAGTGTGTGCCCAGAGATGGATTGGCGCCCTATCTGCCCAGCGCCCGAAACGTTCTCCCCTGGATGGGCATGGGGAACCCCCCTGTGACCCTAATAGAGGATAAAGCAGAAGATAATGGATGGATGGATGTGCACATATTGGGGCTTTAAGTTTAAACTAGATAATAGATGCTGGGTTGTTTTGGGTCAGAAACTTGTTTAAATGCACTCACAGAGGACGGCTGCCATGGACAGAATGAGAAGCTTAAGCAGTGTGTCCTGTTTCTCATAGGACAGCCGCAGAAAGCCCAGTTTGGTCATCTTTGCTCTTTAGGACGACTTCCACGCAACACCTGACAAATCAGAAACAAAACACATCAGCATGGCCTATTGAGTCAAAATAATATTCGACATCTCTGTTGAACAATGCTTTTACTTCTTTGTAATTCCTGTTCAACCAGAAAAGGCCACGTTCAATACTCAGGTGGAGCCACAGCAAGCCCAGTAATGTAGCTGCTCCGTCGCACCCGTATTGAAACTAATCCCGCCTCTTTGTTTAGTGATTGGTTCCCAAGGCAAAGTGAAGCACTGTCATTGGTTGATTCTCAGACCTCAAGCCAATCCTGGCTCCAATACTGAATACAGGTAGGGAGTAAAAAATATCCATAAAGCTACAGAATGTTAAGAAGCCAATTGCACGAAATAATAATTTATAGGAACATTAAGATCTAAAAGTGCTCAGACATGTTACTGTTAACAAATAAATGATTTAGTCAATGGCATTACGTGCTGCTCTGATATACAGCCACTTTGCGCTAACGTTTACTCTAATGTGGGTCATTAATGTACGGTTTAAGCTAATATTAACCGTGCGATAGACCTGCACTGTAACCATGCAAAACAAACCATTTCATTCGGAATATTAAAACAAATCTGCAACAAATCCCATTCCAATTACTACCTTTTATTTCCCACAGCTAACCTTAGCCACGTTGCTAACAAAATAGATAACACGGTGGGTTTATTCCGGGGTGGATTAAGGTCGTTTTATATCATTAAACGTAACATCATTAGAACAAACATGCGGCATTAAATAACATTACCGATTTCTCTCATGGGCGCTTTACTTCCACTCCTGTTCCACTGCACTTTCCACACACACTACCGACTACGCGATCACAGCCCCGCCCAGCCACGTAAAGCCTGCGCTTATTGGCCAATCTGCAGACATGTCTGTAAATTCTAATCATTGATTGGTTGTACACACGCCACTTACAGGGCATCTCTTCTCTTGACGCTTCAGAAGTGACGTGTCCTTACTTAGGGCTGTGCTGCTTTCCCGGTTAAACATGGTTTAGCTAAATCATTTAATTGAAACTAATTTTAATTTTCTTTAAACTCAAAGTGATACTTGTTTAGAGATTTAAAAGAGAAATAAGTGTCCCACTTCTAGGTGTGCAAAATACGGAGCTTTAGATCTAGAACACTAGTCTGAATACTAAAATAGATCATAACCTCTTTTTGTCTTAAATTACCTTACCTTAAATTTATACCCATCCATCCATTATCTTCCACTTTATCCTCTATTAGGGTCGTGGTGGGGTTCCCCATGCCCATCCAGGGGAGAACGCTTCGGGTGCTGGGCAGATACACCCAGGACAGGGCGCCAATCTATCGCTGGGCACACACTCAGTCACACAGACACACACTGTACACACTCTATATGGGGCAATTTGGAGTACTCAATTGACTTGATCCATGTTTTTGGACTGTGGGAGGAAACCGGAGAACCCAGAGGAAACCCATGTGGACACGGGGAGAACATGGAAACTCCACCCAGATGGGGATTCGAACTGGGAATCCCTAGTGCTGAGAGGAGAACATGCTAACCACTAAGCTACCGTGCCGCCCACCTTTAATTTATACAAAAAAAACATAGCAAGTATATCCATTATCTTCCGCTTTATCCTCTATTAGGGTCGCGGGGGGGTTCCCCATGCCCATCCAGGGGAGAACGTTTCGGGTGCTGGACAGATACACCCAGGACAGGGCGCCAATTTATCGCTGGGCACACACTCACACACTGTACACACTCTATATGGGGCAATTTGGAGTACTCAATTGACTTGATCCATGTTTTTGGACTGTGGGAGGAAACCGGAGAACCCGGAGGAAACCCACGCGGACACGGGGAAAACATGAAAACTCCACCCAGATGGGGATTCGAACCGGGAATCCCTGGCACTGGGAGGCGGACGTGCTAACCACTAAGCCACCGTGCCGGCCTGTTTAGCTAAATAATTTATTTAAAACAATTTTTTTTTTTCTTCAAACTCAAATGATACTTGTTTAGAGATTTAAAAGAGAAATAAGGGTCCCACTTCTAGGTGTGCAAAATACAGCTGAGTTTTAGATCTAGAACACTAGTCTGAATACTAAAATAAATCATAACCTCTTTTTGTCTTAAATGAACTTACTGTACCTCAAATTTATACAAAAAAACATAGCAAGTATATATTTTTAATAAATGTTGGGAGTCAATATGAATCTGCAATACACATTAGCAGGGATTAGTGTTTAGTTATAACTTTTTTATCTTGGCTGCATATATTATAATAAGCACAAATTAGTACCTTAATTAATTAAACTGGACATAAAAGGTACAAAAAGACAGATACTCAACAGCTTAATTTTATAAAAAAAAGACCTAATTCAGCATTTCAATATCTAACACGTCTTTTTAAAAATGCAGCAAGTAGATAAGTAGCTTTTATCTATCAATAACGATTTTTCTGTTACAGAAACGCTCAATAAGAATAAATATGTAATACTACTAAAAAATAAAACAAGCCATTCTATCATTCTGCCAGTAGGTGCCGCCAAAATTCTATTTTAGGAACTTGCTGGTCAAATTGCAGCTTGTATATTATGACATATTAGACCAGAGAATGAAAACTTTCAAAATCTCATTTAATTTTTTAAATAGAAATTTTAGTTAATTGCATTGTTATTTGTATTTGTATGTGAGTACCAATAAACTGTTATAATGAAATAGGGATGAACTTTAGCACCTAAAGTAAACGCATGATTAAAAGCAGTTGCCTGAATGCTCAACGCCAAAATTCCCCCTAAAACATGTGAAATTAAAGAAGACATAAGTGATTTTTATATACATTTAAATAAAAGGTAAACCAATCACATGAAGAGATGAAGCCTAATGGCATGTGATGATGTATTTCTTCCTGTAGCTGCAATTTAACACTAAGTCCCAAATAACAATTCACTTAACTGTGTTAATTTTGGAGAATAAAGATAAATAATAAACAGTTTTGCACTTATCTTAATAGTATAACACGTTAGCAAAAGAAAGTTGCTTTAAATTTTATTTTTCCAGGACTTTTTGCTCTGTACATCGACCACCCGCAATAAAGAAACAAGTCAGTGTGAAAAAGGCCAAAAATAAGTTGTGCTGTAGTTTCAATTGAACCAACCAATGGCACATAAAGGGTTGAAATAAAAACATCACAAAATACTTCATGATTGCAAAACTCTTTTTCAGTCTCCATGCAGACGAAGATCCGACCCTAAAAACACCTCATTTATTCACATAAAAAAAAATCCTGATCAACATTTAAAACCGCTTTTAAAAACACACAAGGCAGGTGGAGGAGCTCTTTTTCTGTTTCGAGCTGTAGTTGAGGTCACTGGCAGGGCAGAGACTTGTGGCGACTCGGGGACGTGTTAGACAGGAGCTTGTCGGTGGAGCTCGATGAAGTGAGGGAGCTTTGCAGATTGACTGTTTTGTGAAACAACTTGTTGCTAATGAGAACCACAAGGGAGAAGAGACGGAGCTGGAAATGACTGGGAAAATAAAAAAAAATATATATATAAATAATAAAAAATATATATATGTGTGTGTGTGTGTATATATATATATATATATATATATATATATATATATATATATATATATATATATATATATATATATATATACATGTACATATGTATGTGTATGTGTGTGTGTGTGTGTGTGTGTGTGTGTGTCTTGACTTGCAGAAAACACTCAAGCTGGCAACTGCACAAACATACTATTTAACAAATTAGTTAAAAGCACTTACTAAAGCTTCACCGGCGTCTTTGCTTCATTTGCACTAATGATGAAGAGTGGAAAAAGAATAGAGAAGAGACAACCGCTGTGAAAACACACACACACACACACACACACACACACACACACACACACACACACATTTATATGGGGAAATAAATAATAATAATTTAACCAGATTAAATTACATCAGGTATGTGGCAGGTAAGTTATCCCAAATATCTCAGGGTGGTTAGGGTTGGTGGATAAGGTCAGCCACGATAAAGTCATAGATAAATTCAGTGTAGTAGTAGACTTGTGGTTACAGAACCAGCATTGTGACCTGAAGGTCCCCAGTTCGATCCCCACCAAGTACTAAGTGGGTGACAGTGTACTTGAGTAAGGAATATGTCCCTTAACATCTAGCCCCAATTGCTCCCCTGGCTCTGTATACAAGATTGCCCACCGCCTACTATGCAAATGGATTAAATGTTAAGGACAAATTCCTGTGTGTAAGCACAGTGGGCAAAAACGATCACCCCTGGAGCTATTTAGCATTCATGCTGTGGCTAATCTTATAATTACTAGAACATCCACCTTAAGGAATGAGGCAGGATAGATGGGCTGTGGGATGCACCAGCTGTTTTTTGATTACAATTAAAAATCTATAAGATCAGAGAAATTAAAACCTTATTATGTAAGAAGATGGCATTGCTGTCAGAAGGGCCATGGGTAAACCGAAGCCAAAGTAATAGGGCCAGTTCCTCTCGATGTTCGACAGTCTCTGGTGCATCTCGATCCCTGTATGCAAGGAGACGTCGTGAGCAGAGTTTACACACCAGAACCAGACAAAGGATTCTAATTTTAATTTTACCGTGGTTAAACCAGCGATACTCGAAGCAGTAGAGGGAGTAGAGCAGAGACATGTGCAGCAGGCTGACCATCTGACCAATGGCATCAATGGGAAACAGACTGACTATCATTCCCTAAAACAAAGTAAGGTTGTTTTATTCCGTTACAAAATTACAAAGAATATTCTGTTTATTAATCCAGGAACCAATGAGCCACCACTGATTTCTGTACAAAGACAGAACAGAAAATTGAAGAAAAGTAGAACCTAGTACCTGAATAAGGAAAAGGGCCTGCAGGAGGAGATTGAACAGCATGTCGGCTATAATCTTGCTCACACTTGGAAAGGGCTGAGCTTTGCGTCCAGACACTTCAAAAGCCAGATCAGCAATGTCCTGTTTATAAATAATCAGCAATATTGGTCAGGGTTAACTTCAACTTAAAATGTGTCTATAAAAACACATTTAAAACTACAAGACATTTTATGTATAAATCATAAATCCCTAAAGAATGATGCACACCTGGAACCAGATTGCATTGACGATCTTGCTAAGCACAAACAGAGGCAGAACCCAAAGTGCACTAAACACTGAGGTCAGGATGAACTCCAACCAGGACCAGACGTTTCCATGCAGGGAGGGGTCCCCTGTAAGATCAAAGAGAATATACTGACATGTTGACATCTATACCTGCTAATAACAGATTTTGTTCGTGATCACATGAGAGATGTACGTACCAATGATCCTCGCAGTAAGAGTCTGAAGAAGAGGTATAAATACTCGATAAAAAAGTAACAGACTAAGCTGTTGAGAAAGACAATAAAATTACAAGTAATATAAAAAATTTATTTAAAAGAGTTAGATACATAATACAACCCATATCATCGTTTACTTATTCAATTTTATTATTTTTTTTACATATCCTACTTAAGGTCATCGGCCACTGACAAGTTTCAGAACTCACTGGGCAGACCATACAGAAAAACACATTGGATCTCAAACCACAAAAAAAGACTCTTTCATGTCTCAGAACTGAAACAATACTGCATCTAAATGCTTGATTAGCTGTAATATACATTTTATAGCATTTATTATAAAAAGAATGTGTTTTGTGGATCCAAACAGAGTGCAATCACATACCCAAAAAACGCCTCCATTCCAAGCACAACACTGAAAAATCCTGCTCGCTAATTTGGGCTCACTGAAAAAAGAAGACAAATGAAAGGGGAATATTAGTTAAGTATTAGCAAATACATTTTTTCTGAATGTTGTGACATGTTCAGACCTACTTCTCTGTTTTGCGATCTTGACTCTGCGCCCGTCTTAACGCTAGTGAGCCACTGGCCCTCCGTCTCCTCTGCTCCTCCCTCTTCTGCTGAATGCGGGCATCTAATTTACCAATCGTTCCAATCCCTAGTATAGAATCCTTAATCCCCTAAAATATTTATATTAAAAAATAAGAACAATATCATAAGTATACACATACACACACACACATGATAATAGCACGATTTGTGTGCATGCTGTATGTGGACAACCCTTTATTCTAATAACCTTTACTCTAAGCTGAATTAAGCTTTTGTTGTCCTTTTATACAGGCATGCAGGTGCTTAGTTGCTGTGATTATACTACACCATATTACATTTCATATCAAATGCAATAAGAACCTTTTTCCTGCATACAAACTGGTTGCTAAAATCTAGAAACGAGTGTCATGATAATATATTACATTACAGAAACAATTATTTAATATAAGATGTGGAGATGCTGACCGTCACAACATTGAGGAGAAATGTCCTAACACTGTCAGTCATCTCCAAACCAGCTGGAGATTCATCAACTGCAAAAGGAGGGAGGTCCTTGATATTTCATGTTAGAAAAGGCAAACTCCAGGGAACTGTTAAAACAGACATTTTCATAATTCAGAATCATTTCGTGTAGCACAACACATTTCACATCCTTACACTCACAGGAAAACTTACTGTCTGGTGTTTACAGTAAAGCAACTCAATATAACAGTTATTCAAAATATACAACATTATTATACTGATCATGCGCCTTAGTGGTGGCTTAGCGTTTAGCGCGTTCGCCTCTCAGCACTAGGGATTCCCGGTTCGAATCCCCATCTGGGTGGAGTTTCCATGTTCTCCCCGTGTCCACGTGGGTTTCCTCCGGGTTCTCCGGTTTCCTCCCACAGTCCAAAAACATGGATCAAGTAAATTGAGTTCTCCAAATTGCCCCATATAGAGTGTGTCTGTGTGAGTGTGTGCCCAGCGATAAATTGGCGCCCTGTCCTGGGTGTATCTGTCCAGTGCCCAAAACGTTCTCCCCTGGATGGGCATGGGGAACCCCCCCGCGACCCTAATAGAGGATAAAGCGGAAGATAATGGATATACTTGCTATGTTTTTTTTTTGTTGTATAAATTTAAGGTGGGCGGCACGGTAGCTTAGTGGTTAGCACGTTCTCCTCTCAGCACTAAGGATTCCCGGTTCGAATCCCCATCTGGGTGGAGTTTCCATGTTCTCCCCGTGTCCGCGTGAGTTTCCTCCGGTTTCCTCCAACAGTCCAAAAACATGGATCAAGTCATTTGAGTTCTCCAAATTGCCCCATAAAAAGTGTGTATGCGTGCATGTCTGTGTGAGTGAGTGTGTGCCCAGCGATAGATTGGCGCCCTGTCCTGGGTGTATCTGCCCAGCGCCCGAAACGTTCTCCCCTGGATGGGCATGGGGAAGCACCCCACGACCCTAATAGAGGATAAAGAGGAAGATAATGAATGAATGAATTTATCCTGATCCAAGACAATTTAAAAGGGAATGTACAATGCATCTGTGCTGCTGAACGGTTGTTATGATCAAGGGGGGGAAAAAGAGTACTATTAAAAACAGTGTATTTTCGATGGTGTGAAACCCAGATTCATTGGTTCAATGTGGATGAATTTGGTATAAACGAATGTTTAGTAAAACAGATACCAAGCAACCAGCTGCTCAGAAACAGCTGTTCTTGTTTACTCTGTCATTAATCTTCCATAACACAATATTAGCATGTGTCACACCACCAAGAAGAACAGGTTTATATGAAAAATTCCTCCTAAAAATGTCCTTCATTGAATAAACTTAACGTGTAAATTAATAAATAAATAACCAGCTATAACACCACGTCTCGCAAACACAAACAACAATAGCAGCGATACTCAAAAGGCTAAGCTAACCGAGATGGCTTTAAATAGAGCAAATATAACTTGTATAAACAGCTTGGCATACATTTTCTTTTAAAATAATACATACAGGTTTATAACTTGTACCTCATATAAATGACTGTCTTAATTGTGAGTTCTTCTTTAAACCGTGGTTATTTCGCACTGCTTTGGCCAAACAAATATTAAAGGCCAATGAACTCGTTTGCACATGCGCAAAAACCGGTCCTGCAGTGGATGACGGGAAGTGTAGTTCTTTTTTTATAAGGCGTCGATAAATTCCAGAATTCTAATTTTTAATCTCAGAATTCTAACTTTATGTCACATTCTTTGTCACATTCTTCCTATACTTTATATTGCAGAATTTTATGTTGCATGCATACATAGATCGCCGTAAATTAAATGCTTTCTATATGTTTTTATTAGCTTTCTAAATGTTTTAGTGTTTACAGATCGTATTTGTAATAATACATTTATTAAGAGTTTAATGATTTAGCGTTTTTAAGATGCTATTTGCTGTTTACACATATACAATTCGTTTTTGTTGAATAAGTAGATACCACGTATGTACTGCTGTGATTTACAGTCATGACACACTGTTTAAAAGTTTGAATAATTCAGTAAATATCATCTTAAACATTATATAATAAAAATGACGCAAAGATGTGGTATTATGAAAAATTAGACGTGTACAAAGTAAGCCATATAGGACCATAAAAATAATAGCAACCATGTGATTTACGGTGATCTATATGTGTATAGATCAGCGACGTGATATTAAATAAAAATTCTGAGATATTTTGCATTTTTACTTGGGCTTGTGGTATTGGCTGGAAGTGTTTACAAATCATTATCATTTTCCCATGTGTATACAATTTAGTTACTAGACATGGATTCACTTTTTATATATTATCCTAGATATATTGGTTATTATAGGCGGCACGGTGGCTTAGAGGTTGGCATGTTCGCCTCTCAGCGCTAGGGATTCCCGGTTCAAATCCCCATCTGAGTGGAGTTTCCATGTTCTCCCCGTGTCCGCGTGGGTTTCCTCCGGGTTCTCCGGTTTCCTCCCAAAGTCCAAAAACATGGGTCAAGTCAATTGAATTCTCCAAAAATTGCCCCATATAGAGTGTATCTGTGTGAGTGAGTGTGTGCCCAGTGATAGATTGGCGTCCTGTCCTGGGTCTATCTGCCCAGCGCCCGAAACGCTCTCCCCTGGATGGGCATGAAAAAGGATATTGGTTATTAAATATTGTCATTAAACTAAAATATTGCCACTAAACGAAAGGGTGTTGGGCTATCAATCTGAAAGTTTTGGGTTCAAATCGCAGGTCCACTGAAGTTACCAATGTGGGTCCTTGAGCAAGACCCTTTACTCCCTCACACTCCCCCAATCCTGTGTTTGCTTTGACTAAATGTAATGTAGTGCTGCTAAATGACTAAATGTAAATGTATATGTAATGTAACAGAAGTAGACCTAAATCATTAGCTTAAGATGAATCGTTTCTTGTGTGATGGGTGATTTTATTGTCCACGCTCACAATCACAGTGCACAAGAGGTCACTGAATAAGTTGATGAGAATGAAAAGATATGTAAATGATATGCTTTGGCATCAGTCATCCGATCTCAGTCCAGTTCACATCCAAGACGCTGGTAGGACAGGTTTTTGTTAAGGGAGTAACTAATTGAATAAATACAATGTTCAAATGTATGTTAAGAAAGATAAGAAATAGAACGAGATTTAATCTGTAAATTTAATCTGTAGTAAAAAAAAAACACACAATGTTGTTAATAAATACACACACTCCAAATTTATAGTGTTAGTTGCACCTTTACCTGTATATTGCGCTTTTATTTATATTCTGGAAAGTTTGTTTACTCCGTATAAGTTCATATCCAGAGTGATCTTTTTCATATTTATAATGATTGTATCGATCAAATGTCAGTTTTTTTTTTATCTCGCGCAGTTTAAATGTCACACAAACAGAATCAAAATACAAAGCGCAAACAGGCACAGGCGCACGCGCGTGCGTGCGTACGGGCGCACCTTCACCTGGGCGGCGCAAACAAACGCGTTTCTAAGGACCCGGCGAGATGTCATTTCACTACATGCCTATTATTATTTAGTTGTTGTGTGCAAACAAAAGCGCTCATTTCGGTTAGCGATTGAGCTGCAGTCGGGCTGATGGGAGCAATAACCCTTAGGAGCGCACACAGACGGCGATATGCGCTCCTTTTCATCAGTATCACGGGTGTCATCATTTACCGGCACTTCAGGTGAGGAGCACGTTTGCATCTGCGCCTTTGTCTGTTAACTATTGATCCTATTTTTGTCGCAAAAATATAGGGCCATAATTTCGTTTTCAAATTGACTCATATTTTCAAATTTATAATCATTTAAAAACTTTACAAACCTCCTTTTCTCATAATTTATTTTTTTTTGGATTTCAGTTGTGATGTCAATTTGACGTATCTAATGTAAATTTTCACCTAAAATAAGTAGTCACTGACTAGATGCTGGTGCTTGGACAGTTTTGATTTGTGGATTATACTCGGTTCTTGCTAAGATGCTAAAGAATTCAATCAGCCCTCCTGTGTGTGACCCAATTATCAATATCACTTCAGGACTGAGAACAATTCACCACAAATACAGCAGTTTATCTGTATAAATACATATACATATAACAGTTTATATATATATATATATATATATATATATATATATATATATATATATATATATATATATATATATATATATCAGTATAATACAGTATATCAGGTAATACAATGTATTAGTTGTGTGCCTTTTATAGCTGATAAAGACAGTTCTATTCTTGATAATGTCCATTAAAATATGATATGTGTCTGAACTCATCTCTTATTCCCAAATGGTATTCTGCTTTCATTATTTCATTATTTATCAGAGTGTAGTGATTTCACTTTCTTGTTTCAGTGGGCAGCCAGAGGGTTTAAAGGTAAACAGAAGAGAAGGCCTGATTTTTAACTATTCTCAGTTTTCACTTGGAGGCAAACCCTTTCGCATCCTAGGTGGTTCACTTCACTATTTCCGTGTGCCCCGCGCCTACTGGAAGGATCGGATGTTGAAGATGAAAGCATGTGGCCTCAATACTCTTACTACGTAGGTATCTTTACCTAGTAACAATAGACACTGTTGAACACTCAACACAGAAACACACTGCAACAGTAAAAACTAAAATATGTTTTGAGGTTACATGGCAGTGGCATCTTTAGAGTCTAAAAACTCAAGCCTTATTGCATCTCAACTAATTGAATAAGATAAGGTAACACCACTTCTAGAAAACAAACCTCATTAAATTTGAATGCTTAGCCACTATTAGTTAATCACCCTAACATTATGGAAAGGGATAATAACTTGTGGCCTGCTGTGTATTTATTGGAGTAAGAAAAAAACATAAATTAAAATTGACTCCATTTTATTATTCTTAAAGCTTTGTGCCATGGAATCTGCATGAACCAGAAAGAGGTGTCTTTCAATTCCGCAAAGGACTGGATTTGGAGTAAGAACATATTTACATCCTGTCTGTTTGTTTATAATGAACATTTGCATACGGGACAATGTCATTGAACTTGGTTTATAGAAAATGTGGCCTTAGTGGTGTAATAGAATACTGTGACACCATAAGATTATTAGGGTAATCTGATATTAAGCAAGTTTACATAATGACATCACAACATCCAAATGTGCCAAATATTTGCACTACAGTAAAATATTCTTAATTCAGCTCTACTTCTATTATTAGAGAAACCATTAGAGCATATGAGCATATGAGATGTATCATCAGTCTTGTCTGTGTAGTTTATAAGCTAAGGGATAAAAACTAACAAAGAACAAATTGAAACAAAGAAAAGACAATTGGCGCCCTGGCTGCTCCTCCCATTTTACAGCAGACAGTCCAGGGTTTGATTTCAAGGCAGTCCAAACAATGACCTTTCTGCATATAGTTTACATGTTCTCTCTATGAGTTTGCAGGGTTTTTCCAGGTGTACAGGTTACCTCCAAAATCATATAAATAGGTCAACTGGTGATATACCCTTAGGTGCACCAAATGTATGAGTAAAATTCATTTGTTTATGTTACTTGTGAAGTAGTGATCTTGATCTGTGAATAATAAATTGGTTATGCAAATAAATGAATTGTTTTTGGACTTTTAAATTCATGTTTGTTACTAAAACATTAAGACTTAATTAAGTGAAACATGGTGTCCACAGGGTTTCTCTGTTGGTCTGCTTAGGCTTGTAATACATTCTCAAATTTGTGACTGATTTTTTATGGAGGTTTATTAAAATTATTTGACTGTTGTAACATTATTAAGTGGTACTAAGTATTTTTTAAACAAACTAATCACAGAAAGGTTCTGATGTCACACCCCTGACTGTATTGTCAGTTTAATTTAGTCAGGAGGGAATTTTCAAGAGCTTGTTTAGGAGATAGGCATGTCATTAATGGACTATGGGGATTACATTCTGCAGCTCCTGTTAGACTACGGCAGCTTCACCATAACAACATAACATTTTTTTCTTAGCTTTAAGTTAATAAATGGTCACTTGATATACAAAAAAAAGTAGATGACATAATCTATTGTTTGTATGTTTTTTAAAGCCAATAACATTTAATTATTGATGTTAAATAAAGACTGGCATGGTTTTCTAAATCACAGTACTGTGATTCTGCAGGATGTTTCTCCTCCAGGCTGCTGATGTGGGTCTTTGGGTAATTCTACGTCCAGGACCATACATAGGCTCGGAACTTGATCTTGGAGGACTACCAAGGTGAATTGTTCTCTTTTCTGTACCTATTCTTGTTATTTTTACAGTTATCTATCAATTGCTAATATACATATATGAAATAATGGTCTGGAAAATTTTGAATGAAAAGAAAAATGAAAGAAAAATGTAAAAAAATCTTGTGTCCTGGTATATTTGTCTATATATAGTGGTAATAACTTAACTACACATTTATTTCTTTACATTCCCACTATAGTTGGCTCTTAAGAGACAAAAAGATGAAGCTGAGAACGACATATGCAGGCTTTACACAGGCAGTTGATGCCTATTTTGACAAGCTCATTTTCAAAGTGGTGCCACTACAAGTAATAAATTTAATAATGTTATATTATTTTTAATAATCACCATGTTTAATGAGCTGTAAGTCACTTAGGATGTCTTTACAGTTTAAGAAAGGTGGCCCCATCATCGGCGTTCAAGTGGAGAGTGAATACGGCTCATATGCAGAAGACAGCAACTACATGTCTTATGTTAAAGAGGTATAAATTAATTGTACCAATTAAATGTCTTCTGTTCCCTCCTGTTTTTTCTCCTGTTGTTTTTCTGCTTAGTAACATTTATGCATAATTCTAACAATCTTGCTGTGGTCTAAAACAAAACAAATGCAACTGCAACTTGAATATCTTTGCAGGTGAACACCCCTTGGTCATTACTGAGGGTGCTTTGACTTGCAAATAAGTTACAGAATTGTTTTAAACACCTGCTGTTTAAAATTTTTAAAATATCTTTCCCATTGATGTTTAAAAGTATATAATATTAATTTAACCTCAATTATACAAAACACAGATTGTTCACATAATGTTCTTCAACTAAAAGCAGACCGCCAGGTCCTATAATACATAACTAAGACAGTTTAACAATTTTGTAAAAAAGAATTACATAGAATCTGATTATAGGCAGGTGTTAGCTTCAAGCTGCATTGGGATTAAGACAAATGCATTGGGATTAAGACAAATGTCTTTGATTGGTTTTATTCAGCAATAAAAGTGTAATACTGTAACCATTTGAAGCACTAGATGGAAACAGATTGTTTATTTTTTAACAGATTTTTTCGCATTATTATTAACAGGTGACTGTGTTATTATTATTATTATTATTATTATTAACAACTATTTTCAAATGAATTGTCTACTGATGCCTTCAGCAATGAAATAGATTTTAAAGATGTGTGAAGGCAGACAAAATGACGGAAGACAAACACAATAGCATATACAATCAATAAAATTTGTTTTATAATTGCCATAAACTGCTTGTTTTTTATAGGCACTTCAGTCTCGGGGTATAGATGAACTTCTTCTCACATCAGACAGACACGAGGGACTAAAACATGGAGGCGTGAGTGGCGGTAAGGGACATATGTAAAAATAGATTTGAACACATTTCCTAAATTAATTCATTACAGGTCACTTTTTTTCCCTGTTTAGCCCTCAGTACTTTAAACATGCGCAAACTGGATCATAATGATCTGAAGTATCTTCAAACTGTACAGGTAATGACACAATGACACAATTCTGTGAAAAGTCAGTATTTTTTATGATGGCAAATGTGACACAGGCGGCCACCTAAACAGAGAAGGTGGGAGTTTAGGTCAGGAGTATGGATGCGATATGTGATTTCAGATATAATCAGAAATAAATAAATCTGATCTATTGTTCTATTTCTGTTATCAGTCAAACTACCCTGTATTGGTAACAGAATTCTGGACAGGATGGTTCGATGTCTGGGGGGGTCTGCATCACAGCTTTACAGTAGAGGGTATGTTTACAGTTAGAATTTTGCTTTTTAAATATGTTATTTTATCATATTTTTTTAATTATTTTTTTTTCCAATTTGATTGTCCTGATCCGTATCACAAAGGCTGCTAGACCCCAAATCTAATTGTTATTAGTTCTCCAGAACCTCAATATTTGTTGTACAACTACTTCATATATATTACTATAAGCTATTTAGAGCCCTACATTCTTTTAAACCTAATTGTATAATCAAATTCTAAGAATTTATCACACTATAATTTCTGAATATAACACTGAATATTTTTTGTTTGTCATTAGATATGTTTGTAGTGGTGAGAGACATCCTGCGGCATGGTATTTCTGTCAACCTGTACATGTTCCATGGTGGGACAAACTTTGGTTTTATGAACGGCGCTTGGGCAAATCCATCATACATGCCTGTAGTCACCAGTTATGGTTTGTCATATTATTATTATCATTTTTATTTCATGCCGTCTTCTACATCTCTCTCCCTAGACTTTTTCTAAACTGTGTTCATGGGGTTGTGGGTGATGAAGCCTATCCTAGCAATTATAGGACAAAAGGTTAGAAACACCAGGGACAGATCACTAGTTGGGGCAGACACAAAGACATTCATATGATGGGATTATTTCACAATAGCTCCTGTATCATGATTTGGATTGTGGTATGATAATAATAACCTACACAGATTAAGGAGAACATGACTGTATGGCAGTTATTAATATTATTATTGCCTTTATTCCCATCCATCCATTATCTTCCTCTTTATCCTATATTAGGGTCGCGGGGGGGTTCCACATGCCCATCCAGGGGAGAACGTTTCGTTCGTTTCGTTCATTCGGCAGATACACACAGAACAGGGCGCCAGTCTATCGCTGGGCATTATTGCCTTTATTGTACACTATTTTTCTTTATGTGACAAGATGTGTTTATGTGACATATAGTTTTTCTCAGTATGTGAATTAATTATCATTTAAATGATTTAATGTGACATAAACAGCTAAAATATTTACAAATTTACCCTTAAGGTGCACATTTGAGGCTGTACAAATATCCCTCTTGCCTAGTTAAAATAACATACTGAATTTTCAGGCCTGAAGTAAAGGCTCATGTTACAGCAACAAGATTCAAGACGTGTAGTGCAGTCATTTGTTTGTAATTTGGCGGTGGCAGACTGTGAAAGGCCCCTCCTTTGTTCCAGGACATTTTGACTGAATGAGTCAATCCAATATCATTTAAAAGCATTCCCCAAGAATGAAGGTTCCTTTACCCTTAAAGGGAAGGTGACGTCTTATTAACCCTCAGGCTGTTAGATGTTCAGAAACTTTGTTATATACTGTATCTGCGCATGTCCTCATACCTTTGTTTATTGTGTGCATTTAACATTTTGGTCTTTTTTTTTTAAGATTATGATGCACCTCTGTCTGAATCTGGGGATTACACTCCAAAATATCACATGCTCCGTGAACTTTTCAGTCGATACACTGGTACGAATATATTTTATTCCTTTACACTAGAACACTTTGTCGACCAAGCTGCCACTATAGATTTCAAAAGCAATGCCGTTAATCCTCTTTTGCATAAATTATATTACGGCTCTGTCACTGTAAGTTACGATAAATTCTGTACACAGTTAAACAATAAAAATGTGAACTTTATTTGCAGAGCAATGTGCATGTAACTGATAATTGAACAATAGACCCTGATTTGAGTAAGTTTTGTTCTAGAGGAGTCACTGCCTGAAATTCCAGGCCAACGGTGGAAAGAAACCTATGAAACAGTCGTGATGTATCGACACCTGTCCTTGTGGGATGCTTTGCGCTATGTGCCAGAGGTTAGCAGCAGACTGAAGTTATCCTAATTTATTGTATGTAAAAACCTCCCAATATTCACACACATTGTCTATTATCAGTTCACTTACCGTATAGATGGACTTTGTAGTTATGCAGAGCAGAGCTGTAGTCCATCTGTTTCTTCACACACTTTGTTAGTCCTCTTTACTCTGTTCTCTGATATTCAGGTATTATTTGGTTGCTAGATGTCACTGAAGTAATATTAACATGGTGGTGATGGTGGAATGTAAGTGTGTTTACACATTTTTGAACATGACTGGGAATAATTCCACCAATTAAAAGTATCCATCCACCGGCCGCCTTTATGCCTTTGAGCACTAAAGAAGGATTAGAGGATGAATAACACAAACTGCACCATCAGATTAAATACTGCTTCCGATTTTACAAATCAAGTTGGCGCAATAAGGCAGATGTGTTTTATAAAGTGTACCCTACATCAGCATTGCTAAAAATACTTTTAAAGCAACTAAAAGTCTGCTTTTTACTACAGTTTATGGAACGTATTTTTAAAATGTAAGATTATTCTAACCTATTATGTTTTTTTTCTTGAAGCCATTTGAATCTACGACCCCCATTAATATGGAGAACCTTCCTGTAAATAAAGGGAATGGACAGGCTTATGGCTACACACTGTATGAGACCATTATCACCAAAGGAGGTTTCTTAAAATCAGGAAACAACATCCGAGACCGAGCGCTGGTATGAGCACAAATCGCCACTTATGGACTTATAATAATAATGATGATGATACTTGCTGTTATATTAATTTAGTGTGCTTCAGGTGTTTGTAGATAAAAGCTTCATTGGGATTTTAAACTACAAGACAGTGGAATTAACTGTTCCTGATGGAAAGGTATTGATTTATTCTTACAATTAATATCACTATTCATGTTATTATTTACAACTATATGTCAATTACTAGCATGAATCATAACAAGACTATAAGAAGAGTATTGTTATTTATGGTTGACTGTGGTTTCGTATGGATGAGCAGCAACAAATAAACATTTAGCTGCTGGCTTTCTGTGACTTGGAAGAATCACAGGATGGCCCTTTTCCTCTTGTTTAGACGCCATCTTGTGATAGAGGAGAGATGTCTGATAAGTTTGAGTTTGATTAACTCTAAAATTGCAGTGACTTGACATTCACAAAAAAAAACTATACACTAACAAATTGAAATGTTTTTAACTAATATTTAATATACTACTAGTGTAAATCTGTGTGTGTATATTTAAAGGGCAAACAGACGTTGAGCTTTCTTGTGGAAAATTGTGGGAGAGTTCACTACGGGAGGACCATGGACAAACAGCACAAAGGTACATGGTACACTAAAGCTACTTGAAATATCTTGATTCCTCTGTATTTATACCAATATGCTGTTCACTATATAGACAAAAGAATTGGTATAAATGTCTTGATTATTTAAGTGACCTCTTAATCGTCAATGTTTTACTGCAACATGTGTAAAAAAATCAAGCACCTAACTGTGCATTTTGGACAAATGTATGCTTTTAACTTAATGGGAACAGTTTGGAGAAGATTCGTCAAAAACCAACAAGCATGGTAGTTTCAACTTGTGGAGAAACCTAACTGGCTTAAACAGAGCCCTAAAAGTCAAATCTATTAAAAGTCTTTAGGAAGCATGGCCCTCTCATCCAACATCAGTCTCTGCCATCACCATTGCTATTTTGGATTAATAGGAAAACATATCCTTGAAAACTTTCCAAAATCTTGGAAAGAAAGCCTCTCAAGAGGTTTAAAAACTCAAAAGGAGGGATACAGCAAAAGCTCCTGTAGATGCAATGTGTACTTGTCTCAATACTTTTGTCCTTGTGGTGTATCAGAGCTTTGTGTCTGTGTTGTCTTTTATTACATCAGGTTTAGATTTGTTTTATTATCTCCTAGGTATTGTTGGAGATATTTTACTAAATGATGTCCCTCTGAGAGGCTTTAAAATCTACAGTCTGGAAATGACCCCAAGTTTCATAGACAGGTTTGTGAAAATTTAAGCAGACACAGCTTTTGCATTTAGCAATATTTTGTATTATTTAACAAAATTTTAAGAATTTTTGGTATTTCTTGACCCAATCTCTATTTTTCTTTCTTTTGGAGCTCAGATTTGTACTAGGGACAAAGACAATTGAAATCAAATCAGCACAAAATGGCTATACAGTGTTTTCTATTGAGTAATTGTGCACATTAAATTCAAGTGTTTGTTTTTGCAAACAGGTTTGTAATGTTTTGATAAGTGTCCAATTACATAGAAAGGATCTTTACATACACAGTCAGGCATGTAAATCAGAAAACAGCCCCCATATTTGATTGACATGGTCTGAAAGAGTTGTTGTGTTTCAGACAGAAGGAAAAACAGATACAGTGAATTCATTTAGATAAAGAATTTATTTCTTTTCCTTGCATTGTGTAAATGTGTACAGGTCAGCTTTGTAAGGATTAATTCCATAAAATACAACTATAATGCCTTTATTGGCAAAAAAGATGACAAAATAGTGCCCAGGCTAAAACACATCAACATTTCTTTAAACAGTATCTATAACGTTTAACGTTTTTAATGTGGTTTGAACTTTTATTTTTTCAGGCTTTATTTTTTTTAACATTCTTATTAAAAAATTGTACTATTAATATTGTTTTTAATACAAGTAAAGTATATTTTATTTTAAACCGCAGATTGAACCTGACAGAGCAAATATAAGTTAAAATGTCTTTGGCGGCCTCTAGCGGTGCTTTACTATAACATTATAAGCATGGAAACTCTTCACAAAAAGACACTTGCTTACACTTCCCTGACACTGCTTTAAATCTCCACTTTGCCTCTTTAACCACAAAATAATGTTATGTTTAGTTTATACAGTGCTCCGTGGCAGCCGATATTTAAGAATCCAAGCTTTCCAGCATTTGTTCAGGGCAGGATGTTTGTGGACAGCTATCCGAGTGACACATTTGTTAAGCTGCCTGTGAGTCAATGCTAATCAAATGAACTATTTTAGTAGCTCTGTATCATTCCTAAATGCAGGATTCTGTTGCATGACATTATTTTTTTAAATGTACGTCTATAGACCTGGAGCAAAGGTGTGATTTTCATCAACAGCCAGAACTTGGGGCGATACTGGAACATTGGGCCTCAGCAGGCCCTATACATTCCCGGACCTTTTCTCAACAGTGGCATTAACCAAGTCAGTTATTACAATCTGTGGCTGCAGTGCTTTTTTTCAAAACGCAGTATAATTAATAATACTGTTATCAATAGTAAAAGTCTGACTAGTATTAACATTGTTTTATGCTCTTGTTATTGTTTAATTTTAGATCATTGTATTTGAGGAAGAAGATGCTGATTTTAAACTGCAGTTTGAAAACAGTCCAGATCTGGGAATGACTATTGACATTTAATTCCATGCCAGTATACAACATCTTGGACATTCGCTGGACAAAAGGATAATGATATTTATATATTATTTATTATATTTATCTTTTTAAAATTTGGGGATTTTAAAATTGGGGAAAAGAGGACTTAATCTGTGGTATAACGTTCAGAAAGAGTGGAACTGAGCAGAGAAACAGGAGAGAAAATGAGAACAAAGCAGAGGGGGGTGGGAGAGAATGTGGCTAAATATTGGCAATATAAATATTGTATAAAGTATTTTAATATAGTCAAATCACTAAAGATTTGAAAGGGGTAAATAGATTATTTTACTGGTTATATAGTACCCTAAAAGTGTCAGTGGGTTATACCCTAAAAAGATATATAGGGTTGAAAAGGGATACACTTGAGACTTGCACAGAATTGATTTCTGTAAAATGTGAAATACTGTAATAAAAATGAACAATAATGATGACAGGATTATTTATTCTGAGTTTGCACTTTGTAGTAGTCTAAAAGGTCAGTATAGTTGAACTGAAATGCTGTACTTGAAAAATATTTACACAAAATGTGACTAAATAATAATTTAACCACTGTAATCCCAGCCAGTTAATCCTCAGACTTTAAGTATCAGAAGCGTATCAGATTATAGTAATACAGATGATGGTTTGTCGAATGTTGACAGCTGGGAATAAAAATAAGGCATATGTAAATTTGTTCCTTATTTTTATTATCAGATCCCACTCTGTACTTCAAAATTGAAGGTAAAATTCTACTCAAGGCAGTTACTTTACACCAAAAATATGGAATTTTAGTCCATTTATTTTGCATTCATTTTTTGTTTGTTTCCTCTGTTATTGCATTTCTTTTTGTTATATACCTTTCTACTTTATTTATTTATTTATTACTTCATTCCTTTTCATTTTTTAATGTTTCTTTTTCCTTAGATATTTTCCTTTTCTTTTTGTATGGTGGGACTATGGTGGGGTGGGAAGTACATGTTTTTTTTAGACCATTTTGTTCCCTAGGTGATGGAACTTTAACAGTTCTAAAATGTATTATGATTTAAAAGTTCATGGAACTTTTCTTGTTAAAATAAAATTCTACTGTACAATTATATTAAAGTGTACAATTATAATTCTAGAACCCTTATTCATCTTGCATGAAAACCTTAAATCAGTGTTGGTTCTTGGCTCTTTTGATATCAAATTGTACTTATGTTCTAAACTTTATTACTGAACTGCGATTCAGAGTTCATGAATTTATTTTGAAGTTATTTCGAACTGCTGCTTTTTGTGAAATGTGAAATTTTTTAAGAGTGTTAGTTACTGCTAAGCTCTAAACCATTTGAAATACAGGCTTAGTGTTATTATGGGTTGCATTCCTTTACCATTTTCAACAAAATCTTCAAAACTCACACTCTTTCTAAACTACAACTCTGTGGATCGAGATGTTTATTTTTCACCAACTAGCAGGCCTATTGGTTTCCATTAATTTTACATTTATTTAACTAGAGAAACAGAAAGTTGATCTTTTCATTAAAATTTGTGACCTTAAGTATATTTATCCCCTTTCTTCATGGCCACATCCAAATAATAATGTTTAAACAATAGCAGCTACTTGCTAGTAAACATGTGCAATGTTAAACATTTAAATTTTCACAGCTGAAATCATTACTGGAGATTCAAGTGTTAAGTGCTAATGAGCAGGAGACCACATTAACCATTATTTGTCATCAGCCAACTGGGCCCTAGCAAATATAAACAATTAGCCATGAACATAAATATCCCTGAGTTGCAAATCAATTTTAAATAATATTAGCTGGTGTTTTTGGCTCAAATGTATGTATTTGTAAATGTCTAAGCAGAAATGTTATTTACAAATGCCAGTCAACCGAGTTGTTATGAATGGAATAAATGCAATAGTTTTTTTTTTTCAAATTATTATAGTAACTTAATGTGCATTTACTGACTAATATAGGGTTTATATACAATTCATGAGTATTTTTCCTATGGCTTGGCAGAATCAACTATAATTACAGTACAAGTTTAGCCTAAATTATATTGCCATGTACCATTATGTGCTTTAATATTGTAGTATCCTCAGTGCAAAGTGCATTGTTAGTACATTACAAGCTTTATGGAAAATGTTTGTGTCCAGTATCTCAGATCTCCACATTAAAATCAGTAAATCCCTTTCTTCCTTCATTGACTAGAACCGGTCTTTCAGTCCGAGTGTGCCAAACAAGAACCTGTCAAAAAAGGTAAAACAGTAATGGACACTTACATTTTTTCAGATACACAAACACAAAATACTATATATTGTAAACTAATTTTCCTTCTAAATTAACGACTGTGTTACTTTAATACACAATAGTTATCCAAATATGTGCATTGGTCACATTACACTCACAACTGCCCCATTAGTGCATACGATGTCTGTAGAGGTTTAGAAAAATTGTTTACCTTTGTGCAATTCTCAGCCTTGGGCTCCAAATCACTAAGATTGACCAGGTCCTTGAGCAAACTGCTTTCCTGATATCCTCCTTTGACTCCATTTAGCTTAAAATAGGCCTGAGGTTTGCTGAGAATGAGTTGAAGGTTGATGGCAAAACCTGCCATGTCTATTGCAAATGGACGATGAGGGTCAAACACAGTCCTCCAGCCAACTACCTTTCCCAGGTTGTTGATTTTAGGTGACTCATATCGTAAACCACCTACAAAAGCGACAGGCCAAACAGAGACCTTCTGCGTGGATCGCATCTAAAATGAGGTGGAGAAAGAAAGTAGAGTTTAGTGATTTTTTTCATTTGCCTCTCAACATCTTGAAGAAAATGTGGAACTTAGTATAGTAGTTCATAGTTCTGTATTCTACGCTATTAATTAATACTATTAATGAATAATTGCACACCTAATAGTGTGCAACATTGTGTAGAAACCTGTCAAAGCAAACACAGTCTGAAATATGAGGTTTATGGATGGGGTAAGGGAGAACATGCAGATGGTTGGGGTGACAAAATGCTAAGCACAGGAGATGTAGGATAATAATCCACTGTGGTAACCTCTAACAGGAACAACAGAAATAAAGGAGAATTGCAGTCCTATCTACACAAACTGCTATTTCTAAGCTCACTTCATCAAAAACTTGTAGACTGTATGTGTTGTCATCATCTGCAAAATATACGACTCCGCGAGGCCCAGTTGTGTGACTGAGAGTTTCTCGAAGCCAGCGCAGCCCCAGATTCCTCTGTACGGTCCCACGGGGTACACGGGCACCCCTGACTTCCCTGTGCATCCGGTAGTTTCGTGGCGTCTCCACATTCAGATGTGTGTGATTGAGTCTTGAACTGCGCAGCAACTTGGAGACTAGGTGTGTCCGCTGTGAAGAATCTTCTACCACAATCCAGTGCATGTTGGGAACCAACAGGAGCGTATTCACAAGACGTGTCAGTTCTGCTTTCTGCACAACTCTGGTGTAGGTGGGCGTTATGACATAGATGGTGGGCAGCAGACCAGACCACGGTGGAGGATGTGCATACCCATGTTTAGAAACTATGTTGGTATACATGATGCAGGAGTCTTTCAAATGAAGGTCCGGTTTAGAGGTTGTTAGGTCTTCTGTGATATGAGGGGAAAAAAATTAAATAAAATTACTTTCCAATAAAAAATCACAACACTATATTGACAAAAGTTTAAGGCTTTAACCTCAAAACTTCCATTAATGTAGGGTTGCACTTTGCTATGATAATTAGGCACAGGTGCAGCCACGATTATCTTCAACTATGTTTAATGTTGTCAGCGCTGTGCTCATATAAGCTCAGGAAACCAATACATTAGTACAGGGACATTCTTATTAATTGCAATCTCTTGAAGTGTGCCATTGTAGTTTACGTGCTATGTGCCTTTCTTGCAATTTTTGTTGCAAATGGCTTCGGCACAGTAGCAATTGCAAAATGTCTGAACAATGTAAAGCATAAATAATTAAATATCAGAAGAAGCATCAGAGTGAACTGAATTTCTTTGCGCTTTGTTTTAAGCTCAAAATGTCTCTGACAACAAATATCTATGTAGGATCTGTACAAATGTAGAATTTAGCATGTTTACCTCAAAACTGTATATAAAATGTAGAAAATGATTTTGTTTACAATATCTGTCTTGCCTCCTGTAATGCATTTTTCCTGGCTGAGATGCAGAAGCTCATCAGACCATGTTAGTTGATTATTGATTCTGGATTTTTTTTCTGATGTAAACAAAATAGCACGCTAATAAAGAACTGCTAAATACTCTGAGATTATGTTTTTGTCTGTAAAGATTGTTTCCAATTTGTTAGACACTTACACTATAAACCTGTCGATACAACATTTGGCACATCAGCTTACATTATACAGTCATTTTCCAATTGTAGTTTGACTTTTGCAAATATTTGAACCAAATCAAAGTTTCTCATTTTATAACTTACGTGTTCTTGCAACATGCTCAGGCGACATGGAGCTTTGTTGCCAAATGTTGAAGAGTAAAGTCCATGGCAGCACAATCAGCACAAGTGCAAAAACATCTTTTCTCCTAGGCATGTCCACGTCCTGGTCTATGCCATGATACCAGCTGCAAATCAGACATCAGTGATGATCAATTCAACCACAGAAAAATTAGCATTATAAAACATAAAAACAAATAATGGCAGTATAGAGGTCAGACCTCAACGTCTACCACCCGAGTCGGGTATTAATTTAGGATCAGACAAAAATCACAGTTGGTGTTACAGTTTTATAAAGTGTTCTTGAAGGTTTTAGATCAGCTACACACATTATTTTAGTCCATGTACATTTCCACACAATGAACAATAACAGGTTTATCCTGGTATTTTACAGTTGATAATACAAACCCTTTAAAAAATGTTTATTAATTAATCCTGTGCCTTTGATAATGTGTAAAACAATGGAAACAGATATTTATAATATACAAAATAACTTATGTAAATATATACTATGAGATTGTAGTTCTAAAATTAATTTGCCCTGCCTCATAATATTAATACATGCATATATATATATATATATATATATATATATATATATATATATATATATATATATATATATATATATACTGTATATACATTAAAATTAAAAAATACTAAATAGGCATATGGTCATAGGTATTTTGCATGTGTTCACAATTGTAGTGTAAAAATACTCACAAGAGATTCAGATCTCCTTAGCAATGACTTTGTCAGCGTCGTATGTGTCTGTTAGCCTTCGAGGGACTGCAGCCTGGCACCGGCATGGTTGCGGGGGTGTTTGAGTGCAGTGCCAGGGTCTGTGAAGAAGAAGGTCGCCCCCCCTGAAAGAATATCCTCTCTCATTCATATAACAAAGGCTGCAATTGTGGCTGCTTATGGAGGCTGGCAGTACAAAACAAAAGAGACCCATCACAAACAAAGCAAAGAAAAAAATCCAGCCAACCAGACTGCGACACTCTCCAGTCAAGTGTTCGAAAATGTGAGAGAGTGAGTTTTCTTCTTCTGTGTCATGTGGCTGGAGGGGGCGAGGCTCTTGGGTGAATGCTGTGATTCGAATATTCATGGAGGATTCAGTATAAAATGATGGATGTCTTCATTTTAACCTATTTAATATTTCACCAAAAAAAAATGAGGACCTATCTTTACAACCCACTGTCTCTATTAATTTTCATTGTTGCAATTACATGGTTTGCAAGGCACTGATACTTCTATCCTAAATAGGTTTCATTAAAATTTATCCCAGCTATTTGTATTATGAACAACATAAAAATGCACCATTTTAATATTATTGTGAATTAAAAGTGGAAGACATACAAGCAATTATAAAAAAAATTAAGCATTTCTTAACACTAAACAATAAAGCAGTATGTTACTATAAACTTAGTAACCTATAAAGTTATGCTTTACATATCATTTAAAGAACTTAATTTAAAGCATAATGTCCCTTTGTTAGATTCGATAAAGGATCTTGCTTTCTCTACATACACTCCTTACAATAAATCTTTAGGAGGTGACACTCCTGGTCAGAGTCCCAGTGGGAACAGAGTTTATACTGAGTAGACTGGAAGAAAATTTATAATTCAGGAAACGATGTCCGGCTGTTGCAGAACAAAGCAAGAACACACCAAACTTCTCACAAATTGAGCTTGAGAAAGAATAAGACCTAAGTTTAAGTACCAAAAAATGTATTGAAGCACTTGATTTTAATATATAGATATAATTAATACAATATTTAAATTCACTGACCGACAAGGCACAATGTGTTTTTTTGTTATGATTACCTGCACTGTGCTTAAATCAGTGAATAAAGACTGTTACCATGACAGCAATAAGAACCTGAAAATAGATGACAGAATAGATCTTTTCTCTCCTCTGGACATCAACATAAAAATGCTAATTTAATCAGTTGGCACAATGCCAGTGGCAATGGTGATTAGGGAAATAATGATTTCTGGCATGTCTATATTCACATGGTCATGTCCCAGTTCTGTAAGACCCTAGGCATTAGCTGACAATCAATTATATCATATATGGGTTTTACTTATTTAGACATATAAATCTGTAGGTAGGATGCTTGCTCTGTATTTGAAGGGAATGCTTTTTAAATGGCTACATTTATTGCTGCCCCATTTGTTGCTTGTTTGTGTCTGTGTGACAGTAAATTGTCTGAGTGGAGATGTCCTGTCCTACATACACTGCACTAGCTTCTGTGAGTATTCCTGTCTGACAAAAGCCTCTAGAACTCTTAAGTGGATGCGGAATTGAAAATGCAGTTTCATGCATTAGTGATTATTACAACTACGTCATCTGGCAGTTTTATTTATCAGCCAACAATAGATTTCTATGAACAAGAGCACACTACACATATCCATATTCCTGCACTCCTGCAAGCACCTCAACCAATCAGTGGTAGTTACTATGACAGTGACGGAGCTGGTTCACCAATCATATTTTCCTTTAACAACATTATGTAACAATTAAATCAAAGCAACATTCAGTAGATTTAAAATCATTTCTGACTTTTAATAGTGAGAACAATTAGGTTACAGTTCAAAGTCTATAATGTTTAGCAAAGATAATTGTTTTTTCAGCTTATATATTTTTTCTGACATATTGCACATTTTGCTGGGTGACAGGTTGGATACAGATATATATTGCACCTGTGTGCTTGGGGTGGTGTGGCTGCCTTATAATCAGCCATGATTTCTGGCAGATCCTCCATTGAATCTATATCTATCTATCTATCTATCTATCTATCTATCTATCTCTCTATCTCTCTCTCTCTCTCTCTCTCTCTCTCTCTCTCTCTCTCTCTCTCTCTCTCTATATATATATATATATATATATATATATATATATATATATATATTCATTCATTATCTCCCGCTTTATCCTATATTGGGGTTGCGGTGGGGTTCCTCATGCCCATCCAGGGGGGAGCGTCTCGGGCGCTGGGCAGATGGACCCAGGACAGGGCGCCAATCCATCGCTGGGCACACACCCACTCACACAGACACACTCTATATGGGGCAGTTTTGAGACTTCAATTGACTTGATCCATGTTTTTGGACTGTGGGAGGAAACCGGAGAGCCCGGAGGAAACCCACAAGGACACAGGGAGAACATGGAAACTCCACCCAGATGGGGATTCGAACCGGGAATCCCTAATGCTGAGAGGCGAGCGTGCTAACCACTAAGCCACCGTGCCGCCCTTATATTTATATATTTATAAGTATAAATAAAAGTATAAAGTAAGTATAAATGAAAAATTGTTTCTGGTTTAGTAATAGTATTAGTGCACTGTAGAAATCATATTTCCACATTGCGCTAATTTCGAGATTTGCCAACTTGCATATGTTATCCTTATCAGAAAAAATAGCAAATATCTGCAAAATAGTTTTATAGATTATTAACATTTTCAAATGTTTTATGCCGTTTTTTTTTATTTAAGAACAAAAGCAAAAATCTGTTCTTTCAACGCAGGGCTGCAGCAAAGTGACTGATATGTCAGCAACAACCAACCAGCATCTTGATCAGCGATTAGGGCGGGACTTCCACCGAGGCAGCGCGTCGTACACTTAGGTTCAGCACAGACATCAAGGTACAGTTTATTAATTTTCATACAATTATAAGAACAATTGCTTATTGATGAATGTTTAAAAATATACGATGATTATGAATTGATGACGGCTGTATAAATGATCCATTTGTTCACGTGGCTTGTCGTAAACAGAGACTGTTCCCTATACGTATTGACGGTTCACTGATTCTATTTCGATGTACCGTTAGTTCTGAGGATATAAATCCACTTCTGTTCTTGTATAAATGGTGTCATTCTAAAAATATAAAAGCCTTTTTTGCATGGTGTTTGCAAACATTGGTAAATGTCCTTGTGTGACATCACTGGTCCTGTTTTGAATAACTCAGTGAAGTGAATCACATGGACGAACCGATTTGCTTGTTCAAATTAATTGCAACGTAAACAGATCATTTTAGGCACATCTTTGTTATCTTATTATTTTGTTTTTGTTTTATTTGTGTTGTTCTAAAGTCATTCAATGTCCATCTGCATCATAACCTAAAGTGCTCAAACTATAACATCTGTAGTTGGGAATCAACGTTATAAGAACCTCTATTATGGCCAGGATGTCCACTAAAGGGGTGTGTGTGTGTGTGTTGATGGTCCTAAAGTTTTATACTTTTAATAATATTGTTTAATTTGGGGCATTTGCCTTTTTATTCAAAACATTTATTCTTCTCTGTGCTACTAATAATATTCTGTATTTCAGATACATGGAGAAGCTTTGTGGGATAAAGGGCTTCTTGCTTTAAGAGGAGGAACATCTGAGAACTTTAGGAGCTTCTTTGACCTTTGGAGTCAGTTCAGCTTCTATCTGTCCGTTCTTAATGTAGAGCTGTGATGGCTCTAGTCGGAGGAACACTGTCTGTCAGCATTCAGTAGGAGCTTGTGTGTATTTGCAGGTCTTGCAGCTGCTGCAAATTTTCTTCTCCTTTTTGCCTTTTTCTCTTTAAACATTCCTGATGGCGGCAACCGGTTATGGCTACTACCGCACAGTCATTTTTATCTCCATGTTTATGGGCTACCTGCTCTATTACTTCAACCGGAAGACCTTCTCCTTTCTGATGCCCACCGTTTTGGAGGAGATTGATTTGGATAAAGAGGAACTGGGTGAGTCTTATTTGGCTTATTGTCAGCTTGTTCGGTGCAATGAACATCTTACACATTGTTACCTAAAATCTATAAACTAATGTGGACATGACCAGGCTATTTAGTTTGTTTGAAAAAAGCAAATCATTATTGTACAAACAATAATTATATTTCTATATTAATTATTTTTTATTATATAGGCAATTATCATTTTTATTTTAATTGCTTGGTGTATAGTAAAAGCACACTGAATACTGCTTTTTTTGCACTGTTTGTGTCCTGGTGGCAGGTTTGATAACCAGCAGTCAGACCTTGGCCTATGCCATCAGTAAGTTCATCAGTGGAGTCCTGTCAGATCAGATCAGCGCTCGTTGGCTCTTCTCCTCCGGCCTATTTATTGTTGGGGGCATCAACGTGTTCTTCTCACAGTCATCTACCCTCTGGGCCTTTACTGTGCTGTGGTTTGTGAATGGATTGGGTCAAGGATTCGGCTGGCCGCCGTGTGGTAAAGTGCTGCGCAAAGTGAGGGATTTAGTCTGAATGTTTTTAGAGTTAAGTTACCAGTTCTGTATGAGTTGCATGATTAATCATACGAACACATTGAAAATGACATAGCAGACCTTGGCTGAAATCCCTTTCTCCATACAGACACATGTGACTGGCTAGCAGCATTGTATCTAGTTAAGAGATCTCATGTCACATCTCTTTTCCTTTTCTCTTCTAAGATCCGGAAATTTCTAGCTAATAACACAAATGTTGCAGTTAAGAACTGTAGTCCTTATTCTTTACATGTACATTTATAGCAGTTCAGAGGTGCCATCTGACTCCTCAGTTCCTTCACTGAGCACCTGTTCCTCTGTGTCTGACTGAAGCTGACAGCCATTGGTGCTTTAGCTATTTGTGTGCAGGAATCTTGTGCCTTATATTACATGCGATAACTGCTTCGCTTCAAATTAAGATTTTATTCAGTGCTGGCATGTCAGGTGCGCTTGAGAAATTAGAATTTTCTCAACGGCATAAACGGGTAGCAGATAAAAAACATTATATTAATGATAAACTCATCAGTAGCTGAAAACAAGTTAACAAAAGGTGGATGAGCAACAATACAGAACCCAGCAAAATAACATTGTTACACAAATTACAGTTATACCAGAAAATAATTCCAATCAAAAATACATCTAACCAGAAGTACAAAGTATTTATATGTAAATAATCTCTAAACATCCGTTTAGTTACTGCATTTTGTTGGCTTTGAACTTGTTTACTCTGCACAATGACAATAAAATTGATTCTTATCTAATATAATCTAAAAAAAAATGTTTTAGTTCAAATAAAAAGGCGGACTATTCCAAAGGAAAACTGCAGGAGTGACCTTTTTTATTCCAAGGCCTAAAAGTATATTTATTATAGATCAGATTATTAAGATATTAGATTATACAAGGTTTATGGGGCAAGACCTGAAGTACTTTTTACATGATTAATAGAAGTTTGTAATATGTGTGACATTTATTTAATAACTTGTCCAATGACTTGTTTAGATCAATCTATTTCTTGCCCTAGCTGATATATTCATAACCAATTAGAATGTATGCAGTATTGTATTAAACTATATTGTCAGAAGTAGATTTCAATTGTTCTTTCATGAACATTGTCTCTTCACAGTGGTTTGAGCCATCCCAGTTTGGCACATGGTGGGCCGTCTTGTCCTGCAGTATGAACCTTGCGGGGAGTCTGGGACCCATTCTGACCACGCTGCTGGCTCAGTACTACAGCTGGAGGAGCATCATCTGCGTTTCAGGCATGATCTGCATGGGCTTTGCTTTCGTCTGCCTGCTGCTGGTGAAGAATGAGCCCAAAGATGTGGGCCTGCCCAGCATTCAGCCAGGAACAAAGAAGGGCAAAGGCGGCAAAGGAAGTGAGAATGAAAATTTGGAAATTCTGGCAAAATATAATTTATTTTTATTTATTTAACACTTACCGTCAAATGAGGTCATGCTTTGATGAATGTATAATGATGAAAAATGAACAGATCTCTTCTCAAACTGTAGCTACAAAACCATACTTTTTGGCTTAAAAAATGTGTATTTGGTCTCATTAACTTTTCTCTTTTAAGCCTTGAATGATGAGAGCACCCTCAAAGAGTTTCTGCTTTCGCCTTACCTGTGGGTTTTGTCTCTCGGCTACCTGGTGGTGTTTGGGGTAAAAATTGCGTGTACTGACTGGGGTCAGCTGTTCCTCATGCAGGAGAAGGGTCAGTCAGTCATGATGGGTAAGTTATAAAAAAATTCTATTATTTTGACTTAGTAATTTAATGGGATTTAATGTGAATTAGATGTTAAAAAGTTGTTTATTAACATCAATTTCTCCTATAGGCAGTTTGTATATGAGTGCTCTGGAAGTCGGAGGTTTTGCCGGTAGCATCGCCGCAGGTCTGATCTCTGACAGAGCTGTAGCACGTGTAAGTATAAAACTTTTGGGAGCTCAGAATCTAATTTACTCTCAGATAAATAATGAAGCTATTTTTGTGTGAACAGTATGGGTTGGGGACTCATGGCAATCCTCGCCATGCCCTTCTCTTGTTGATGATGGGGGGTATGGCTGTCTCAATGTATCTTTTCCGTGTCACCATCACTCCAGACATCCCAGAGGTACGTATAAAACAGAGACATGTAAGATGTGGGAGAAAATGTACAGAATGTTTGGTTGAGTATTATGAAGTCTTCAAGTGTAGTGTCTCTTAAGCGAATGAAACTTGAATTCCATAGTAATTCTATTTTTATTTTTAGGAAGCACCATTTTGGCTTATCGCTCTGCACCCATTCTCAGTTCTCACCGGTTTGTCTGAGCAAGAGGTATCAAACTCTTTGACATACTTCTGGTTCTGTGTTGCTGCTCACATGTTTTCACTTTAGTTAATGCAACATTCTAATTAATTCTGAAGATTATTTATTTTAAGAGCAATAGCAATAAACGCTCATAAGCAATGCTCTAATGTTTTGTCAATTTAGGTCTGGATTTTAATCCTGGGTGCTGTGTTTGGATTTTCCTCATATGGCCCAATTGCTTTATTTGGTGTAATTGCTAGCGAGAGTGCCCCTTCCAACTTCTGTGGGACATCGCATGCAATTGTTGCTCTCATGGCAAACGGTAGGTTTAAGCATTACCTTCTTGTTCTTCTAAATCTTAATAAATACTGGGTTTGGTCACTACAATGGGCAGAATTGGATAGTTAGGATGGGTGTAGTTAAGAGCGTGTGTGTGCTTATTGAAGGGGGTGTGGTTGAGTGGGTGCGATGTTGAGCTCAATTTCCATTGCTGTCCTCAATGGAAATTGAAATCAAGGTTTTTTGTGTGGATTTGAATGTTGGTCAGTGTCGTCAGAGAGTTCTTATAGTTTAGAGAGATGTAAGTTAAGTGAATTGGTGATGTTATGACATGTATCACATGACCACATGGATAGGCTCCAGAAACACTTTTAATTTGAATAAACTGTGTGTACGTGTGTGTGTGTTTGTGTAAACCAGTTGGTGCATTCCTCGCCGGCTTGCCATTTAGCACCATTGCTAAGCGTTACAGCTGGGACACGGCGTTCTGGGTAGCGGAGGTGACCTGTGCCATAACCACTGTCTGCTTCTTCATGGTGCGCAACATGCGAACAAAGATGGGTCGAGTGCATGAAAAAACCCACTGATTCACGATTTCAGCAATGTGACTCTGCCAAACTACATCAACACTCAAATGAAGACTTTGCCAACATAACACCTTTCATTTCATGTTTCTGTAGTGGCATCATATCGGCGCATTATATCAGGTGATTGTAAGTTTAGACTAGAACTCATGGTGCTTTACACACTGGTACAGGAATCACGCATAAATTCTCATAAATAAGATCAAAGCATCTGTCAAATAAAATCATGAATGTTAAAGGTGCAGCTTACAGGATGTAAAGGAATTTTGTATTTTGCAATTTTGGAGTGAAAATCAATTATATCCACGTGAGAGCAGGTCACCCTTCAGGAGGCCAACATGTGTGTAAGGTTGCCACACAGGTTGCTGTTCATAGGAACGTAAAATGTGACATTGTTTAGAGAAAGAACTTACAATCTGCAACCTCACCACTAGATACCACTAAACCTTACACACTGTACCTTTAAAGTTATTGGAACTCATTTAGAGATATCACATGATGAAAAATAAGTAATGTTCCTTCAGATTAAACATAAAAACAAAACAAGAAGCCATTTGTATTTTTTTCTACACAAATCACATTTTTGCTACAAAACAAAAACATCAGAATGTCTGTATTCTTGTATGTACATTCGGGTTCAGATTCATAGTTACTCAGAAACTTTTTTTCAAAATGACATCTTTATTCCAGAAGCAACATTAAATATTAGAAAATATAAACTAACACTACACACTATGACATTTTTTAAATAAATTATTGTTTTGAATTCAGTGTGTTCATTTTTTGTTTTGTGGCTAATTTACTGAATAACAAGCTGATATAATTAAAATGTAAAACTTTGATATTTATGTAATATAGTGTACACTATAGGCACAAAGCTCAGGAGGGCAGATTCTTTTAAAATGCTGCAACAACAACCTCTTGTGGCTGATGAATTTGCTGCTATTAGAAGTTGGGGGAAAACAACTGTTTTGAAACCTGGCCATGGGGTTTGTACAATAAAGGTAAAAAAAGCTGTATAATGACAGACACGCAAACCTGTCTACAATGCAGTATCTGGAGGTGCAATGCAAAATTTTATATTAGTGTACTGGTAATAATGTTAACAAAAATTATACTGGTTATAGGACATCTAACTATAAATCAGCCTTGATAGAGTCATTCGTCAATACTGTGAATGATGGTGTTTAATCAAAAAATGTAGGACAATATGCTATTATTGTGAAATGTAATTAAATTGAATAAACAATAACAAAAATAAATAAATTACGGCAGTTTAGTGCTTAGCATGTTCTCCTCTCAGCACTAGGGATTCCCGGTTCGAATCCCAATCTGGGTGGAGTTTCCATGTTCTCCTCGTGGCTGTGTGGGTTTCCTCCGGGTTCTCTGGTTTCCTCCCACAGTCCAAAAACATGGCTCAAGTCAATTGAATTCTCCAAATTGCCCCATATAGAGTGTGTCTGTGGGAGTGAGTGTGTGCCCAGCGATAGATTGGTGTCCTGTCCTGGGTGTATCTGCCCAACGCCTGAAACGTTCTCCCCTGGATGGGCATGTGGAACCCCCCCCCCCCCCCCCCCCCCCAGCGACCCTAATAGAGGATAAAGCGGAAGATAATGGATGAATGAATGAATGAATAAGTTCAAAAACATGGATCAAGTCAATTGAGTTCTCCAAATTGCCCCATATAGAGTGTGTGTGAGTGAGTGAGTGCCCAGGGATGGATTGGCGCCCTGTCCTGGGTCTATCTGCCCAGCGGAATCCCCATCTGGGTAGAGTTTCCATGTTCTCCCCGTGTACGTGTGGGTTTCCTCCGGGTTCTCCGGTTTCCTCCCACAGTCCAAAAACATGGCTCAAGTCAATTGAATTCTCCAAATTGCCCCATATAGAGTGTGTTTGTGTGAGTGTGTGTCCAGCGATTGGATTGTGTGAGTGAGTGTGTGCAAAACAATAGGTTGGCACCCTGTCCTGGATGTTCTCCCCTGGATGGGCATGGGGAACCCCACCGCGACCATAATAGATGATAAAGCGGAAGATAATGAATGAATGAATGAATAATGGATGGCGGCACGGTGGCTTAGTGGTTAGCACGTTCGCCTCTCAGCTCTAGGGATTCCCGGTTCGAATCCCCATCTGGGTGGAGTTTCCATGTTCTCCCCGAGTCTGCGTGGGTTTCCTCCGGGTTCTCCGGTTTCCCTCCCACAGTCCAAAAACATGGATCAAGTCAATTGAATTCTCAAAATTGCCCCATATATATCTGTGTGAGTGAGTGTGTACCCAGCGATGGATTGGCGCCCTGTCCTGGGTCTATCTGCCCAGCGCCCGAAACGTTCTCCCCTGGATGGGCATGAGGAACCCCACCGCGACCCTATTAGAGGATAAAGCGGGAGATAATGAATGAATGAATGAATAATGGATGGATGGAAAATCCCTTTACTTGAGCAGGGGGCGACCGAGATACAGCCCTGTGTCGCAGGCACAGTAGAAGAAGAGCGTGGACAAAGCGGAGGTTCAACCCTTCAGCTTCCTCTTTGTGTCTCCGCTCTGCCACGGTTTCATCATGGTGAGAAACGGCTCGCAGTTTTTATTATTAATCAGCTCCCCGGTCCCCGCTCCGCCTCACGTCCACGAAACAGTCGCTTTTTTGAGTGTCGGTGATTAAAGTCGATATGAAATGTCGGCGCACGGCGCCTATTTTCGCTCTTATTTTCTCCCGGTCCTCGCGTTCAGTCGCTATGCTAACGATGCTAACCAGCGCTCAGACACGAGGCCTCTGAACGTGAATAAAGGATGCGGATTTTTTTTTTATCTTAGTTTATTTAACTATTTTTTTTTGTTTTTTAATCACTTATAAGTGTTTTGGTTAAATGGTGTTTATACTCGGCACTGTTTTAACTTGATTACCTAACAACATTCCAAATGCCAATGAAACGAATCGTAATAAAATGCCGTTGTTATCGTTTTCTTTTAGTGTAAATTGTACATTTGTAGCAATGCAGATGTCATAAAAGTGACACTGATGTCATAAATAATCCGTGGTACCTGTTAGCATTAGTTTGTCTTATTCAAAAGAGTTTAAAGTGATGCCTTCTTGATAAAATGTAATAAGAATCTTATTAGAAAAAGAACGTTTCTTCCATTCCAGGCAGTTTAAGAATAGTGCACACAATGTCCGAACACAATTTCTTAAGCTGGGTTTTTTTTATTTAATATATATATATTTTTTGGTTATACACACAGGACAGTAATACACACCTCCTTGTCATACTTGTAAATATTGCTTTTTTTTTTGCACAGTTGTGGGTAAGTTTTTCACTCACCAGTACCCCAGTACTAGGTGATGTGACAATAAAAATCATTGAATCCACATTATTCATATATGGCTTACCATATTGGGTAATCCTAATAGTGTGAAGATCGGTTCGGACAAGCTAAATACTCCAAAACAACGAATGTGGTGTTTTACATACATTAGGTATTAGCATTAGGTTTGCTTATTTGTTTTCACAATTACTGACCATTCGATCATTTCCACTTACTTTATAGTTCTACATTTACAACTGTATGAAACAGTAATTATGTTTAATTTTGGTCTTAAACATACCGTAATCTTTTTGTAGCCGCCAAAAGATTCCAAGCAGAAGAAGGACACGTCCAAAGCCAAAAAGGACAAGGACCCAGTCAACAAATCTGGAGGCAAAGCTAAAAAGAAGGTGTGTATAACTTTAGTAATTTTATAAGTAACTTATTTAAAAATGTCAAATGTTTGACCATGTCCTTGAATTTATTTACCTTTAGCCGTGGGATTAAATAAAACGCTTGGATTCAGTGATGGAGCCGTGTCCTATTACATTGGTCCATGATAGTAGTTATTTTGTGATAATCGTAATCTCATTGTAAATAAATGTAAATAAATATTATTTTATTGATGCAAAGAATAATTTCATCATGATTACATAGAGATAATTTTATGTATTGCAAGTGAAACATTTCTGATCATGCCTTTCTGGTATTTTAGCACTGAGTGTCTCTTCTAATCTTTAGTCTGTAAGACTTGTATGTTGTGATGACGTTACTCTTTGCTTTTGCGATGATTGTTTAATCACCTTGTCTCTGTATGGAGTAGAAGTGGTCAAAAGGAAAGGTGAGGGACAAGCTCAACAACCTGGTCCTCTTTGACAAAGCTACTTACGACAAGCTGTACAAGGAGGTTCCCAACTACAAGCTGATCACGCCAGCCGTGGTGTCTGAGAGGCTAAAGATCAGAGGATCCCTGGCCAGAGCTGCACTTCTTGAGCTGCTCAGCAAAGGTATAAAATGGATGCACAAACATTTTGACATGCAACTGAACTGATTGACATTTTACTGTATGGTGATAGAAATAATAACTGTTCCATTAACTATAAAGGAAAAGTCAGTTTTTGTAAAAAATGTGTCCTGAGATGTCTGTACATTCAGAAGGTTTCAGGAATTGGTCTATTTTAGAGAAATTATTTACTTTTTGATGTTTATTTAAATATTTTAGCATCAGTCTGAAATTTTATGCTTAAATTTAGATAGTTGTTAGATTTGAGCTTCTGATCTTATTTGCTTTAGGTATGATCAAGCTTGTGTCCAAGCACAGAGCTCAGGTGATATACACACGCAACACCAAGGGCACTGATGAGGGCGCTCCAGAAAAGGATGCATAATGAGGTATTTACTTTTGTTTGTCTCTATTTTAAGGCACCATTATCATTAAGAGCCAGTCATTATCAAATAAACTAACATGAAGCGTCTTAATTTTTAAATTTCACAACTTATTAAAATTAACAATTTAACAATCTACTTAAAAAGCGTTCAGTTAAAATTCCTCTGTGCAGTGATGGACCAATGAGGATAAAGTAATCAACAAATGTTTAAATGAAACATTTAAATCTCTTGAATTGACATGGTTAACCATATTTCTTTCCCATTTTAGGTTCTGCTCTGGCTCATTGGAGTCTTTTGTATAGTTCAATAAACTATAAAAAATTAAGTTCTGGGTTTGAGTGTCTTATTTAAGATATTGTATTGGACTTGTTTTAGGTTACGTGTTTATGTAATCCAAAGTTTTTTAGTCCTGAGACAAAATGCTCTTTTTCTATGGTAATCAACCCCCCTCTCCATATTTGCTTTTAAACCATATTTTCTGTTCTTAATAATAATAATGTTCTAAATATTCTAAATAATATTTTGTGAAACTCTGAATTATTTCTTTGACGTCCCTCTCGTTTCAAAAGGACAGCCAATGTTCACTACAAAATGGCTTGAAATTGTGTGAATTTGACTGATTCCTTTTTTTGACCCCAGTTCTAACACCATTGAAATGAATTCAAATAAAATGTTAGCAGGCTCTCGAACATCAGTGTACAATTGCACCTATGCGTTTATGGATGTGTGAACTGAAATCTCTTGATACACCAAGTCTTTTCAAAAGCATTCAGAGTTGATGCTGTTTTACTTGGGCTATTTAGACATAGGCCTGAAACTTTCTGGTCCTTTAACACCTGAACCCCATCTTAACCAGCCAATTATAAATTGTGAGTTTGGATATGAACATGTCCCACAAGTGCTTGATGAAGTTAGGATCTGCGGTGTTGGATGCAAACAGTGACATGACGTGAACGCCTGAATGATGTACAGCAAAATGTCCTCCATCTTTTTCATGTAGGAAAAAAGACCCATACGTTAGTGAATAGTTGCTATAAAAGAGTGTATGACAGTAAGGTAGGTGTAAGTCTGTGTGTTACAAAAGAATATTAACAAAAAACACATAATCTGTTAAAATGTTATAAATGATGTAACTTTGCATCTTCTGCTCAATAACTGATTTAGAACCATTGTGTGTTCATCTGTCATTATAACTGCCTCCCCGGAGTATCTGTTTCAGCACTATGTATCTGGGCATTGTTTCTGTAAGAAACTTGGCTGCCCTCGATGGTGCCAATGTTGGTGGGTAGTTCTTTAATCTTACATTGCCTGATCAATAGTCTCTTGCTAGATACATTGCTTTGATTGTACTCCTATTTTTATGATTTCCTTTTATCATGAAGATGCCACAGTTGCAACATGTGGTCCATCTATTGCTCTTGAAACTTTATTTGCTCTTTTCTTGTCTTGTTAAGACCAGCAGGGTAGTGTATCATTGGGTTGGTGGATGCACTTTAATACTCAGGTCTGTCTCTGGCATGATTTTGGTCAGATACTGTAGTGGAGGTACTGGATCCTGGGTTTATTTGCTTTACTTTTTTGACACCTTTACAGTACTTTACTGCTCAACTGTGCTAATCAGGTATTGGTATGCAAGTTGAAAACTCAACAATGGTGCTTTAACACTGAGTGACGACACATTTCAGAACCAGGTCTTTAGTTGTAAAGTATTTTTACAGAATTATGATTTGTGGAAACTACAACCTTTTAATAATTATTAAAAGGTTGTAGTTTCCACAAATCATAATTCTGTAAAAATCCCTATAATTTAGGGATCAAACCACAAATGTAAATTGATTGAAGATTCATTCAGGATTAGTGTTTAACCTCAATTTCCTGAATTGGACAGTATATAGTATATAGCCCATTTTAGTGGGGTTTTATAGAGGTTTATATAAATGTCTCAATATTATTTTCCAGTTATATTACAAACAGTGAATTATGCATAAGAGGCCATGCATTATTGTGAATAAATCATGGGAAAGAGCTACGTGTCCTACCTTTACAACTCTTTCTAGTGATTTATTTACAATAATGCACAAGTGGCTTATTGTGTTTATAAAATGGTTACAAACCCACCATTATAAACAAGGTTTGATTAAAAAATGTGTTTTTTGAAAAGCAAAATCACTAGTAAAATGGTCGGACACAGCTACCCAGAGTAAAATGTTTCCGCTTTCAAAAAGTAATTTTAGAAATCTAATACTGCCGTCTAGTGGCCAAATTGCAGACCATCAGGAGAAGATTATTGCATGATATTGCATTGATAAGAGGTGTTGTCAATGTGGCTGGACAAACAGCTCAGCCAATCAGATTTAAGGACCGGACCTACCCGTTAAGCATATGATTTTTTTTTTTTTTTTTTCATGCTGTAGTTCAAAGTATGTAGTGAATCTAGAATTATTTTCAGGAAAACTACCCTTCTTAGGATTTGTGTACTTCAACAATGAGTGATATGTGCTGCTTTAAGGTTTAGTTTGTTTAGGTGCGTTTCTGTCAAAAGAACAGTTAACACATGTAGTCCAAGCAACAATGTAAATAGGTCTATAACCTAGTACTATGTTTTATTTCGACTAACAAGCTTCCAGACATGTGGCACGGTGGTTTAGTGGTTAGCACGTTCGCCTCTCAGCGCTAAGGATTCCCGGTTCGAATCCCCATCTGGGTGGAGTTTCCATGTTCTCCCCGTGTCTGAGTGGGTTTCCTTCGGGTTCTCCGGTTTCCTCCCACAGTCCAAAAACATGGCTCAAGTCAATTGAATTCTCCAAATTGCCCCATATAGAGAGTGTCTGTGTGAGTGAGTGTGTGACCAGCGATGGATTGGCGCCCTGTCCTGGGTGTGTCTGCCCGGTGCCCGAAATGTTCTCCCCTGAATGGGCATGGGGCGACCCTAATAGAGGATAAAGCAGGAGATAATTAATGAATGAAAAGCTTCCAGTCTTTTTTGCACCTGTTAAATGGCTCAGACAACATTTTGGTTTGAAATAAACAGTTTCATGTCAGATAATGTTTAATAGCATAATGTTTCTGTACTGTAGCTATATAACATAATAAATAGAATAAGTATTTAAGCATGCTTATATAATCTCAAACGAATGACCAAAAAAAAAGGAATTTGTTTTGAAATGAGTATTTCTGGGTTTTGCTTGAAAATAATCCTATTACTAGTAATTATTGTGAACCCAGATTAATGCCTTACTTACCCAGTATTACATGATCAAAAGCTCAGTGGTTCAGAAAATTTAGGTTAGATTGCAGGTTGGCTTCAAGATTACATTACATTTACATTTATGGGAAACTGGCATATTTAAGTGTTGTGCTATTCACCAGAAAGTTGTGATTCTGATTCCTGTTTTTGATTGATTTCTGATTCTAAGATTTAGTTTGGAATATCTTCATCCCAATCTGTAATGAATACCACTGAATGAGAAAATAAACATTTGTGAGACACAAATGTTTCCCTGTCTTAAGATCAGTTCCCAAAACTGGAAATCTGATTCCTTTGTATGTCTGACTTTTCTATTTTCAAGATTCTGGAGAGTGCACACTTTTAATCAAGTGTAATTTTAATCATAGTGCACTCTTGGGCAAAAAAAAAAAAAAAAAAGAGATTCCACAGAGATTATTGTAATTTGAATGATCCTAAAGATTTTGCATTTCCGAGACCTTTAAAACCGTTTGCTCATCACTGCACAAACATCGAACATATTTGCAGTCCTTTTGTCTTTACAAATCAAATATTTGTTTTTGTCAAGCTTTGTGTATAGCCTTGCACATTACACCTACAAGTGGTTTGTATCTTGTCACTCTATTCAGATGGGTTTCTTTAAGAATTTGTAGGGTTTGTTAGACAAGAAACTCTGAGGTAGCTCTTTATTGTATTTTATTCCTGAGATGTTGGATAATTTCTCAGTCAGAGCACTCATGTCTTGTCAGTTTTTTTTTTTTTCATTTTTATAATTTATTATACACCAAACCTGAACAACCTTGTCCTTTTGTCTTTAGTTCAGTAGTCTTGGCTAAGGTTTTGAAAAATCAGTTATTTAGCTACCAGTTGTTCTGTATCATCACCCTTTAAAACTCATTATAAAAGAGAAATTAACGAACCAACACAAATTATTTCACTAGTGTTTTAAATGAACTAAGGCCAACTGGTGCAGTTGGAACTTAAGTTTACAACACGTGTGTAAATATAAGTGATAGCCAGAGCATTAAGGTTGGAGAAACAAGTGTCACAAACAATTTTATTGGCTCGTTTTAATCATACAATAAACAGAGATACATCTATAAACAATGATTTGCAGAAAACTGTACATTTGTTGTTGCACAATATTGCTACTGCTGGTATGAGTGCTGTACAGTTTGCCAGATTTTATGTCCTAATAAGATTTGTGCCTTGCTAAAGACAATGGATTCTGATTTTGACCATCCAAACAATGTACCATTAAACACTGCACATGAACTTGAAGGTCCCTTCACAGCGGCTATACAGAACTAGTGTGGTCCTATCACATGAAAGACAAATCAAACCATGTGATGATGCACATAAAGAGCTCCAGAACTACAAAGTGGGTTTATTAAGCAGAACTGATACAAGAGGTACATACTGAACACGGCTTACAGACATCCTAGTTAATATCAGCCTCATTATAAACAATAAACAAGTGATTTGCACCCCTCCTCACTGTGCACACATACATTACATGTTACACGCACACAAAGAAAATAAAAGGAAAAAATCCCTCATAAAGCCAATGGAATGTGAGTCACTCGAGCAAGTCGTCCAACCGTCTTTGCAAACACCACGTGTGTGGTACCATAACTTCTTCCCAACCTCGAAATGAGGAACAGACGAGACAATAACTGTTCTGGATGTAGAAATGGGACTGGGATGAAATCCCCTCAAAATGCATTGTAGCTTTCATAAAAAATGTGTCTCTACAATCATACTACTAAAAAAACTGCCTTTAGAAAATAGTAGATAAAAATATTCCCCTGAATTGTACAAGAATAGAGGTACAGGGAGCACTGGTTCAAGACGAGATGTTAATCTGAGGCATCGTCTTTCTTCTCAGCGTCATCTGTTGCTGGTGCCTAACAGACAGAAAACAACAATAGTGAGGGTTGCGTTCATAAAAAGGCCATGATGAAAACAAGTTAATGGCCGCCAAACATACATCATCTGCCTTTGCCTCGCCATTTTCAGCAGGGACCTCCTCCGTTTTCTCATCATTCTTAGGCTTGTCATCCTTGGGCTCCTTAGTCTTCTTGGGTTTTGCGGGTGGCGCCTTCTGCACATATTATGTAATTACCAATTAATAAAATGGCTTTTAATAAATACAATTTAAGTCAAAAATTTCGAACTTTTCTCAATATAACTGGTATTGAAATTCTCGAGCCAAGAGAACTCCAAGAAGCCGGAGAACTTTAATACCTTTGTTTTAGGCTTTGGTTCAGCTTTCGGTGGTGCTGGCTTCTGAGAGGGAAAAAAAAGATATACCAACACAATTTTGACAAACGGAATAAATTGCAATTCAAGTCGCCACTCAGATATAGCATATACTCACGTTTACCAGTCTTGCCGATCTCCTTTTGGGCTGGAGAACAGAAAATAATTAAAAGGTTCAATATACATTTATAATAGTGGTATAATTAATAGTCTATGCACCTTCAATGAAAATAGAATTCAAAATCATAAATTTGGATGAAGACATACCTCGGATTCAGTGTCATTGTTCGCCTGGAAGACAAAATTATAAAGAAAACCATTACATATAATTAAAATGACAGTGACGTTCAGAAACATTGCATAACTAGCACAACATAAAATGTACCCATCATGGCTACCGGTTGGTTTACCAACACCCCTCCCCTTTGTGATCTTAAAATCCCGCCATTTTTTGTATACTTAGTGTGGATTGGCTGATCAGAGATAGAAGGCAGGAGCATGCACCCCGCCCCCTTTAACACTAATCTATTCAGCGCCGTCGAATATTAATCGTGATATTAGCGTAAAAATACAATATTGTTGGCCTAATACGTTTGTGGTTATTATACTTCGAACTCAGTCACGTAAGGAATCCCCGCACACCAAATTTGTAGAACAAAAGAGACCGAAAAAAACGACGATGACACGGCGACGTGCGAGATTCGCCATTTTTTTCCACCTCGGCTTTGCACGGAGTGCTATGTTATGGCGTCGCTTTTACACCCAAACGCGCAAACCATTTGGACGCATAAAAATGGCTTCAAACGTTCTCCCCAACACCAGATAGTGTTTATAATATGACTGCAGTATTAATCTTTGCGATTCGAACCATTTTTGCGCGGATACACTGTAAAGTCGTCATAACACGTAACGGGTAAGGCAATGTTAGTTACAAACGGGGGAAATGTATATCGAAGAAAATAACACAAGCGGAGCGTGAGTTCGTCATTTAGAAATAAAAAATAAAAAGTAAGACTGGTGTAATCCCCGTTCCACCCCTTTGTCTGGATCGAAGCCGTGCATCTGATTACTTTATGACATGGATTCCGTCAGTTTGTCGTGTCTTAACATTAACGAATGCATAAATATAATATGGCTGGACGATAACAACAAGAACCCAAGCCTGTACGCGCTGAATCGGGACTCGGCTCATGATGTTGTTCTTGCGCCGGGCGCGAAACCAGAAGCGCGCCAGAGCGTATGTACGCACATCCTACGTGCACAACTAATGCATTTAACCTCAGCGAACCGTTGCTGTTATAAATACTGTATATCTATCGCATATCATGTAGTAGCATCGATGCATGGTTTAAACATTGTACTTACTTTGCTCCTTTTGGGCATGTTGGACTCGGCGAAAATTGGGTATTTAAAAACGAAAGTCGGCTGCAAAAGTAAAAAGGCAGTTGCGCTATGAAAAGCCGCGGGAACTAGCTAAACCGTGCTGGGTTTAAAAAAGACACACAGGTTACACTGCAGGAAAACGTTTAAGGTCCCATCGAAACACGAACTAGCTCAAACCGGATTGGATTCTCCCCCTCCTTACCCCCTTCGTTACATTATGGAGGCGCCAAACAGCCACGCCCCTCGACTTTGCCCTCCTGCTCTCCGATTGGCTCACGCACCCAAAAATCACAGCCCGCGTGGATGCCAATTGGCTGCCCGACGTGACAATGCCATTTTTAAATCATAGCAGCCTACCTGTGTGGCTTCCTCCCCCAATGCCGCTCAGTGATGAGTTTTTTTGTATTGTTTTGTTTTGTTTTAAAGAAAGCATACACGCAAACTAAGTAATATCCACGAATAAAACGGGACGCCTTAACCAAATTTAAACGGACTAAATTGTATGTGCGTTTGTTGCGTAAAAATGGGTGCAAACGCTCTTCAGTTTTCAGAGGTGTTTGGAACAACATGGCGGCTGTTTAGATGTAAACGATTTTGAATGGTTGTTATGTAATCAATCTTTCAACATGCAGGGTAGTTCCTTATAAACATGTGGTTTTGAACTAAAAACGAACATTTTGGGTGTGTACGCTAACCGTGTAGATAGATACATAGTAACAACAGTAGTAATAATACATCAGATAAAATTTAAAAACAAAACAATTAAAGACATGGCTTTGTAATCCAAACTACTTGTTCACATTTATATATTTCACTATAATTGTTTAGTTAGCCCACTGGAAAGTCATTATCTGTTATATCTTAATATGCAGGGCAGGTTACAAGACAAGACAATACATTATAAAATGTATTATCTATTATAAAAATGGCCTTTAAATTCTGTTTTTTAAATTTACTACCAACACTTATTCATAAAAAAACATCTCATGAATGTATTTAAATACAGCAGTGTTTTTTAGACTAAATGGGACTATTCAAAGGTAAAATCATATCAAGATGTTTTTTTTTTTTATATATATTTTTATTGTTGCATTTATTCAATAACAACACGTAATTAATCCCTAGCTTTGTTACTTTTTTTTAATATAGCATGTGTAATATGGTTAATTCTTTTTACAAATACAAATGTTGTCACATTCTTTATTATGATTGTTGTTGTGGGTTTTATATGGTTGAAAGAAAATGGCTTTTGTTTTTTGGTAGATTTACCTATATTTAAATCAAAGGTGATTAGCATTAACATATTTATCTGGCAGACACTACCCCCCCAACGACTTCCAAATGAACAGAACAGTTGGGGGTAAAGGGCTGTTTAAAAACGTAAATAGTGGTAGTTTGACCTAACAGGGGATGAAAACTTACAACATTTACCATATGAATTAAAGGAAATATACAGACTTATTTACAAGTCCTGGTACTCTGGTCAAACTTCCACGTTTTATTGACTTTGTAAGTGGAAATTAATTAACACAGCATTGATAGCAAGATAGCAAACAGAAAAAAGAAACAGAGCAAAAAAAGAATGTCATATGAATCCTTTAGATTCTGTATTTTTTTACACTTACTTTTATACACTTATCAATTTTCAATTAATCTTATATGTTCAAATTTCTGTTTATTACCATGTCTGATATCATATGTTTCAAATATCCATAATGTCTGGCAGTGAAGTATGAGTTAAAATTTTCTACATTTAGACTAATACAAGGTACACACAGGTATGAAATGCACAGTGCCTAGCTTTAAGACCCATCTTGGACAACTTAATAGTTTTGGGGTTTGAATCTTTAATTTGCTAATCTTTAATTTGTTAATAACAAAACTATTAAGCACCTACTGTTTTCTGTCTTATTCTCAATCTTCCTCTAAAATTAAATGTAATATGTTTACAGACATTTATGCCGACTGGTCAGTTTCACTTTGTCCTAAATCTGCTCAAGATGTAATTATGACCAATTAGTTTTTACACACATTTTAAGGCAATGATTGATATTTGGATTGATATTGACATCTACGATATGTAGATGCATACATGTGCCCCAACCAAAGTTACAGATAATTGCAGTTTTGCTTGGCCTATTTTCTTAATTCAAGAGATAAATAAAAGGAGGGTAAATCAGTATGTATCTATAATCAGTATGTCTCAATAACTGCATATTTTTGTGTGTGTGCACATCCATGACTAATCATTAACCACATGTTAATTAATGGCTTGTACTACAGTAGGTAATGTGATGTAATTAAAACCACGTTGTGGCAATGCAGACGTCTTGTGTTCTAATGACAGATCTTCATGAAAGGTATTTTTTTTATTTATTTAAAACAGTAAATGTGTGATCACAGTAAGGATTACAATGTATAAATGACATTGTAGCTTCAACCATTGTTGAAAGGGTATTTAGCAACACACTCCCCAAATGAAAACCAGTCTTCCACAAGGGGAATTTAGCAGAGAGAGTACCATTCAGGACCTTGCGCTCCCCTCCCCCACACCTTTCATCTGGCTTTCTTTTGGCCGAACATGCAGGCGGGAAAGGCTTGACTGCTGGTTGCCGTGTGCACTGTGGCAGGATTGAGGATAGAGTAGGAGGGGCAGGTGGGTTTCAGATAACAGTAAGCTCAGGGGGCCCTCTGGCACAACAGCTGCCGTAGACCTTCATTCTCAGGCCACAGAGGAAGGAAGGTGGCTCGACTACCAACGGATCCCGTGATGGCGCTTGTGGGCCGAGTGAAACGCTAGATTTCACACATGGCTGTTAACATGCCAGAAAGTCTGCTGCACAGGGTGCATGCAGTCTTTTAAAAAAAGACTAGTCAAATTTCATCCTAGTGAAGATACACAAACGTCTGCACATTTACTTGCACAGTTCATTTAGTGAATTTCACTTTTGGGGAAATGGAATAAAGCTAAATCTGACCTGTACAAAGGTAATAACACATTTGTAATTTATGTATTTAAGTTTTTATTTATTTATTTATTTTTTAAATAAAGTTCAGTACAGTTTTATAAAGATTTGCATTCAATTTTTTGCACCGAACAGTGGAGTACAGATATTTGCACATTTTTATAGGCTGTACTGCAAAGGTCACTGTTCTCAAAAATATGTAGATTTATTATTAATTCCTTCATTCCCTATTTATTAAACAATCGTTACTATTTTATATTTATTTTGTAGAAATATGTGCTCATAAATAAGGATTTTAGGGTTCAAACTCTTATTTTGGATAAAAATGGAAAAAATTAAACTAGTATTATACTAGAAAAATAAGACAAAAAAAATCTCAAAGCATCTATATGATGTAACCATATAAGGAAACCTTATTTAGCTATTAAAGGTAGATTAGATTATAACATTAGTATATGTGCCCTTTAATTTTGTATTCGTCTCTACAAATTTAGAAATGTACCTGTTTATTTTGACTGTAAGGAACGTTTCTAAGTTTTTCGACAACTTAGAAAGATTTTGGCACACAGAAAGACCTGTGCGAACATGTAGACTTGCAGCTAATGGTATGATTTAACTCACTTAGTGTACACTGATATGTACACCTCTAAAGGCTAAGACCTCTATTGGCCCTAAAAATTAGGGCATTTTCGGGAAAATTAGGCATTTTCAGTTTACCTGTGTGTGAAATGTGGGAGAAAATCTATACAGAAAGGACCAATCTGGGTCCACTGGGAAGTCAAATCCTAAAGCTTACTGTAAGATGGAAGTTTATAACCGACTGTGTTAAAGTATATAACAGTATAACTGTTATATTTTATAATTTGTAGTTTGTACTTATAACCCAGGCTGCTTGAGGTGTAAACATTGCACAATATATACAATTTCCTGAATATTTTTACTTTTAATGTTTTGCTATTTCCTCCCACAAGTCAGATTCTGTTTCTTTTCCATGTAAATTATTATTTTGTTTATTTGCATATAAAGAGAAAACAGTTCCACTGTTTGTGATCACCTAGGATACATTTTCATTGGCAAAGTGTGAACGTAAGTAGTAAAGCTGTCCACTTGTGCTCCGATCATCAAAGTCATATTCAAACAAGCATGTCTAAACAGTCCCAACCTATTAATAAATTTAACATTAGGAATGTCAACATGTTTTCTGACCCCATTTAGCTAATAATTACACAAGTGCTCTTCACACATCAGACTCTTGGTTTTCACCTGTATTCATTTGTGGATAGAGCGAGAGACAGATTGTTTTAATGATCCTCTTAGGGAAGTTGCCTCGTTACACATCCAAACAAGATTATGCATGAGTGAACATGCAGCCACCACACAGCTATATGTGCAGGCAGACAATAGATTAAATCATATTAAAGGCACTATAAGGTAAGTTATTCAATTTCTCGTATATTTTCTGTTATGCAGTAATATTCCCCAAAAGCAACAGTGAAATCCTACTGTAAATTTAAATAAACCATAATCTATCACTAAAAGTAAAGTCAGTATTTCTTAAATTATTGAGATGAGATGACATGAGAGAGAAAGTCTCGAGAGGAACATGAACCCAAAATGAATAATGTTATTGTAATTCCTGCATGAAACGGTTAAAATTTTTAGTTCAAGTTCAAGTTCAAGTTCAATTTTAGTTCAAGTTCAAGTGTCATGTTTGCCTTCATATTTTTCAAAATTTAAATTCAATCAAATCTGGACTGAGACAGGATGAGGATGACAATAATCTACATCAAACTATAACTTTTTCAACCACTAGAGGGCAACACACGATAAAGTTTGCTGGGGTGATTTTCGTGCCGGTTTAAACACTAGGGCAGAAATAAATGTACAGCATGTCGTCATCCACTGTAAATTGTGTTTTACTTAATTCTAGCTGGTATTATTTAATTGTATAATAAAGCACGGCTTTATATACAAGGTGTCAAACATCACACCCCTTAAAATTTTACAAAAACACATTAAGGTTATATTTATGCACAATTTGCTCAATTAGAACTTAACACAGCCATACTGCAAACTTGTATAATTTTATAATCTCTAGGGTCCTAATTACTTGTAGAGCTTTATAATACATCCTTTGTTATGCTGTTTCATGAATGTATTGCTAGTCGTAAATGAATATTTAGGTCGAAGGCCGTTGCATCTGTCACACTGTAAAGAAAATGTTTTTTTACTTTAAGGTTTTATTTCTGTCTTCATCAAACTAGATGTACAGAGAAAAAGTAAGTGGTAAAAAAGGTCTAGATGTGCAAGTGAGAAGGCGAAACATGAATTGTGATCTTTATTTAGTATTGCACTCTGTGTGGCTCTGTCAACCAGTTTTTTTACATAAATGCAAAAGAATGGAAACTATAGTAAGCTCCTTGTATTCCACTGTTTGCTCAGCACAGCTTTGTCTTTAAAATGTTTTTTTTTTTTTGTGTTAAATTGTGTTCATTGATCAGGTTAAAACCAATTCTATTTATATCAAATAATTATTATAGTAATTAATGAGCCTTATGAATCATTTATTTTTGAAAGTTCTCAATAATAAATTAGTGTAGGTTTGCAAACATTAACCATAACTTATACTTAAATTATTATATAATCATTCTTATATAATCATATATTTTTCTAATCTAATATTGGGAATGTACAACCCTACTACCCTCACACACCAAAGCCATTTTTAGATCACAGGAGAAGTATGTCCACTTTTATATTCCTGAAGTTTTGTCCCACAACCCCCCACTGACTGTAATCAAAGGTGTGATGGCCCTCTACGTCACACCTTCTTCATGGTTACTTTCTGAAAATTGTCTCAAATATTATGATAGGGTTTGTCACTACTGGTGCATTTACAGTTCACATGGTATGATGATGCACAGCATGACATCCCCCTCTGGATATAGGGATATCCAACACCCATCAGCTGCCATACAACCGGTTTATCACGATTTTCTTTATTATATTTATTGCAGTGTCAGTTCTCCATGATGCATTTGCTTATCTATAACATTTATCTAAACACTTTTATTTTGTTTTTATTTACATTTACTTCGCAGCTGCACTTTGTTACAGTTTGTGAGCGAAATTTTTATTGTTTATGAAGATTATCTTCGTGCTCTGTTTGGTAAATGATGCAAATCATCGATGTCTTAAACCAAAATGCAAAGCTGAAAATTTAGGAATGGAATGATATACAGCATGTAAAGACATTTATATAAACAAAGATGCAGGAGGAGGTGACATGGAAGCTTAGTGGTTAGCACATTCAACTCTCAATGCTGGGGATAAATAGGGCACACACGCTATAAAAATAGTGTGTGTCCAGTGATAGATTAGTGTCCTGTCTGGGTGTATCTGCCCAGAGCTCAACACGTTCTCCACTGGATGGACATGGGGATCTCCCCCTCTATTGTAGGATTAAGTGGAAGATAATGAATGAATGGATGGAAGATGCATGGGAGCTATTCCTGAATATGTAAATTGATTAGAAGTAGTCTAAAATTAAATCATTTGATTGTCAGTGTGCAGTAAAACTAATTAATTTAAGCTGCAGTTCCAATAAGTGGTGACGTTTATAAGCTTAAAGTAAATAAACACAAAAATCGAGCTCTCTTCATCACACCTATTTTCTCACACCAAGATGGTCCTGGGTTCCAATAGGTCCCAATAGGGTGGACAAGGTCATAACTAATTTGGCATGTTCATTCAAACTTTTTTCAAATTCAGTTTCCTCCCACAGTCCAAAATTCTTGTAATGTTGTCTGTGTGTCTTACCTGTGATGGGCTGGTAACCTGTAAAGGGTGTTGCCCCATGACTGGACCACTTAAACTCTGAACTCAATCCCATCAAACACCTTTTGGATAAACAAGAACAGAGATTTTGTCCTCAGAGGATGCTTTTCTTGTTGAATGGACAAGCATTTCCACAGGCCCTTTCTAAAACAGATAACCTTCCTTGAATGGTGGAAGCTGTTGTAATTGTAAATAACACACCAAATTAAAATCGGCATGCCTCTAAGTTTCAGTTTTTGCAATGAGCCTGGCAAACAAAAAATCCTTTATGGTTTTATTAACGCTTTAAACTTAAATAGCATTATTTTTTAGGTGGGAAACTGTTTCTGATAATGTACATCCATCCATACATTATCTTCCGCTTCATACTATATCAGGGTCGCAGGGGGGTTCCTCATGCCCATCCAGGGGAGAACGTTTCTGGCGCTGGGCAGATACACACAGGACAGGGCGCCAATCCATCGCTGGGCACACACTCACACAGACACATACACACTCTACATGGGGCAATTTGGAGAACTAAATTGACTTGATCCATGTTTTTGGACTGTGGGAGGAAACCGGACAACCCAGAGGAAACCCACGTGGACACAGGGAGAACATAGAAACTCCACCCAGATGGAGATTTGAACCGGGAATTCCTAGCGCTGAGAGGCAAACGTGCTAATCACTAAGCCAATTTGCCGTCCTGATAATGTACAATAATATAATAATAATAAAAAATCATAGAAAGTATTTACTATAACAAATCAGCTTACTGGACACCTTATTTCAACAGAATTATTACAGAGTTAACTACTGTACATTCTCTACACTTTGTTTTTGCAAGATTGGTCAGTGATGGTTTTAATAGCCTGTATCTTCAAATCACTAAGCATTATGTATATCCAGCCAATTTCCAAATTCTTGAGCAATTGTAGAAGATTCTTAAATGTGAATCCTATTGGAGATTTATGATTTATTTTACACAATGATACGTCATTGGTCATGTTGACTTACATGGGCGTGTTCTCTACACTACCCACCTGCAGCTTAAAACCCCAAATGCTAGCAGCTGTTAGGTTGTCTTTATCTGCCTAACTCATGTGCTTCAGAATGCCTGACATTACAGGTGTGTCAGTTTCGATGTTTAAAAAAACACAGCACAGAAGTTTTAGCAAACACAATGAAGCCAACAGGATTTATTAGTCAGACAGACAAGCTCGGCTGGTTGGCAAACTTCCCCTGAGCTTTGGTACAACCCAGCCTTATGCAAAGCAAAGAGGTTGGCTGCGTCCTTATGCTGTCACACCTTTGTGAGAAAAAAAATTGCCTTCTTTCGAATGTATCATAGGTGGAGGACATACACATCTTCACGCCTTTTTTGATCTTATTTCCAGAAAACACGCTAGTGAACGAACTCTTGAAGGTTTTTGAGCAACGCCCTACAGGTAAGCGTAGCGTGCTGTCTTTAAACTAATAGAGCAGAATATGGATAGAAGTTGAAGACACTCTTGCTCACATTTAATGTTTTGTTTATATTGTTCTATATGGCTTTAGATTTCCAATTACTTTAATTTATTGGTAAAAATCTGTATTTTTTTTTATTCTTATTATACATTCTCACATGTTTGATGCACTGTATTAGATTTGAATGATGTGTAATTTGTACTTTGAACCCACAATGAAAAGTCACCACAATATAACGCCACAATATACTTTTACTATACTAGTTTATATACTAGTTTACTATCTATGCACAAAATAACCTATCTACATACTTATATGGCAACTTACTACCCACACATATACCTATCCACCTACCCTTGTACATATCTACCTACATACTGCTTCACTGCCATAGCTGACTACCTACATAGCTACCTACTAAAAAGAAAAAGTAAAAGTACCTAAAAAGTACCTAATCACATAGCTATCCAAATCTCCGTACTAATCAACCTACAAATGTACCTGTATGTAACTAAAAATATAATTTTACACTAACTGAAGCCAAACTATAATAGCTGAAATTATTTTTTAGGCTTGGCATGAGAACGTTGGAACCAACATGGATGCTTTTTTACTGTCAAATGTTTTGCTTTGTCTCCTCGCTGGGGGTAAGTCGTTGTTTTGGTTTATTTATGCTTACTTTTGTTTATTTCTTTTCTGCTTCAGTGTTTGCTTTTCAGGATCATATTCAGCCCGAATCACCTGTTCCATTACAGATAGTTTTAATGGGAGGGGTTACTTTTGCTTACATCACAACACAAACAGATCCCACCTGAATGCTAAGGTGTTTTTAGGTTTTTAGCCCAAAAACCAACTGAGAAAGTTGCCAGTTGTTTGTCTGTTCAAAAATTTGTGATAAAATAAATGTTTTGAACGAACAACAGTATTAAAATAAGTCTAGGATTTGAAACATCCATCATCTTCCACTTTATCCTCTACTAGGGTCGCGGGGGGGGGTCCCCCATTTCCCCATTTCCCCATTTCCCCATGCCAATCCAGGGGAGAACATTTCAGGCGCTGGGCAGATACACCCAAACCAGGGCGCCAACCCATTTCTGGGCACACACTTACCCACACTAACACACTCTATATGGGGTAATTTGGAGAACTCAATTAACCTTGATCCATGTTTTTGGACTGTGGGAGGAACCTGGAGAACCTGGAGGAAACCCACGCAAACACGGGGAGAACATGGAAACTCCACCCAGACTGGGATTCGAACAGGGAATCCCTAGTGCTGAGAGGCGAATGTGCTAACCACCGTGCCGCCTGACTTGAAACATAATTGTTTAATTCCCTTTAATGTAAGTGATCTCCTTCTTTGTGCTAACTATTCAGGTTTAGAATATTTTTTAAAGATTTTTAGCTTGCATTTGTACATTGTTATTAATTATATTTAAACATTTCACTCTCTCTTTAATTACTATGCATGTCAAGAATACCTGCCTTGTTTCATGTGATCCTCCCATGAACAACAATGGAAAGAAACAACACCCTTATCTGTGTTAAGCTTGGATACAAGTACATACCGTCATGTCAGCTAAAACAAAGACTGCAGATAAATGCTACAGGTTTAAAGTTCAAATTTGAACATGCAGGTTTTAAAGAACAGTGTTGAGCTGAGTTATTTAGTATGCTTATCACAAGACGTTGGAGTGTCATAAAGCTATTAGAGCATTTCTGACTCACAGACAGTAGACACTGACAGATTTAAAACAAATTACTTGCTTACTTGTACTTACTTGTAGCCAGATTAATTGGGCTTACATAACCACATGCATTGGTTAAACAATGTTGGTTGAGTTAGTACAAGTGCCAGTGGTTTGTTAAATACTACCTCACCTGTCAATTTTTTATATACTGTACATCCATTTGCTTCTACACTCACTGTCAATTTTTTCACTCCTACATTCTATATTCAAGCACTTTGTACTTCAACAATTACAGACTGTAGTTCCTCTGTTTTACCAAACGTATTGTTGCTTTTCTTCAATACGTTCTCTAATGGTCAGGACCCCCACAAGGCCACCAAAGAGCTAGTATTATGTACCATATATGGTATGTTTCTTAGCATTGCAGTGACTGACTTGGTGATGGTGTGTTAATGTGCTTGTTTGACAGGATTTAATACAGAACTGTTGTTTTTTTAAACATTGTGTACATTCTCTTGGACACACATATTTACTACTCTACTTAAAATTTGAAAAAATAAAATCTCTTAAAATCAGAGACGATGGCTCATTCCTGAAAAGTTTCTATTAGTCAATCTCTAATTCTTTGTCAGCGCTTGTGGGATTCTGCCTACAGGATGCTGGGGGTTGGTGGATTATCCTCAGTCCACTACAGTGCTAATTACTGTAGTGCTAATAATCATCCACCACCTTAAAAAAACCCTATGTTTTAATGCTTTAAATACCCCATTTTTCAATCTGGGTGGAGTTTCCATGTTCTCCCCGTGTCCGCGTGCGTGTTTCCTCCGGGTTCTCCGGTTTCCTCCCACAGTCTAAAATCATGGATCAAGTCAATTGAGTTCTCCAAATTCCCCCACATAGAGTGTGTACAGTATGTGTGTGTGTCTGTGTGAGTGAGTGTGTGCCCAGCGTTAGATTGGCGCCCTGTCCTGGGTGTATCTGCCCAGCGCCTGAAACGTTCTCCCTTGGATGGCCATGGGGAACCCCCCTCGAGACCCTAATATTGGATAAGCGGAAGATAATGGATGGATGGATAAATGCATGTTACCTGTTGCAGCTCACAGCTCACTACAGCAGCAATGTGTAAGGCTATATGTGTTTATGTATTTTTTTAGTTTATGAGTTTTATCTTTTTGTTTTAGGGACGAGTGCTCAAGTGGTACAACCCTCCACACTGTCAGTGCTCCAGAATTCTAGTGCGTCGTTTAACTGCAGTGTGAGCACTTCTGGTTGGAGCATTATGACCTGGTTACTGCAGGGAAAATTAGCAGCCACTATTTCAGAGAATACGGGATATTTGAACCCTGGCAGTGGACGCTACTCTGTTACAAACTACTCAACACCGGGACAAGCGAAATGGGAGTTCATTATCAAGAATGTAACAGTAGCTGATTCTGGACAAGTGGCTTGTCAGTTGCTGAACAATGTGCCACAAACTGCTACACTGTCTGTCCAGGGTGAGTGTAACCTACACATAAATCATTAAAAATATAAAGGTGACCAGAGTTTGTAGGTGTCAGGTCAGAGTCAAATTATTTATGGATGATGAATACTGATGGAAAAAGTTTCCTAGGTTTAAGTTTTTAATGAATCTTTTTATGAGTTTATCTGTCTAGCTTTTAGAAGTTCAACATGATTTATTAAAAATATTAGGTTTATGAATTTAAACTGTTTATCTATACACAGCGATTTAAAATATATCTTTGATATTTGTAGATCTTGCTCAAGGGCCCAATGCTGACAGCCCTGACTCGGCCAAATGGCGATTTTTCTTCTTATCTTGTTATTTTTTTCTTCTTCCTTTATTACTTACCTTAGTAAAGCTGACCAAGCTATCAAGAAAGTATTACACTGGCTTTAGCTACACACTCACTCGATAGTTAATCCAGTCCTCTGAAGATATTCTTTTGACGACTGACCTGGGCATGGTGTAACACTTGCCTAAGCTCTTTAGCCCTGTGTGAACAAACTAGAGTTCATCTCAGGACTCAGCAAGCGAAGCATCTCCGTTCTCATGGATTAAAAAAACCTGCTTCAGCGTAGTAATTCTCCTTTAGGCACCCAAGATGAGAGAGCTGTGTGTGAGACAGAGAGATAAAGAAAGAGAGAGAGAGAGAGAGAGAGAGACTTCATTAAAATGACAAAGTACACAATAAAATGTTCTGTACAGCTCAGATGCTACACTGGGAGAAAGCATGTAAGGTTTTATTTGTGTGTGTATCCCATCAGCAATGCACGATTCTGGAAAAGACAGTACTGATTTATTGATTCTTAGAATAGTGGATTCTCAATTTGGCTGAAAGAAAAGTCTATTTGCAGATTTTCCAGCTCGTTTCATTTTTGTTTTTGCAAAGAAGATGCAGAAGAGAGTCGATTTTATTTAGCGAGTCATGGTTAAATAAGCAAGATCCAGAGCTCAAGTGGATGAACTGTCGCTGCCAAATTCAATACTTATTTCATCCTTGTGTATCAAGCACACCATTCCTCTGTAAGTGCACAATTGCCTTTTCCAAGCTTAATAATTCTTTGCACTTCTGGCCATTTTGAAGTCGCAAAGCATGACATTAAGTGGGCTTACAGTCCAGTTGTTAGAAATATGTAAAAACAAATTTGTGAAAAGTGAGTATAAACAAAATTTTCTCCCATGACTAAAAAAATGAAGTGTGGTAGTTATCATCACTGCTTTCCACTGACTGGTTATGCAACCAAGTACATGGCTGGAATGGGAGTCATTTTCTGCCTTAAAGATTTCACCATGTAACTAGTTTATTTTAAGATGCAGTTATATTCAATTTTATCCTCAATTCTCAGTCTTGTGGATTCTGTGCTGTATTGGCAACAGATTTGAATGGATATATTATTTTATGAGGGGCAAAGATTTAGATTTTTGTCCTTTTGATTGCATTTCAGACATGGGTTTATCTAATACTCCATTATTTCAATATGACTTTAAACACAACCTGGTAAAATATGCAATATCAGTCATTTTTCTTAACCATAAAATCTCCTAGCAATAAATGATGCAGCACCTGGCAGTAGAAATTGCATGCTGTACTTTGTGGTATGATATTTTAAATAAAAAAGCACACAGTTAGCTTTCAACTCTCACTGTCAACCAACTCACCCAAAGGCTCATCTTTTATGCGTTGGGCCTGCGAATCTTTTATACTTCCTATTCATTCTGTGTTGCCTGGGTAACATGATGCATGTGTATTTGGGGCTGTGTTAAGGTCGTTTCAGCAACATATTGAGGTTGTGTATTATACAAAGCCAAGTCATTTAGTGTATGACGGATAATCTTTTCATTAGGCATAAAAACCTGCAAAAATCAATCTGTACATGTGTACAGTTTCAAAGGATTTATCAAATGTGTAGGTGGGAGACACACTATGGTGTAGTTGCTGTAAATGATCCCATAAGCGGCCTCCCACCCATCATGTTTCTGAGGCATCCAGTGGAATGAACACATGTTGTCCCTAGCAGTGTGCTTACATTTGGAGCTATTCAGGCTAATAAGTTTGTTTTCCCTCTGGCTTAACACACAAATGTTAAATTTTAAGTTGTCTTTAATACATTTTCTGCTGCGCAATGTACAGCATAATTAATTAGTAGTGTTGTATAATTCCCACTGCAGGGAAGCAGTGAAGATTCCCCAGCATTAACCCACATTTGCACAGGTTTAACCCTTACTTCAAACCCCTGCCCATGTGTTAATTGGATGGTTTCTACTGGACTTTGATAAAGTGCGTGTCCCGTTCTTTCATTTCACACGTTCACCATCCTGACATTCTAATTAAAAACATGTTACTCCAGCTCAATTAAACATATCAGCGCTTTTGGGGTCTCGTGGGAAATCACAGAGCCTTGTAGAAAATAGGTGCTTGTGGTCATGCTCCATAGATTAAAAATCCTGCAGCACTTAAAGTGAACGGATATGTGTACAGCAAAAATAATAAATACAACATTAATTGTACAGTTGTTTGTCCTATATTTTACTAATTGGGTCATATTTAGTTGCCTTGCTTTAGCTGTACAAGAAAATGTGCTTTCTCAATCACAACAGCAAAGAAACCATTTCAAGGTTTAGCCGTAAGCACCAGATCCTGCAGGGGTGAATTCCAACTTCATTACCCCCTACCCCAGCAGAGGTGCCTTAAGGCCTTGACACACAAAAATATCTTTAAAAAATCAGTTTAAAAAAATTCTCACTGTAGTATCAATAAGTTACACTTAAACATTTTAAGCAGTGGGAAATTCCCAACTAGACCCCCCCAGTCGGACGCCAACTGCACCTCGGAAACAGCCAAACACCATGTACCTCATAGGGTAGTTTGCAAACTAGTTTTTTTTTTTTTATTTTTTGACTAACAAATGTTTTCAATTCAAAGTAACTGTTAAATTTTAGTTTTCCTGTTTGCAGCTGGTCCCTGGCCTACTCATATTCTGCCTCACTTGCGGTGTTTTATATAGAGAATCCTCTATTTAAACTAAAGTTATGTTTCTTTCTTTCCAGAGAGTGGCACGGTGGCGATCTTGGGTTCTAACCGCACAGTAACAGTGGGTGAGCAGGTCTTGTTCCGGTGCCTCGCTGCCGGCTGGTTACCTGCTGCACAATTGTCCTGGACTATTAATGACTCAATGCTGAATACAACTTTGTACAACACCACATCAACATCAGTTGGCAATGTCTCGAACTCTATTAGCACTCTCAACATTACAGCCTCAAGCAATGTATCGGTGGCATGTCTGGCCTCCATCCCAGCTCTTTCAACACCTCTAAGAAGCAGCATTTACCTCACTGTCGGTAAGGAAAACAATTATAAAATCAAATACTAACTATTATAGGATTTAATGGCTCCATGTTTATGCCAAAGTATCCAAAAACCTGTTACACAGCTCTGAATACACAGCACCCATAGCATAACATAGCAATTCTCCTGCTTTAAAGAAACTACAGAGTTGGGCAAATGACCTAACCCATAATTAAAACTTATACATGAACTGCAATGGGGATTATGTGGACAATTCTTATCCAACAACAATTTCAGGCCTAATAAATAAGCCTAAATCACCATAAATACCAATGCCTCTGGAAATTTTGAAATTATTTAAATGCATTTGCTATGTGTTAAAAAAAAATCTTGTTTGTTTGTTTTAGTGAAGCGGAAACCAGTTGACTACACAGTGCTGATCGCAATCGTCGTGGCATTCACCTTGGCTGCTCTGTTGGCCCTTCTCATCATCCTCATTGTTTTCTGCTGCAAGAAGCGAAAGCGACGCAGTAAATACATTTTGTAAAACTATATAACCTGGTAGATAAACACAAACTGAGAGAATGGGGCACAAAATGAAAGTTGTCATAGTTGCAGGGGTGAATGGACTAAGTATGGAATGTCATATAAGCTCATGTAGGTATATTATTGCAAGAATATTGTTCAATAGTTTAATAGTTAAACATTTTGTTATTATTGTTTAATTTTTAATTATTGTTTTCTATTTTGCTGCATATAAAGGGATTCTGTGCCCTAATATTATAGTATTAATAGAAAAATAGCATTACAAACATTTGCACATGCACAAAAGCTTTCATGCCGAACCTGCACATTAATTTAGAAACACATTGTTATGTAATTCTTCAAGCCCGAATGGTTTTATTATTTTGGCTGAATAGTTTGGTTTATTCTGTCTTCATTGTGTTTCAGAATCCCGTTATGAACAAGAAGCAAGGTAAGTACATGCGAGCAGCACTAATGAGCTCCTCATGCATTTATATAAATTCAGAACAGTTCTGTTTTTAAGAAATGGAAGATGTTTCTACTTCAGTGTAGTTTGTAATCAGCCAGCAGTCATGTAACATGTTGATCAGTTTTTCTTAAGTGACCTGCTAGTTCTAATTTTGCCTGTAGAGCTCACGCACAAGTCAGAAGATCACAGGGCCAGGACAACATTGGATACGTTACAGAGAGACGTAGAGGTGAGATGCGGTTGTTGTACTGGATTATACATTCACTCAGAAAACTATCCATAATAATCCAAATATGGATCCATATGTTTTTGTTGGTTGTGTGTAAAAAAACAAAATGACTCTTCAATATAACATTATGCCATCTTAAATTTATTTTACTAAATATTTTCAGTGGCACGGTGGCTTAGTGGTTAGCACGTTCGCCTCTCTGCGCTGGGGATTCCCGGTTCGAGTCCCTATCTGGGTGGAGTTTCCATGTTCTCCCCGTGTCCGCGTGGGTTTTCTTTGGGTTCTCCGATTTCCTCCCACAGTCCATAAACATGGATCAAGTCAATTGAATTCTCCAAATTGCCCCATATAGAGTGTGTCTGTCTGAGTGAGTGTGCCCAGCGATAGATTGGCGCCCTGTCCTGGGTCTATCTGCCCAGCGCCCGAAACGTTCTCCCCTGGATGGGCATGTGGAACACCACCATGACCCTAATAGAGGATAGAGCGGGAGATAATGAATAAATATTTTCAAATTGTCTGTTCTTTAATTGTCTTTGCCACCTAAATTTATTTCTAGCTTTATAAACTTAATACGTTTGCATTAATATTGCATATGTTGCATACAGTTTGTCTTCATTTTAATTTAATAATAATAGAATTGAATCTAATTTGCTGGTCAGTTGTGGTCCTACAACATGGTCGTCCCTTTCCGGGGGTATATAATAACGTGCCTACAAACTTCTGACTAGTAATTTTATTGATAGTAAATACCAGGATGACTGCTGGGTCATTTCTTTATTACTGTTTGAATTTTACATCAGGGTTTAAATTACATCATAAATTGATTTTTTTTTTGTAGAAGACCCCAATCAAGTGTTTGCCATCAGTGGACTCAGACAACCCAACTACACCAGCAACAGTATTCAGGTAAAGCTAATAGAAACACATAGAACTACAACCAGAACCAATATCAGTGTCACCCCTGTGCTGATATTGTGTTTGCTTTCCAGCTTCCTGCTGCGGCTCATTATAACCAAGATGGCTACAGTTCCAATTATTCTAATTATGACCTAAATGACTATGAGGTCCATAAACACAGACATGCGACTATTGTGTAAATGGAGTCTATAAAAATGTATTACAACCAAAAATGAATTAATTCCTAGATTTAAATAGGGGTTAATCTGCAAGCATCAAGACATTATTTTGGTTTCTACCTCTTACTGAAGTGTAAATACTTAAATTTTTATATGCTAAGAGTTTTATATAAACACATTACCGTATGTGCTTTAAACTTTGAAGAAGCCAAAATTTTATATACAACCTGAAATCTTACTATAGACTTTTTCCATTTTTTTAAACAACATGGTCTAATGCAAAAAATCTGGCACCCCTGTTTAAGTAACGTGTTTTATTTATAACTAATGGGCACAAACTAAATAACGTGTTTTATTTATAACTAATGGGCACAAACCAGGCACAAAAAGAAGTAGTTAGAATTTATTTATTATATATAATTGTATCATATTGGGGAAACAGTAACAGCACAGCACAACAAACAAAAAACTAAACATAAACATGATACATTTTATGCTGTATCATTAACATATGCTTATAATACCATATTATAGAACTTTATACAGAACTGTAGAGATAAAATCAAAGCATTCCATAAAAAACACATTATCGGCTTTTAAAATACATCATGCTGTGAATTCAGACCATAAACATCATGAAAACGGAATGCTTTCTGGGACTGAGAAGCTTCCAATCAGTAGCAGGCGAAATCCATTTCAATGTTTCTCCATCTTGTAATTCCCACTGCAGCATTGGATTGGAATTCACTCCCATATTCTGTACACAGTTGCCCCCAGGAGAAAAATTTAAATCTACATGTGTTTCCCTGACTTTCTGTTGGAGTTGTTTTTAGTCATGTCACGTTCCAAAATGCCTGAGTCCTGCGTATAGTTAAATGCTGGGTCCGATTCAGTTCTTGTATTTTGGTAGATAATGATAGTAGCACCTTGCTGTACTTGTATGTGTATTTGTATGTGTATGTGAAAGACCTGAGCAAGTACCTGGGTGTTTCAAAAACAATTACTACCTCATAGGCACTATTAGGAAAAAGCCACATATGCCAAAAATTAAAATGAATAAACATATCTAGACACTAATCCGATATTTTCAGCTCATGAATTACATTGAATTACTAACTTTGTGCATTTTGTGCTCAAAATACCTGTTATACTGAGCATTGGCAACTTGGCGGGATGCTCTGTAACTGCAGATTGATTGTTGTTGTTATTCTGTTCACACCTTCACACCTTGTGATACATGTGCATAAACTTGAAAGCTGTGATTGTGTAATTTTAAATCAGAATATTACAGCAGCGCCATAAACAGTGTGGTGTGTTATGAGTTTTAATTTAAATAGATCAGATAATCTAAATATATAATATCTGAGACTACTTGTTAAAAAAGATTCAACAGTTATTTTATTGATGAGTGTTTGTCATGATGCATTCAGCTTCATGATGCATGATTCATTAATTAAATCCACCATGTGCTTTTAGTCCCTTAGGGCTCAACAATATTTAAACTTGATGATGCTCATCAGTGATATGATGCTTTAAGTGATATGATTAATTAGAGTGGAATTCAGTTTGACCAAATCATTTCCACTTCATTAATTAACACATTAGCATATACAACATATATTTATTGCTGAAGACACAAACAGGGGTCTAACTAAAGTATGCATCAGTTCAGATTTGTCTGTTTTAATGACATAAAAACAGTTTGAGTTGTAACTGTGTTCTAAAGGTTCTAGTTTCAAATCTGCCTGCTGTTACATCAACGTAGTTCTCACTGAACCTGAACATAATCCAACTTTGAGTTCCTGGACTTCTAACACTGTTATGACCTGTAACCAACAGATCCTGGGCCACATACTTTTCATTCTAACCCTCTGTCAATAAATATTTAATTGCTTTCTATTATCGCTGTTGAGCTCAAGTCACATTTTAACTCACCCAACATGATGTTGGGGGTCAGAGCACATGGTCAGTCACGATATAGCCTCCCTAGAGCAATAAGGGGTGTTATGGGTTTTGCTTAAGGACTTACATTGGCAAATTTTAGTGGATTTTTAAACATTGAACCAAATATTTTTGCTAATGCCTTGAATTAAAACTGAAAGACATCAACTACAGGTACATCATTTGCTACATCACAGCCTGATGCCTCTTTGCCAAATTCAACAGTGGTGACTGTCAATCATGAGTTTATTAAGCCAGTTTTAAAGTTATACAAAACTCTTTACCTTAAATGTTGGTTTAAAAAGCACTTGTTAAAAAAAGTTAACTAATTTATTTATTTTTGTATCTCCATGTTCATATTTTATGAAAAAATATATTGAATAAAATATTTCTTATATAGTTGCAAATGTGTAATTTTTCTGTTTTGATATTACTTTTTTTTTTTTTTTTACAATCTAAATAATTTATTTAAGTAGAACTGATCACTTTTCTTTATAGTACATGGTTAGCTTTGACAGGTGACATGGCTCTCACCTCACAACAAGTAAGTTTTAGGTTTACTTTAAGGTCTGTTCTGTGGAGTTTACAGGTTTGTGAGAAAGACAGACGTGGAGGAAACCTAACAGACATTTTCCCACCGTCTAAAACGTGCATGTGAGTGAATTGTTGATATTAATTAATTGCACATTTGCATAGAGTATTTGCTTCTGTGTCTGCACTGTGATGCCAGGTCTTTATCAGGTGCCCCCTTCCCTTTCTGTGCTTTCTTGCTTGGGTCCTGCAATATATATAACAAAACATATTGTAAAATAAATGTTTAGCAAAATGTCTTTAGCAGATAGTGGTGAATGAGCTCAGAGCTTTTTTTTTCATCTTTACCTGTCACAGCTGCCACATCCTTTCCTCCTTACTAAGAATTATGAATCGCTCCACTATAATAAAAACCTTAACCCATCCTGAGTGAGCAGATTCTAATAACCACTTTCATTTGGATATCCACAGCTAATAAGCTACTTCACATCACGGCTGAACAGAGAACAGCCGTGTACCAGTTACATGAGTACGTGCTTTCATCTCCCCAAAATAATGAAAGCCCATAAATAAATAAATAAAAAGTGCAGTTAATGGCCGTGTGCAGTCTGGCAGTGATTCCCCGGTGGCTTGTTATGAGCGGCGGTTTCAGCTCGTCCACGTCTTGCTCTGCCGAGCAGCTGATGTGCTCCCACTCTCTCTCACGCACAAAAAGGAAGGCCTTATGTAACATCCAGGGTTTTCTTCAGTCTCATCCATGAGCGAAGGTTTCCTGCTGCCATTTTTCTAATACTAAGGTGCTACAATGTCACTGGGCCACTGTCAATCTGCTGAAACTGGGAAAAGTCAGAAGACAAATGGGCCTTTTTCAGGAGCTAGTGTACTGTATGATGCAACAACTGCAACGACTAAGCACAGCAATTAAATCCCAATTTTTCTTCTGCCTAATGATTCATTATATCCTGAACATGTTAGTTTTAATGGAATGTTTTTTTTTGATAAGGCATTCAGGATTTCTTTAACATAACCTTGATATTAGCTCAACAGCTACATCATTGAGAACACCTTCTTATTTCTGCTCTCCGTTTGTATCAGCTAGACTTATTATATTTGGATGTTGTAGTTTTAAAATTACAGACTGTAGTTTTTCTGTATTTCTGCATACCTTTTTAATCCCCTTTGCATTGTCCTCTTATGTCCAGGACATCTACACTGCAGGTATTATTTAGATATAGATAATCTTGAACAGGTTGTTGCTTATCTGGATGAACAGGCAGCAAAAGTTCACTTTATTTAAGTCCATCTTCAACAACTGATTTCCCCATTGCCATCAAAAACAAAACCTCTGAAACACAGCAGCACTAACTATAAAGTCAGTCTATCTGACTATCTGTGGAAATTATTTATACACAAAATGTACAGTATAAAGTGAAACAAAACAGTGCTTGGAATGAAACCTAATGATTTGGGGAGGGGTTTGTGTTGTGGTGACCCTTTACTTTACTTTTGGACCTTACAATTTGTCATCACCTGTCTCACCTTGTCTGAATCTGACAGCAGCAAAGACAAAAGACAATTCAGCTGCTGCACTGGGACTTAAATTGGAAAGCTCTTAGTGACCTTCCACATTTTTTTCTTCAATAAAAAAGTAAAAGTAAATTTGGAGCCCTTTGTTCACATGGCCATGGGAGTTTTGAAGCAAGCACAAACTCACAAACTTTTGAAACAAGGTTATAGAGTGGAATCCTTTAAAAACCATTTCATTGCTATGTAGGCAAATATTAAACCTTTTAGAAATTGTCAGCATTATACTGGCACCAACTTGCTTAGCATACAGTCTATGTTGGAGACCTGATAATGAAATGCTGTTGCAAAAGCATCCTCTAGAGGCTGATCTTGGTACCTAGGCCAGAGTAAGCTGAGCTGATCAAAAAGGGGCTTAAAATTTCTTAAAGTATGTCAAATGTTTGCCAGGTTTGCAATTTTTTTTTACACAAAGTCGAGTGGAACCCAACTCAATATTTTAACCCGTGCTTTGGAAACATGGGTGTGAATGTTGTTGCTCATGCTGTGAATGTTAAATGTAGAACAATAAATAAACAAGGCAAATTTGCTGCAAGACCAAAGCTGAGAAGAAGTGATTAATCCAGTGGAGGAAAGAACTGCAGGGCTTCTTTCTGTCGCCACACTCATTACTGGCCTTCATACATATTTGATTAGCATTTAGGATTTATGTCCTGGTTTCCTAAACGAAGAACGCCGACGGGAACTTTAACAATCTATATTCCAAATACGGACCACAAGTGCAGACCAACTAGAACTCCATGAGAATGAAATATATATGATGTGAAGGAGCTTCACAGCTCAGCCTAAATGAGCGGAAATGGCACAAGGGTAAAGTTAGTCCACCGAAACTGCCTTCATTCTCATGAGTCACATACATAACACACATTTGTTTCTGTATGTAGCTCAGTTTTAAAGGTTGGGTTATATGTTGCCTTGGAGCAGAAAGTTTGGACAGTAAAAGTTTGAGGGATTTTTCATTTAAGCCCCAAACCTCTGGAATTATTATTTTTTTTTTTGTAATCCATTGTAAATGAAGAAACATTGTTATTGTCATCATGCCATGACTTGTAGCCAGTAGCATAATATCATCTTCTAAGAATGTGTAGTTTTTTTGTTTTTTTAGGCTTTATTTGTGCATTAAATAGCTGTTTTCCAATACGGTACCCTACTCTTTTTTATTTTATTAATAATTTCAATAATTATAATAAGTTAGGCCACAAACATGCAAAAAACTGAGAGCGAGCAATTTCATAAAACTGTCAGCCAGGCGCCAAAACTCCCCTGCATACGTTATCCCCCTGCCGAGCTTTGTCGCTGGGCAGAATTTGAGCCGGCTCTGCTAAATATAACACTCATTGATTCCAAGACAAACTGAATTTTGTTTACCATTTTATACCTGGGTGTTTGCAGGTTCTTTGCCAGTGCTGAGGGAATCAAATGAGGCCATTCTTGTTGTGGATCTTATAATCAGCAGTATATTGACAGCTGCTGAACCGGAGAAGACTAGGAAGTAATCTCCTAAAGCAAAGTTAGCGGTAATCATGTAATGACTTATTTGAGAGTGGTTGGACTTGTCATCTGGCTGTAGTTCAATTGGAGTGGCATCCTGCCCATATAGAAAGTAGACCAAGCAGAATGTGGCCAGTAATAAATGTGTTACAGTCACATATTTTGCTAATTTGCATTAATCAAAGCAGGAAGGGCAGTGTTCATGCATTTCATTCCCAAACAAAAAAAAAGAAGGAATGACACCAGGTACAATTGTTATTCAAAGACGCAAGATGAAAGGGCAGTGAAGACAGGTAGGTGGGGGTGGGGTTGCAAGCTAAGCGCAAAGGTCCCTGAGTAAGCATTCATTATCTAGCTTGGCTGTATGTGCACCACAGAGCAGGTCAGAATTAAAAGAAGTTTTCAGCCTGCCACATTAAATGTGACAATCTTCAGGCCTGTTCTATGATATATTCTTTGCTAACAACTTTAGGATTAGCTCATTAAGATCTTCTTAGTGATGACTGGAACTGTCAGGCCAGCCAATCACCTTGCTGTCTGCCAGTAGATCCAGAAAATTAATTGGTCTCCTTAGTGAAACATATTTTATTCTGAAAGAAGCTAATTTGAAAGTCAGGAATATGTGGACAAACCTCCTGTTATTTAGCTGGGTTGTGCATTCGGTTCTTCCACATTTTCTCTTGTTCTGGTCTAATCTAGTTAATACTTTCAGGGCAACAGTAACTTATATAAAATGTTCAGGTTTTAACGATTTGAAGTATGGACTAAGTGCCAATTTAACAATTTTAGCCTCACACATCAAGGAGCCAAAGACGACTCAGTGCAAAGATGATGGCTCTCTATCTGTGTTCACATCAGACAAATTATTCATTCATTCATTATCTCCCGCTTTATCCTCTATTAGGGTCGCGGTGGGGTTCCCCATGCCCATCCAGGGGAGAACGTCTCGGGCGCTGGGCAGATAGACCCAGGACAGGGCGCCAATCTATCGCTGGGCACACACACACACACACACACACATACACACTCTATGGGGCAATTTGGAGAACTCAATTGACTTGATCCATGTTTTTGGACTGTGGGAGGAAACCGGAGAACCCGGAGGAAACCCACGCGGACACGGGGAGAACATGGAAACTCCACCCAGATGGGGATTCGAACCGGGAATCCCTAGCGCTGAGAGGCGAACGTGCTAACCACTAAGCCACCGTGCCGCCCAGACAAATTATACTCCTCAATAATCCAACTTTCATTAAAGTGTCAGTGATGAACTTTCACCCAGTTATCGAGTTCATTTCTTACGCACAAGGTTTCATTCAACATCGACCATGCAGCTGTCACCGCTTCAGCTAAATGAACCAATCAGATATTAAGATCAGCTTCAGCAAATGGAGCTTCAATTAAGTTCTAAAATGATGATTTAGCTCCTGAAATGAAGCATGCACCCACGTACTGATTGTCTTTTAATTGAGTGCTGGAATTAGATGTTAAGTCTCTGGAGCTTATCGAAATGACGGACTTGGTTAGTCACTTAAGTGACTGTGTGAACTCAATCAGGAACAGCAAGAAAAACACTGGATCTTAGTGCTTCACAATGTGCAAGACATTAACAAATATCAGTGATATGCAGTTCATGGAACTTCCAAAAAGAAGCAAATCATCGGTGGACTGTTGCAGGCAAATTATATATTTATATAAATACATAAATAAATTAATCAGAAAGTGGTAGGTCTTGGGTTTGATTCCTGGGCAGGGTGGAAAAGATTATTTCTGTGTAGAGTTGTTTAGTCACACTGCTTATTAAGAGCAAGAAAAGTGCTTTAATGCTTGTGGCAAAGTGCCACTGCAGTATAGAACTGCAGTGGTGGCCAATCAACACAGTTCATATCATAACACAAATATACTGTGCATTCACAAATGTACACAAAACATTATCTCACAGTCTCCTTTTTTTTTTTTTTTTTTTTTTTTTTTTTTTTTTTTTTTTAAAGATTCAGTAAATGAAGGAAATTGAAGTTATTTGCACATTCACAGGATTGCAGTTAGCTGTAACTGTGAACTCACAGAAACAGAACTCATGAGCAGAGCATCAGAACTTGTTGGGTTCTGCTTTCAAATCATTCTGATTCCAAGGTTTTGCTGAGGCTGCCTTCCCCAGCTCTTCTATTAAAGATGAGATTGATTCCAGACCGGTGTGACTTTACTGATCCCAGTTAGACGTTTTCAGGCTGAAGCTTTTGGACTCAAATTAAGGATCTTTAGCTTTGCTTGCTGATTATTAGTTTTTTAGAGGCAGCATTTAGAGGCAATTTAAATGTGATTATTTATATTTTTTATCCAGATTGACTGCAGTTTTTTTTAAATTTCCACCAGTGAACAGAATTGCTAATGATATTAATCACATGAAGAATATTTTTGTTGAATCCTCAGAATCCATCTGCTTGTTTCCTGAATGTTGTAAAATCCATCTGTTTTTCTGGGAAGATCTGCAGCTGCAGGTTTAAATAAAATATTCAAGATTGAGTTTTCAGTATAATAAAAAATTCAGGATTCAGCTGTTGGATTGGGAAGAACATAAAGCCACCTGCATGCAGTTATCCCTGTATTTGGTTCTCCAACAGAAAAATCAGATCCTGCAGCTGATTATCATAGTTTATTACATGCGTAGATGCACCCACTAGCAAATATGAAAAGGAAATGCATTTTTAAAGATTTAATCTATTTTTGCTATTTATTCTACACTCAACAGAAGGAAAATGAGTCTCATGCTGGCATGAGGATCTTCTGGGCTGTTTGTTAGCAAATGTCAGCAGTGGACCTCCTACAGTGGAATCAGCTATGATATAAATACTGCAAATGCAATTCAAAATTTGACAGCAGTGTAGGAGTGTGTGAACTCGAGAGGCATTGTGAAATGCACCAATCGTTTAGCAACTTGTCTTCATGTCACATTTTGAAGCTTCCTGTGTAATAGTTCTGTTGTTTAAATGTTTCTTGTCTAAATGATTTTATTATTATTATACACAATTTTCTATTCAATTAGCAATATTAAGCAAAGACTATACTAAAAATAGTTATAATCTACTTTTATTTATTATTTTATTACTATTAATTTTTAATACTTTTTATATATTTTCCCAGCTGGAATGTTTACAAATGATACAGACAGAGGTGCAATTTAGTATCTCCAAAGTATCTAACTTCAGGTACTTGAGCAGGAGTAAAGACAATCAGGCACAGGGAGGACATCCAGACTCCAAACTGTAAGGAGCTTTGGTTGGGATTGAAACCCGGGACTGTCCTGCTGTAAGCTGGAAGCACTAAAGGCTGCACCAATATGCTGCCCAAAAAAAGGTAATTTTGTGCATTCGTTGTTGGGGTGCTGGTGTTGGTTTGATGGGCTTTGTTCAATGAATTCTTCATATATATATATATATATATATATATATATATATATATATATATATATATATATATATATATATATATATATATATATATAGAGAGAGAGAGAGAGAGAGAGATAGATAGATAGATAGATAGATAGATAGATATAGATACATTTTGAAAAGGACTGTTTTACTTTCTGTAAAGTTCAGCATTTTTACCTGTTCTACTTGTCTTGATTAACGTCACTTGGATGAAATGGTAGTCCCCTAGTAGAGGATAAAGCGAAAGATAATGGATGGATGGATAATAATGAATGATCATTCATAAGGAACAGGCTACAAACAGTGGTTTTGAAATAAATATCAATTAACTAACTATAATGAGTTATCCATCCATCCCTTATCTTCAACTTTATCCTCCACTAGGGTTGTGGGGGGATTCCCAATGCCCATCCAGGGGAACGCCTCGAGCGCTGGGCAAATACATCCAGGACAGGGCGCCAATCCATCGCTGGGCACACACTCACACAGACACACTCTATATGGGGCAATTTGGAGAATTCAATCGATCTTAATCCATGTTTTTGGACCGTGGGAGCAAACCGGAGTACCCGGAGGAAACCCACGCAGACACGGAGAGAACATGGAAACTCCACCCAGATTGGGATTCGAACCGGGAATCCCTAGCCAATCCATCGCTGGGCACACACTTACACAGACACACTCTATATGGGACAATTTGGAGTATTCAATCGACGTTAATCCATGTTTTTTGAACTGTGGGAGCAAACCGGAGAACCCGGAGGAAACCCACGCGGACACGGGGAGAACATGGAAACTCCACCCAGATTGAGATTTGAACCCTACCTAGTGCTGAGAGGAGAACATGCTTACCACTAAGCCACCGTGCCACCAATCCATTGCTTGGCACACACTTACACAGACACACTCTATATGGGGCAATTTGGAGTATTCAATTGACGTAAATCCATGTTTTTTGAACTGTGGGAGCAAACCGAAGAACCCGGAGGAAACCCACACGGACATGGGGAGAACATGGAAACTCCACCCAGATTGGGATTCGAACCCTCCCTAGTGCTGAGAGGAGAACATGCTTACCATTGAGCCACCGTGCCGCTCTTATTATGAGTTAGCCACATCCTTTTTTCTTATATATTGTATTTCGGATTTTTTATTAGTTTTACAGGCGGCTTAGTGGTTAGCACGTTCGCCTCTCAGCACTAGGGATTCCCGGTTCGAATCCCCATCTGGGTGGAGTTTCCATGTTCTCCCCGTGTTCGCGTGGGTTTCCTCCTGGTTCTCCGCTTTCCTCCCACAGTCCAAAAACATGGATCAAGTCAATTGAGTTCTCCAAATTGCCCCATATAGAGTGTGTTTGTGTGAGTGAGTGTGTGCCCAGCGATAGATTGGCGCCCTGTCCTGGGTGTATCTGCCCAGCGCCCGAAACGTTCTCCCCTGGATGGGCATGGGGAACCCCACTGCGACCCAAATAGAGGATAAAGCGGAAGATAATGAATGAATGAATGAATGAATGAATGAATGAATGAATGAATATTAATTTTACTGATCCGATGTATGTTAGTAATGAACGCTCATCTGCAATAGAAGCTGTTACTCCAGAGGCTTGTGTCTTGTGCCTGATCGTGTACCCCTCTACAAATCGTTTCAGAGAGGGCTCATAGGGGGTATAAGTGAGGACGGCTCTGATTGGCTGGCTGCTCACCGTGATGCCCACCGAGGCTGGGGCGCTCCCTTTATAAAACGCGGCATCGACGCGCGGACTCCAACTCTGCGTCACTCGTGCCAGGGAAGCTCGTCGTGTCCCCGCAGCGTCGTTCCATCATGAGTGAGGTGAGATCCGCACTTCACCCTCGGGGCTTTTCTTTCCAGTGTAAACGCTCCGGAGGCGCCCACGCAGGCGCGGCTTTTACAGAGCGGGCATCCTAATGAGAAAAGTCGGACAAGTCGGGATGCGCGGTCGCGTTAAACGCCCCAGACCTGAAAAGCGTCCAGGTATCTTAATTCTGCAGATGAGCACCGTTAGTCTTTTAGATTTGTATTCATCTTCTTTATTTTATTTGCCGATCACATTCACATTGACATGCGTGCAGATCTGCAACCAGAATGAGAAACACACGGGGAACCCCTCATGTTTCAACAAGGGTTCTGATTGCTATGAAGTGTGAAGGCTATTTTGTTTTTAAATGATTTTGCTGAATTCACTTGGTCATGGATACAATTTGAAATAATTACACATTAAGTCTTCCTACATACAACAAACCTAACTGGTGTTTATATCAGATTTATCACAGATTTTAAACAGATCTAATTATGCCACAGGCATAAATTGCATCCATAGCTGTGATTGCATTAGGAATATTGGAATCCTTTTTTAATAAAAACATACCTCTTCTCGTTTATAGCATGCCATCAAGAGATAATAGATCCAGCCACTTTAAAAACCTCAACTAAAGACCACAATGCCATGGTGTAGAAATCTTCTGGCTACCTTTGATCATGTAAAAGTGTGTATTCATCCTTTGTTAATGATCTACTTTATGTAATTTATGCAAAGTTATTTATTTTACCATGCATCTGCAGACACTTTATGGAAATGTTCTTTAAAATTTTAAATCTTCGGGTTTTAAAATGGGATTTTAGATACTTGGGTTGAAGGGTACAGGACATTTAGTAAGAAAACTTTGCATTCATATGTATGATATAACAATAGCTCATGTGGGAATTTATATTCTGATGTTGACCTTTCCAGTGTGAGATGGCAAAAGACTGCAAAATGCAAATGAGCCCCGAGTTCCATGAATTCAGTGGTAGCTACGGTGTTTGGCATAAATGATGCTTGTATGAATGTGTATTATCAGCAGATCAACAAAAACAAAGCAGTTGGATTTTAGTCACACTTTCTTGATTAGATTTCCAATATGAAAATGCTGTACAAGCAGGACTGAGCGTTGGCAGCACTTTGGTATGTTCTCTAACAGCATTTCTGAATGATCTGATTTGCCCTCAAGAGCGATTTAGCAATTTGTAAAACTGACTTCAAACTTTAAAAATGAAATACACACACTGTACTGAGCTCATTGGTTTTGTTAAACTGGTTGTTTTACTAACCAAAACAAAACTGCTTTTAAAACTGGAGTGACTATAAATAAATCTCATGGATATTCAGTTTTGCTATGACAAACCTTTTAAGTAATATTTTAACTGGATGTCTAAAAGCCCTTATTTAAATATCTTCCATTTAAGTAACAATTTAATTTGGCTTTAGGACTTTAATTGAACTGTTTTTAATGTGAAGGAATAGAAAGTCATTGCAGTTGACAGGTTGCATCTAGAGGTGCACGATTCAGTGCCCAATATCTGTGATGGTGACTTCTGGCAAGTGTCAGTGTGTGTGCATGAATACATGTTTAACATAATTTGATGCATCCTGCTTTTTCTTCAGTTGAATGAATTTTTTATATACATATTATATATCAATTAGTATTGTCATGATTGTTGATTATGTTCACAATGTAATACTTTTCAGAATAATTTTGAAATGTTATATCAACATACTAAAGGTTTACTTGGCTAGTGTATGGCTTTCAAGGCTGAATTTTTAGTAAGTACTATAGAGGAGATTTTAATATGATATTTGCTACATTTAATGAATAATTTTATGCTACAGAAATGTACATTTACCTAAAATAATCAAGATTCCAAGAAATCTGCAGCTTGTTAAGTGTTTGGACAGATTTTAAAGGAAATCCTTTGTGAATGTAGGCTAAGTGTAATCACGTTCAGTCATGTCATACTCGGGTGTGAACGTCTCAGTGACCCTCACGCGCCGTAATTACAGTGAGGCATCAGAGCTTGAGCATAAGCAGAACTGATGAAGGATCATTATTTCGCATATTTGCGAAAGCGAATAGTAAAGTGGTTCAATCAAGCATGGAGCAGCAAGTGAATTAAACCTCTCAGGGAGCAAGTGACATGAAAAAAGTATTAACCAAACAACATCTAAGAATGAAGTGTACTAGGTCATGCGCTGGCGCAAAGGTGCATGGACAAATTAAAACACACCAAAAAAAAAAGCACTTTAGCAGTTTGGGCTAATTCACCATGAAGATTCAGCATAGGGTCTGATGGTACATTTTATTTTTGAAACCAGGTGAAGGTAAAATATTCTTATTTTCTTTAGTTCAAATATGATATGATGATACATTAATTATGCTTTAAATGGTATCACTGACAAGAACACCTGTAAACTCAATTGCAGTACAGGAATGGGTGGGCGGAGGCTCTCAAATGGTCTGAAAAAACAGACAAATGTTCTGTAGGGTTCATCTTCCAGGTTTGTCCTTGGTTTGATGTTTGATGTGGCATGATCCTGTCAACCTGCAGGAGTCAGTATTGCCCTTATTTAGAGCTCAACTTTTCCAGTGCCACAGTGTTATTGAGGGCCAAGTGTTAGCACCTATCAAACACCTTATTTATTTAAAGCTAGATTGGATTCCAGCGTTGTACCTTTATAGAGGGATGAGTGGTATTGTAAATACTAGGTGTATATGTGTTTGTGTATAATAAGTATAAAAAAAAAATACGGAGACATTTTAAGTGCTCCTGTTTTTTTCCTTAAGAAACTTTTAAAACTTTTTTAGTAAAAAATGCATTGTTAAAAAAACGAAACAAAAAAACAAAGAAACAGATTGTCTAGAAAATATTAGAAATAAAAATTCTTCCTCTGTCACTTTTTGTGTTTTAGAGCTTCCTTACTCTCATACTGCACTCATCAGAGCCACATAAGTGCAGCAATAGTGAGATGAACTGTCATGCCCCACGTTATATTCACATTGTTTCAGTTAAAGCATCTTACATACGCATCATTATTTTTTACATTTTACATATTTTACATATTTCACTAACCAACCTACTTGTTTAATATAAGCTTTCTAGTGGCAGTCCGATAGTCTTAGCGTGGGTTATTTCTTTACTAACAATTAGTATTTTTTGGTTATCTGCAAGTTTGATTAGTCTTAAGTTTTGTTCTTAAGCGTTTAAGGAAAACAAATTGAAGAATTGAATGTAGAATTCTGTTTGGTTCTTGTTAATGTCTGTCTTAATATTTTGTAGTTTTGTGTATAGAATCTTTTGTTTGCATGGAATTATACAGCAAAACTGACATCAGCCCTTGGACTTCCATCAAGAGATTTTCTTTTCACTACATGGAAACATGTCAAATAATTTTATTTTTGGGCTCATCGTCTTGGCCTGTATCTCTGCAGGCTGGTGATTCATCTTGCTTTCTGACCGTGTTGCCCACCCCACAGATGCTCACGAATTTCTCTATACAAGATTTTATTAATACATCATCTATCCACTCATCCACTAGCTCACCACAGAAGCTGAGATGAAGGTGTAGTACAGTAATTATCTCCACTGGCTCTGCTGGGCTTACTTGTTATAGTTTGTGTGGCCAAATTCTTGTGCAGTGCAGTAAAAAGCAGTTTGTAGTGTAAATCCCAATTGGTAGATGATAATCAAAGTGAGGGATGGGCAGGATTCTCAGAGCAGGATTCTCAGACCTTCATTGCGCTTGTGGTAATATAGTTTAAATAGCCTATCAGATTGTTATCAACATATTAAGGCCTCAGTGATTTGTAATCTTACAGAAATTTGTGTGATGTAAAATTTTACATTTCAAGTTGGAAATTAATTTTTGGTAGGTTTGAGGAGAGGTAACACTGAGGTTGGCATTCATTCATAATAAGATTTTTAGTCTCAATAGAAGCCAACTATACACCAAAGAGTCCATATCATTCTTTACTTAAACATTACTAAAGACAAGACATAAAACAGGGCCTTGAAGCTGTGTGATACTCATTGCTACCATGGCACGTTTAATAGTACATCCTGCATTGTTGCATGTTGTGGCTGCTGGACTGGATAGAGATGTGATGCATCTTCCCCCACTACAGGGAACATTTCCTGGATGTAATCTGGCCTGACAATTGGCTTTTGCACATCATGGTCCAGTGGTCTCGTTGTTTCCAGATGAATGAAGTGGAAATATGGATGCAATGGAGGAAGTATTCAGTGCTGATAGAGACGAACAGTATGCACTGTGCAGTGTGCAGTTCCTGGCGGTTGGATGGTGGAGCACATGAAATGAACGGTTTGGTGCAGCCTCACGTTGTTATCTGCCAAAAAAAAAGCAGAGAATTTGTCAAATTCCAGTTCCTCTGTGATAAGAATCCACAACGTCAGCTCTGAGAACATCTTCTAGAATCATTGGCCATAAACACTATCTAGAAACTCAGCATAATCAGCAGAAAGGGATTTCCTCAGCACATCCATCCGTTATCAGAGAAAAGAACATAGGCTTTACCAATCGCTATCAATTAGCAAAAAAGCTCAGGCGTGCCAGAGAGTCAAAGCTGACTGTGAGCTTCTCGCTGGTTTGAATCCCAATCAGTAGATTAAATGAGAGTGAACACAACTGTACCGTTAAACATTTAACAATTTGATGGGGCAACTGAGAAAGGACAAAAAATAGATTCAATTCAGCTAATTAACTTAGAATAATGTGTACAAAGTAGATCATTAATAAAGTAAATATTTAAGTCAATTATAAATTTATCCGTGGTTGTGGGAGTTTTGTTTGGAGAAGATCATATTCACGTGATAATGTTGCATTTGTACACATTGTGCTTAATTGCACAAATTACAGATGGGTTGCTGTCCTATAGTAAGTAAAGTTGTTTGATTAGTTGTGCAGTTGTTGTGTACTGGTTGATCCATTCCAGGTGCATTTTTTCTGCTTATAGGAACCATGTAGAAATGTACTCATTCATGTAAATCCCAAATAATGTATATATAACATTATTTGACACATTTCAAATATTCATATCTCCTTGGTTAGCATTAGAATATTAGCTCTGCTTTCTAGATTTAGCATCCATCACACATCTATGTAACACATAGAGGAGATCAGGAAGCTCACATAAGATTAAAAGATAATAAATCCACTAACTGAAATGGTTTTGATCTGTGTTGTCCTTACTGCACTTTGAACACAAACCTATTGATTCTGGACCGATCTGTGTTGCTGTTGATTGCATCTCTCTTAGGTATGCTATGTTAGATGCAGTGAGAATCAGTTGAGGGCTTGCTGAGACTGTTTTTATGTAATTCTTATCCACAATTAGAGGGAGAAAAGACACATCTGAGTGTAAATGGTGTGGCTCAGCTCTCCTGGTGAATACGGCTACGCTTCACGAGTCATATTCTCTAATCCACATGGCGAACAGACCTTCAATCCATTAAAGCATCATCAGGCTACACTCACTGCTGCGAAGACAAGCACTCTTGCAACAAGGCGCGCCGTGGGATGATGCGATAGCTGGAGGGATGGAGGATAATTTCTTAAGAAAGGAAGTGCATTTAAGAGGCTGTGCAGTCTCTACTGCTGAGGAGCCACTGGTCTGTCTATCCTTCCCACCTGCCAGCATCGAGGCTGCCCTTTAATAACTCGACACACTTTTCTCATCTCACGTGCTGAGCCAAGACGAGCGTGCCGAAATATATCTCATAAGCGGTCTTTACTAGCGAAATACTGCTGCTGCTGCAAAATATTTGATGAAGCATCACTTTTTATAGCATTAGTTGTGCTTGGATTAGCTCGTCAGTATCAAAGCCAGAGGCAGTTTCTGCTGATGGGTAAATTAAGATGGAAAAGCAGCCTGAGCAAAAAAACAATCTGCAAAAACAGATGAAGCGGGATACGCAACTCGGAGAGACACAAAGTCAAAATCAAGGCTCTTTGGTTAGCTTACACAGACACACTGGTTGCGAGTCATTAGCTGTGTCCGAAATCTCTTACTACATTCTACACAAAACAAACCCTGTAGGCCCTATCCTGTGCTTCCTCTTTCTTCATGATTGAGTAGTGAGTATGTGGTAGAAGTACCTACTGTACAATAGACAGATGCAGCTGTGGTATATGTCATACCACAGCATGGATACATAAAAAGAAAGGCTATTTTTTAATTATGTTGTTTGGAAAAAAACATTTCCCAGGTCCAGTGGGATTTTCAACTACAATGTAGCTAATGCAGACACTCTGACATGGTCCTATGAATACAAGAAGTGACATACTGCTTGTGTGAGATGTTTATGTTTATATATGCTAATTAACAAGCTTGACAGAGGCGCAGCTGCCTTCAGGCAAGTGAGGATATCCATGCAAGATTTAGCTTAGCATTTGTTTACAACACTGAAGTGCACATGGTCTATATAGTTAAGTTGATCTGGTAATTTAAGTCAGCAGTTCAAAGCTTACATTTCACTACTTTAAATTCTGTGTAGACCTTAAAAGATTTTAAAATCCCACACTCCACTGCATGGGAACATTCAGATCCTCTGTCACTTCTATCTGTGGACCCTAAAATCACGGTTAACTATTAATGCACTCCTCTTACACAGTGCTCAGATTTGAAGTTTTTGAGTCACCATATCTGTTCATGAAATTGCCAGTTTTACTTGCAGCCCCATTTATTCTTTCACCGCGTTTTAAGTGGAATCAATCTCATTCAGAGAGGGAGGCAGAGCTGCTGTTCCTGCTGCCTGTATGCACCACAGAGCTGCAACACAGATTAGCTTTCATCTCTCAGCTACAAAGCCGTGCAAAGCAGCAGCTAAAGACGTGAGCTAGCCAAAAATATAAAGCCTGCTTCGATCCTTTCGGCTTTTCTCTCACGTCACCAAGGTCGTTCCAAAATGGTTTTGTCTCACTATAGCACTTTTTTATATTGACTTTGTGAGCATTTATACACATGAATGCTTAGCAGGAGCTGAGCAGGACAAATAGGACACTGCAGCAGTTTTTATAATGCTACAGCAATCAAAACCAGGGTTTCGGAGAAAATAGGATTTTGTCATATGGTAAAATATTAGTTATCATGTAGTCTTCCATTCTATAAAAGGTTTCAATGAGCCGTGCAGATATTTAATGAGCTGTTACGAGACAAAACGGGGCACGGTAAAGTAAGTATACAAGCAATTTTTTTTACTGATGTTTGTTATTTAAGGTTTTTTTATTTTCAACCTACAGTCATTAAGCGCTGATGTCATGTGCTTATGTTTAAAAGTGTCCTATCAATTGTATTTGTATTCAATTTTAGTAAACCCACAGTTGTAATTCCAAAAAAGTGATCAAAAATGTGGAAAATGGCCTTTCCTGCTGCAGCATGACTGTGGCAAATTACAAAATCAGCCAAACAGAAGAAGCAGGGGTCATTAAAATGACATAATGGACTTATTAAGTTTTTTATTTGAATTGTATACCCATAGAAATGTATTAATTTAGTCTAATGAAATTTCTTTACTTGTTTTATAAGTAAAAAAAAGTGCAATTTTAGTATTAAAACTGGTCCATATAATCGGAATCGGAATCGGACTTTATTGGCCAAGTATGCTCACACATACAAGGAATTTGTCTTTGGTTCCAATAGCCCACAGTGCACAATAAATGACAGACATACCCAAACTAGCATTTCTCATACACACACATTATATAACTAGAATATACACTAGAATCCACTCATGATGTTAACATTTCCAGCTAAAACGAAATTTAAAAAAAGTATAAAATGTTATCGTGCATGTAAAAATGTGACCTGCATTCGGCGGTTGGTTGGTGTATAAACTTTTTTAAGAATTTATCTGAATCACTCTGTGATCTGATGTTTGTGGAATGTGAATGCAGGGTCTGAAATACACTTTTTGTTCATTAAAAGCAATGGATACAAATAAAGAACCTCATGTTTGATTACTTGCCTTTCATGATGCATGGAGAGCAGAGTTACTGCTGAGCTGGTCTGATGTGATCCAAGGCTTCGTGGAAGTGCTGACTGCTAGAATCTTTCAAGAAGAGTAACTGCTGCTTCAGAGAGCTGGATCTATGTGAATCTGTAAAAGCTGGTTAGCATTTAGCTATCGGACCTGGAGTTTTGCAGTGTTCGTGTATAAATATAGCCCACTTCACACATGCACTGAAAGCCTGAACTTTTCTTGTTCCATGTGTGAATGGAAACATTGTACTAGAAATTTATCATGGTAGCCAACTTCTGCATTAAACCGGAAAAACATTTATAGCAAAACACTAGAGATTGAGGGGCTTTACTTGGTAACAGTCAAAACTTTCAGAGAAAATCAAATGTATGACCACAATAGGAACGAGAAGGATTTTATAGTTTTTACAGTTTGTGCATCATGGTTTTTGTAGCCTATAGCTTTGAGAACTTTGCTTGAGAGCTTTGCTGCCAAGATCTTTTAGAAAAAATAAACATGACTACCCAAATAAGAAATAGTTTGTCAGCATATATATTATTCGGGATTCACAGTGGGGAAAATTGTCATGGAGAGAATCTAACTTGGTATCTTGGTATTCTCTCTTGCAGTTATATAAACAGTCCTCTCCAATAGTCCCCATATTTAAGCTGGATCCTGTCATTTATTTCAGCCATCTGTTACCCGTTGGATGTGGCACTTCATCTCCGTCTGAACAGGAGGTCCATTTTTCCCCACTGTAGTCGCTTGGTGGCCTAGTTGAGAGTCTTTTAAATAGTTAATACATGTTGCGTGCAGCATGAGATCCCTGTGGAGAGCTAAATCTGCCAAAGACCCAAAAATAGCTCTAAAAACCATTTGCAAACTCCATTATTTATTCATTCAACCCATACATTTGGCTATGAGGTGTTGAGTATGTTGAGTCTATTGGGCTAAGTTTGTGTTTATTTTATTTGCATTCTTTGAAGATTCTTTGAAAGAGCAGAAAGACTCATATATAAAATTAGTCTCACACATCACTGGAATCAGGTTTTATCAAAAGTTCATAAAAAGAACAGGTGTCTATATAAAAATCACAGAACTGCACTGAATATAGCTCCTGAAGCCTGACACTATTTTTACTCTTCAGTTAGCGTTTGCTGCTTATCTATTCTGAACACAACCTAAGCTCTTGTTGGCCAGTGGGTCGATACTGCTTTATTCTCATAGCAGAACAGCAACCATTGCTAATTAATAGGCCCAAGTTGGACTCCAGGCATCTGTTGGCCAATAATCGAATGTACAAGAATTTCTTCTTAACTGAAACATGTCTTTGCTGATCAGCCACAATAATGGCGGGAGCAGGATTTTATTGTGTTAATATATTTTTTATCTTACTCTCTCTATTAATTGTGGATCCATGTGGTGTCTATGTTTAGTAGAGCAGTCTGGAAAAGGGGTTTGTTGTTTTCGTGGGGCATATGGAGGAGACGGCGCGTGAACATGCCCAATCCCTATGGGAGGAAGCATAGGGAGCCTTCTGGGATACAAACTCCAGAAAAGAGCTCGTTATTTTCAGCAATTACTGATTCTAATTTACATGATTTGCTACTTCAGTCTTTTTTTTTCTCTCTTCTGGCTTTTATCATAGTTTTGCTTTTTGCTGCCTAATTTGAAGGCAGAAACTTGAAGGATTGTCCATCAAAGTTTTGAATAACCAGAAGCTGGTATATTTATCTTATTTTCTAAACACTGTTTGATTAAAAGCAGTCTAATTTTTACATTATGAAAATAATACAAGATATTTAATGTAGGTTGTTTAAAGGATTTTGTAATGCTGTCAAAAATGAAAGCCTGGATCACAGTTTGGACTTTGTTAATATTAAACTTTTAAAATTAAGATGGGGCAGTGTTAGTGTAGGCACTTTATCTAATAGCGCAAATGTTTAAGGTTTAGTTTCTCAGCAGGCAAGACTCTCAAATGTGGCGTTTGCTTGATCCCCTCATGTCTGTCTGCATGTCTGCAAGGGATTACATTCTGTGTGTATTAGAAAAGTTTACTGAATGAAATAAATTATATTTAATTAACTTATTGTGTGTGTGTCCAGAATGAATATATAATGATACATTTCTAAGATAAGCATTTACATTATTAATCGGATGTATATATAATAAGTGACTTACAGAGGTGATGACTTACAGAGGTTGTTTAAAAACGTAACAGGGGCCAAATAACAGTAATGAAATTAAAGTTGCATTTATTGATTTTGTGTTTAGTGTTTCTCCCATTAACTCTAAGATGGATACTCATTAACTAAAAGATAAAACCTGATCTGGGTGGGTTTACGGTTGTAATTGACCCGTGAAGAATGGTTCATGTTAAAGGCCGGTTTGCATATTAAGATTTATAGGCAAATACCCTGGTGAAATCAGAGGTGGTGTGTGTGGCCATTTTATTTTAAATCTTTATTGTTATAACAGGTAACAAGATAATATTTGTTAGGAATTTTAGCCCTGGGTAAGTTGATAACTTGGTGTTGGTGTGCTGACAAGGAGTGGGTTAAATATGGCATGGGTTCGATTCACAGTGGGATAAATACAGGTTCTTTCTATGTGTGGTCTGCATTTCCTGCCTGTGTGGGTTTCCTCCCACTCCCAAAGACCTGCTGATAGGTAAATTGGAGACTGGAGTGTTCCAGTACTTAGGAGTGTCCATAATATTAACTGTGCATTAAAAGCTGATTTCAGTAGATCATATGTCAACTGTTTACCTTATTCATACAGCAGAGGTGTCTAATCTTTCACGTAAGACTGAAGATGTGTAAATACTGAATCTCTATCTAACAAATAATTTGGTTTATATAAGCATACAGCACTTAAATAATCATTAATGTGCCTTTAATTTTTTTTATTTTCATGTGTACACATCTAAGGAATACTTAAGCCTCATTTTCAAGGCTATTTAGAGCAACCAGTGCTTGCAGAACCTAATTTGCATAATGTTTTGCAGTGTTTTTTTTCTTTACACATTCTGTTATTATCAGTACAGTAATTCGTTTTCTTAACAGCACCCTCAAATCAGAACTCACTATTTAATTATATTAATAAATCAAATTCCTGGCTGTGCAGTGTACCCTCGATTCCCTCCCAGCAGGGTACTTCCTGCACATGATTGTGATTCGCTCATCATCCATGCTGTGGGATGAGGGCTACTGTGAGCTTCTGAACCATTCTGATTCCATTAATAATGCAACTACTTGGGTTGCACTGTGTCCAGTGTCCTAGGAAGCTCTCTAATCACATTTTTTGTGTAGGGTCAGAAAGGGTAGGGTGCAGGCGCAGGAGTGGGGAAATGCCTGAATGCATCTGGCTTTGCTTAGATAAGCAGGACTGGATGTAGGCGAGTTTGCTCTGCAGTGAAGAGAGCCCCCTCCTCTGCAGAGAAATGGGAGGTTTCTTCTCTCTATTGTACATTAGGCTGAGCGTAGGCGTGAGGAATCGCTGTGTATCTGCAGCTAGGCTGAAAAATGTGGCATGTATGTGCATGTGCAGAAGCATTTTAAGCTCTAACTGAACATCATATTTTGTGGTTGTGCATTAAGGGCATTAACATGGCATTATGTCAGTCCATTATGTAGCTGTAGTGACTCTACACTTAAGGGATTTTTCTGTAGCTTTTAGTCCAGGACTATCTTCTAGAACTGAATGTGGCATTGAAGAAGTTGTCTTCTCCATGGAGTAAAATACATCAATACAAATCAGTTATTTAATGTCAAAAAATAAATAACCACAGGCGCTAAATTTAGTGCTCTAGTCACTTGTTTGGCTGGTCTCATCCGATTACATTTGATAATCATGCTGCTGGATCTTTTATTTGTGTTTCATATGAGGATGTTTTAATTTCTTACAGTAGCTTTAGGGCCATGACACAACAAATTGACATCAAAGCATTAATGATAAACAGATTGTTGTGTTGTCATGTTTCTTGTGCGTGAGAGAATGCTGAACTTGCACCATGTGCAACTAAAGCCAGTGGCCACATAGCACATACGTGTGCAGTATGTATGAACAAGAGCATTTACTTAAAGCTTTCGCAGTTCACTTTCAAAATGTGGCTACTTTTATTTAAGACTATGTCTGATAAGAAGTAATGAAAGGACTAAACACATGTTTTGATTCACATGCACGGATTCACTAAGCCGAACAGGCAGAGTGGTCTTTTTCACTGATGAGCTTCTTTGCCAAAACCCCTTAATCCGCAGGCTCAATCCACTGTAACTTCACTGTAATGACCCAGCTTGTAACATCGGTGTGGGATATAGATGCTCATTTATATATATAATATATCAGTATAAACATTAGGCGGCATTATGTGTCATCACTTGGCCACAACTGAGATATCGAATCAACCAATTTAAAATCACGGACACGGAATTTTTAGATTACACATTATTTATGCATTTTTTATGGCTATTGTCTGTTAGTCTGTTGGTTGTTTCAAACTTTTGGTCAGCATGTTTTGGGCCACGGTACTCAGTTATGCGCAGTGATAAATCTGAGGCCACCAAAACTGTCTTGTCCTTGTACCTGTTTCAGTGTACATGCTCGCAGTCATGCTAAAGAATCAGTCTAAATGCTTTGTCTGAAGTAGTTGTTAAATCTTTAAACCCTAACAAGAGGTTTTCACATGCCGTTGGTGTAATGCACCAACCAAACCTGGAAACATTACACTCACATCTAAAGTAATTGTGCTAATTAATATTCTTGAGGAGCTCCAGTCTTCCAGGCATTGCCTTTTCAAACCCATATGGTGCACTTGATGGCTTTTTAAATCCTTCTGCTTAACCATTTTCTCTTGCCGCAGGAAAATCCAACCACATGAGGGGAAGTCCTTCTGATCCCCAGTGCCATTATTACAGAACCCAGAACACTGGCTCTATTTTGGATGATAGGGGGATTTTAATGTGCTGCAATAACTTTGGGAGTGTGAGCAGAGAACAGTTGTAGTTGTCTTATCATTTTATTTCCCCCTCAAATTCTTATGCAAATCAACCTTATTCTATTTTTTCCTAAGCTGGAAGACAAAGATAGTATTGAAGGCAGGGCCGAGAGGAAGAATAATGACGTGAGGAAATCACGCTAAGCGTTTTGCCTCTAATCCCCCGACACTCTTTCTGACAAGGTTTATTATGCAACCAGATCGGTACAGTGTGCAATCAGAGACAAGCAGATGAGACAGACTGATGCAACCCTGTATTGTCAAACCACCGTTTAGACTGTGGCTTTGTTTTGTGTTTTATATTGTTTATATTGTATATATGGTTTTATATTCATAGTACCAATAAACTGGCACACAATCACAGTCAGGGCAAATTAAACCAGGATCTATAATGAGTGGAAGTTAGGCTTGGAAAAAAAAGTCCTCAGTTTGTTTTTTTTTTTTTTTTTCTGAAGTGTTAAAGCTCTTGCAGCGACAAAGTTCATTAATGTTTATGATTGATTGTAATGTGATGATGTATTGCTTTCATGCTTTTGGCTTTACTATGAAGTGTCTGTTTAGCAAGATATAGATTTTTTCATTCATTTTCTTTTTCACTTGTCCTGATCAGGATTACATGGGGTTGTGGATGCCCAACCAGTTGGGTAAAAGGCAAGGAATCACTAAGGGCATTTATCATTCGATATCACTTTTTTAAATAGTTTTTATACTTTTTTTATATTCTGTGGGTCAGAATAATTTATTTAGCAATACCTCTTTGCCTGTTTGCCTTCAGTGCAACAATCCATATCCCTGGATGAAGATCAGGGTGGATGGCTTAATCCTGGTTTAAAGGGAACTGCCATACTTCCTTAAATACTTTTTAAGGCATGAAATGCACTTACAGACACACACGGTGACACTGAAAGAAAGGATATGTTCAGTGCTGATGTGTGCAATAAAAGAGTAAAAGTGATGCTTAGAGAGATCAGGCCTGGCACTTATGCAGTGTTAATGTATTTAATTAAATCTATAGCTGTCCAAGCCAAACTCACGGGATGGCATTTTTGCTCATATCGATTATGCAATATATTGATCAAGAATATTTATTATGTGGTTTGCGGTCATCAATACTCAAAAATGGGATTAAGGCTGTTCTTTAATAGGAGAGTCAGAGTGCTGTCAGGTGGATTTAAGATCAGTTGCCGACATCAATGTTCTTACAGCTTGATTTGTGTGGTTTGTCCTCCTGTTAAAGTGTATAAATGACTGAATGGCTTTAGGTTTCACACTAAAATCCACCACAATCCTGATTACTATAAGCATTTATGATCAGAAGAGATTTGTAGATTGCTGTAGTTTTCATTTGCCATCATTAATCCTCATCAGAGTAAACTATGATTGAGTATCACTTGATAATAATAATATTCTGCTGAGTCAATGATCTTAATTGATCGTTGAAAAAAACACTCTGTCTATCACAGGGCAGACACTTGAACACATTTACACCTGTTGCAATTTTGCATTGCTAAGTCACCTGCAAATTTGTTTGTAGACTGTGGGAAGAAACTCAAGCTGCCACTGTTACCCAGGCAGACAGGAGGAGAACATGCATTCAATATGATTCAGTATAGATATTATTTGCTCTGCCTTGGAATCAAACCCAGGATATACTTGCCAACAGGCGAGAACACTAACCACTAACAATTCCAACCCAAACAGACACTAAACACAGTATTTTATTTTAGACATTGTAATATTTTTAAAGATATGTATTAATTATATCTAGCTACAGATGTTTTTTATGTTCTTGTGAATTTCCGTATAGTATCATTACATAAATAATGATAAATGCAAACCAATAAATGTGTTTTTGCAAGTTCAAATACATGCAACACATAAAGAGCAAACAGTTGATTAAGCACAGGAGATTTTATGGTGTAAATTGTCTAAAATACGATGTTCATAATTGAGAGAATGTTTATTGACGCATGAAAAATAAAAGCACCAGTGGCTTTTTTTATGATGCTGAGAGAGAAGAACAGATGGAAGCATCTTAAGGTTTTCCCTCCTGGTCTGAACACAGAGATATAAAGAGAGAGAGATAAAGAAAGAGAGTACAAGATCATACTCCTTTCTCTTTTAGCTGCAGAGCATCAAAGCTGTGCCGAAGTGTTTAAAATTCATTGAATGTGTCGGATTAATTATTCAGGGCACGGAGCGCTGAACCACGGTGACAGCTTTGCCCATGTTGTCTTTATTGCTTAGCTGGTGAAACAGGTCCCTGTATACAAAAGATAGGTTTAAGATGCAGGGTTCAAATCCCAGAACTGCTTTTACTGCACAAGATAATAACCAGCCTGGTCAGTTTGAATATGAGTTTGAAGTCATGGGTGTTATAGTGGTCCTGTCTCACTGATTTTCAGATCCAGTTAGGTCTGTTTGATAGGTGCTAAAGAATGATTTATTCTCAGTTTCATTTGTTTTCTAAATCAAGATGCCATACCAGAATTTATTTGGCATTTTTATTAATTTAGACATTTAAGGATTAAACTGGTGATTTACCTGGTGGACGAGAATCATAGCACCTAGAGGAAACCCACTCTAAACATGTAAAAAAAACTCCATTCAATTCGAATGCTGTGAGGTGAGAGTGCCAACCACTGCATTACCTTTCTGCCCTCAAAAAGTATGTATTATATTTACATACATTAGTAAGTTTATAAAGTATGCAATATAAACCATTGTAAAAAAAGAAAACTGAACTATATATATATATTGTTATATATATAAAGAACCAATAAGTAAATTTCTCTCTTTTGTTTTACAGAGACCAGGATCTGGAGCAGTGACTGGAAACAGTCAACCCTCAGGGGCTGAAGGTATGGTTTTTCTAACACTTTAATCTGAAGCCGTTTCATTTATGAGCCTTTGTGATGGATTGATGTGGTGTTCCTGAATCAGCTTCACTCAGCATGGCAGTCCTCCTCAATCATTTTACCAGCCATCATGTTAAAATGGAGAGTGATCAATGAGCGGATCCAGTAGAATCTTATTTTAGAGCTACGCTGTGTGAAAATGTTGGGGGCCTCAGGGTCTGATGGCACTCACGAGGCATCAGCTTGGTGTTCAGCTCAAGCTGCTCGTATGATCTTGCTGATCGGTGATAAGAGCCTGTAAATGGAATTTCATCAGAAATGCTCAGCTGACTCGAGTTATTGCAGTTTAAAACCCCATGAAATGTTCTGATCATCTTTGAAATATACTGCAGAGTCGTTTCTATATATTTTGGAAAACATAACTGTACTCTAAATGTACAATACTGTAACTCATAAAATAATTCATCTGTGCCGAATCTGGTCGGGTTGAACGTACTGTATGTAATTATGTTGTATATATATACAATTATGTAGTAGAATGTAATGTTTATACCTAAAATCATTTCTTCAAAACCTGGTAGAAGAACTAAGAGTTGTCATTTACTTGTCAGTGCTTGTTTTGCCCTTTTATTAAAACAGCATTTATGAGATCAGCGTGATGTTGGACGAAAGCGTGATTTAGCCTATGCCATGGCTTTCTTTTTGTTCTGTTTCAGCTTTCTACATTGCTTACCTGTATAGTGATATGATACTATAATTGCCTAAAGAACTTTGAAACATTAATGTTGTGACTAATTATAAAATCTTTAAATAATTAGGAGGGGTCCACACATCTTTCTGACTAATTGTCGCAGACAATAAATGTTTCAGAATCAGAATACTTTATTAATTCTTTTAATACTTTATTCATTTTTGTTGGCTGGCCCTTCGTAAAAAATAATGTATTATTTGATGGAGGTTGTTTAGTAGCTTTAGAATTAAAACCTACTGGTTTGGTTGAACATAATACATTATATCATGATTTTACAGATGCATCCAAGAAGGACGCTCCCCCTGAGGACTTTGACATCGATTTGGACGCCCCCGAGACGGAGAAGGCCGCTGTTGCCATCCAGTCACACTTTAGAAAGTATCAGAAAAAGAAGCAAGACCCGAAATCCTAGGCTGAACAGACGGCCCAGCGCCCACAGCTGTTTGCATGTTTAATAAAGCGCACTGTCATGGACTTGAGGGTGGGCATCAGGGTGGGTGTGGGGTGGGAAGGAGGGAAACAGGGATATGAAGTATATCATTTTCCTGTCTGTCATTCGATACAATACAATCTGATCTTTCTGTTTTGTTTCTGTCACCTTTCTGTTTGCTGTAAGAATACAAAAAAAAAAAAAAACATTCCATTGAATTATTAATGTGTAACCTTAAAGGGAGTAAGTTGCCTGTATAACTGCTATGACTGAAATTCTAAAATATTGTTACATAATAGCATTCATTTTAACTCTGGACCCAGATCTAATCTGAAGAAGCCATTCGTTTTTAGCTATCTGCAGCTTTAATGTGTCGTGATCATTTATGTTTTTTAATCATCAAGACTTCAAGAAGGTTCTTTCCCGTGTCCTGTCAGAGCCCTGCTTGTAAACGCTTGCTTCCCTGTACCAGTGTTTTATGAGAGAAGTATACCACTTGCTACACTGTTACTGTCACTTTCAAATGCTGTACAACCTTAATATGAAGAAATAAATATCAATGATTAGAGTGTAAATTTGTCTTTTCTGCTGACTATACTAATGCCATTGCCTAGAACAACCATTAGAGGTTACCATTGCAACATCTATAAAATATCCCTTGATCCAACCTCTCACTCATCTGACAGCCAGATGACTAACCAGCCAGTGCTCTTATTTGTATATAATGTAGTTCCTTTTAAACCCCCTTAGGGAACTGTCTGTTTTCTGTTCTAGTATGAATGTATTCATACAATTTAATAAGTTTGATGTGATAGACATCTGGAATTTGACCTGAGGTTTAGCATATAACCCACTTTACATTACTGGGTAAAAAAAAATCATAACAATCTCAAAATTTGAAAATTTTGTTCTATTCAACAATACCTAACAATACAAATACCTATTAATACATGTATTTCTCACTCTTCATTATTTCTTACTTTTAGTAGCATCTACCGTTCTTCTTATTCTATAGGGTAACTGGCCCAGATTCTTTAGTGGATACGTTGTTCAAAAGACAGCTTTTTGCTTAGCCGCCAGGCAGAGTGTCTGATTTTACATAATCATTTTAAAGCCGGTAAAGATGAGACGAGCCATCAGGGCAAGCCTGTTTACCCAGTAGTGGAAAACTCAATGATAATCATCCATCATGATCATTATAATGGAACTGAACCCATAACCCATTAAAGTAGTGTGGAATACCAAATGAAGTACGACTCTGCTATCTTCTCAGCAAAATACTGAAGAGTGGATTAGAAGGGGATTGTAAGTTGTGGAGGAATCTTTTTAATAAAGCAAGTCCATATCTAGTGGCACCACTTGCGTAAGGATCTGGGTTTGAAGAATTATTTCATGGATCAGTGAGTTCACACACTCAAGTTCTATGAAAAATCATCTTAGGTTTTTATGAGCTTATAACCCATGCTGTGGACATGTGTATACTTAAAACTATGTTGTATATATGTACAGTATATATAAGTATATAAGTAACTGTATGTACCCAGTAAATCAATCACGGAAAACAAATATCTCCAAAGACATTATGAATATACAATAAAGTTTATATGAATAATCTACACACTATTAGATGCTTGTAGTAAATTTTAGGAGTGAAACAAAAAGCAATACTAATGCCTACAAACATTTAAACAAGGTGACACAAGACAAGCAGGTCAGAATGGATATAAGTGTAGAATCACAGTAAAGCTGAGAGGTTCGTCACACTTTTCTTGTTATTATGCCCAGCTGATTTGCTTTCTGTTAATGATCTGTCCTATGATTGTTTTTTTTTTGTTATATAAGCTTTTGAGATTTTTTTTTAAAATTATAGCTTAGATGTACTTCTGTTGGGTAAAAAAAGCTTCTCTGTTGTATTAATTATGATATTAAGTACATTTTCTCTGAATTGTATTCTCTTGGCTTGTCAGGTTTATCCTTGGTAAGTTGTTTAATGGTCTTCCTGCATTGCACTGTGACAGAGACAATAAATAGCTAACAGGAAGCTTTATCTATCTGTAGTTAATCTTTGCTGTTGTTCTACACTAACACTAACTCCTACACTAACACTAACACTAACACTAACTCATTGACTCATTACTAAGGGGATAAAACTGAACTGTTAAATCAAACACATTAAAATGTCGTTTATATTGGAGTTCTCTAATCCTCATATTTTAGTTCCTCTATGCAGCACCCTTCTTACCTAATTGGCTCATTAACAAGCCCTTTATGAGGTTAACTGGTGTGTTCGATAATTAAACACACTCAAATGTGAAGTGCATCAATCTATGCAGGGTGCTCATGTAATTCTATTTAGGGTTAAAAAAATGTTTAATTCATACAGAGGTTATAGAGGTTAGTACAGTATGAACATATCAAGTTAATCTCAGTTCATTTAAACAAGTGTTTATATAAATGATATGTGGGTCCATATATTATACTGAGTTACTGAGCACTGTTATGCTTGGTATCCTGTGTAATTCAAGACAATTGATTCATGACTTATTGACTGGCAAATTTAAATCTTAAGTGGAACAAGATAATGTGAACTGAATTAGTGGAAACTGGATCAGTGTGACCAGCGTCATTTCAAAATATGTCAGAATTAAATGTATCAATGTGATCTAAAGTCATGTGAAAGAGTTCAAAGTTGAAGTAAATGGTTCAGTATAAAATTGTAATAATGTGAGTGAGAATGGACTACGCTGATGTAAAATGAATGTGGAATAATTCAGGGTAAAAATTGTGAATGTGAACTGAGTTGATGTGAAATGGTTCACTGTAAACTGAATCAATGTTAACTGAATCATTCTGAAGATATCAGAACAAATTAAGTTAGAATAAAATGGGCTAAATGTGAAATAAGTTAAAGGTCTCAGAATGAACCCAACCTCAGTGTGAATTTCAAAGAGGAAAGAAGAGTAGAGTAGAAATTTAAAAAATGAGTGAATTGAGTGAATATGAAGTAAGTCAGTGTGAACTGAGTAACTGAATTAATATGAATTAAATCAGAGTGAAGCGAAGCAAAGTAAAATGGTTCGGCTTGAATGAATCTAAATGAAATAAATCAGTCAATTAAGTCTGAATGAAATTAGTTGGGATTAATGATGAGCACTATTTTAAAACATTAAGTTGCTGGTTTTAAAATTTGGGGGGTGTGGAGGACTGTGCCCTAAGAATAATAGTAAAACATTCCGATGAAGAAACTGCTGACAGCTCTGACCGTCTCAAATGCAGCAAATGAGAACACACTCATTTTATTAGTTGATTAAAACAAATAAAGCTGGCATAAAGTTCCATAATGCAATTACTGTCTCATCTATGACAGCTTGGTTCTTTTCAGAAGATCAGCAGTCCCGATGCGGTGCACCGTCCCTTATTTATGGCAGCAGTTAATCCTAGAGTGGAGTGGCAGCGTGTAAATCCTGGCCGACCCGCTTAATTTGCTGTGCAGTTGGCGAGGAAGACGAGGAATGCAGTTGTCACACCGGGTTATACATTTCCTCATTGTGCTGACATGGCTGATATAGGGGCATAAAAGCAATTTTGACAGAGAAAGACCACCGGTGCAGGGCTAGCCTGCTGAAAGCCTTTGAATCAATAGGCCAATTTAGGAAAGGCGTGCTCTTTGCTTTTAGTGCCTTCACTCTGTTGTCTCTGAGGGTATTCGAAGCGAGGCAAAAAGACGGAAAGCCTCAGACTCTGTGGAGATACGTTTTCAGTAAATTGCATTGCCAGTGACCTTTAAATTTTCTTGCTGTTGGCTAGCAAGCATCTTCCTCAGGTAGTCTCATCACACAAGGGTGTTGCTTCCAAATTCATTGTGTGAACAGAATAACTACAATCACAGTGATGCTGCTTTTCCATATGCATGGCATGGTTCAGTTCAGCTTAACCTATAGATCAATCACAGCCTGGATTATGATTTCAATAATCACTTAGGTTTGTATTAGATGTGTTAGGTACAAAATAATCTGTGTGTTTTTTACATCCCCCCCTCATTTAAATTCCTCAGAGACTAAGATTATTAAGAGTTATTCTCAAAAATTCTAGCTTCACTAAAAGTAATAAGTCTCAGAAGCAATGTATAATTAAATGATTAAGTCCTGGTTTGGTCACTTCGCCTGAAGAGAATCTGACAGAATCTACACAGAGGACTTCTTGATCATCAGACAAGAGAGTAAAGTGGAAATCACAAGGTATATGGAGAAACATATAAACTACAGTCTGTCATTGTAAAACTACAAAGTCCATCAATGCGTGTAGAAACAAGGAGGTGAAGCTTATAAAGTAATAAATTGGCCAGTGAGTGAAAGATAAATCTTGATGCCATACAGAAGAGCTTTGACCCTAAGAAAATGGATATGTTCGAAATCATAACTATAGCTTCAGTTTTAAACTATGTATTTACTATTTCAAATATACAAGATAAATAAAAGTATTTAGTACCTGTTTGCTTGATGTATTCAGTGGCTTTGATGAATCCCTCCTAAATGTGGATGTACATTTAATGTTAAGAGCGATTCAGGTGAAAAAATATCTGTCACAGGAAGGAGCTCTGTTTTTGACAGCAGACCAATCCATCACTGAAAACATGGACTTATAATGGCAGATGAAACACTTAAAACATTGCAAGCAGTTATTACTAATATAATATAATTAATTAATTATGAAACTACATTGAAGACTCAAACTTGCTGTTAGTAAGTAGAGGACTATCTGTATAAAATAAAGGAACTTGTGAATTCTCTATTAAGCAGAATTTAAAGTATCAAAAATAGACATGACTAACTTTCAGCCAAGAACTTCTTAACTGTACAACCCTCTGTTTGCTTTACGAACCTGAATGATTCCCGTTGATCTCTTGGAAAAGCAATAATGTCTATGTTCTCATATTTTTGCAAAACTCATTAGGCATGATCAGATTTCATTGGGGAACAGCCTTTTATTAATCGATAGTAACGACATGGTAAATCTTCATTGGAGTGACACAGCTGTGGACACCCTCTCGAAAAAAATAAACAAAACATCTAAACAAGTCATTGGGATATTCAGCGGAACCAGTGGGGGAAATAAAACTCTAATCAAATATATATGGGCGATAACTCCTTTTCCTTCTTGAAAGGACACACACTGCACATTCATCACAGCCATGGACTCTGCACAGGTTCCTTCTTTAAGGGGATTCTCTTCAGATTGTCTCAGGTTTTTTTTCCCTGTAGTGTAGCATCACTGCAATGCAGCAAAAATAAATCTAGCGAAGACAAGAATGTGTGCCCTGCAGACACTACCTAGTGCACTGTGTGTTTTGGTGGGGGGTAATTCAGCAGACGTTCAGTAGTGCAGTGGAAGGCGTGACCCCCCCCAAGTTTGTATTTACCTTGTAAACACCCGGCAGTAATTAACACCTGAATAAACAGTTGCAACTCGTCGACCCCTTAAGCTCACAAGAAACACTACATGGCCAAAAGTATGAGGAAGAATGACATTGAAAATTGTTTGCATTTTGATATCGACTTTGATATTTGACATATATTAGAAATCAGTTGTCATGTTGTGTAGTCCTTTGAAAACAACAGCTAAAGTGTAGTGTACACTCCTTGGCTGAAAATAAAATTACAAAATTTAAGGCGTAGTTCTTAACAAGAAATTATAATCTAGAAAATGAGCAAGAATTAAAACAAATTTATGAAATACATTATAACAGCCATCAATTTCTATAAATTACTCATTTTTTTTCCAAGTAGATTTGCTTTCTAAATGAATAAATTGTTAACATTTTTAACAACATTTCGTGTCTGGTAAATCTCTTCATCACTTTGTGCACAAGAAGATTATGTAAGGGAATTTCTTCATTTTGTTTTTTATACTAATAGTTCAGCAATTGGCAGTGAGGTATAATTGATGTTTAATTCAATTATATGTTACTTTGACCACTAATATTGAATATTTAAAATTTGCTTTTGTTTGTATTTTTGTTCAGTGTATGTGCACCAAGGTCATATTATGAATGGGTGAGGATTCTGGGGATTTAATGGTTGCTTAATGCTATGAATAAAAAAAAAAAGCAGCATCAATTGTTATTAGAATTCATTTACAACAAACTGCTGAGGTTTGTTGTAAAAATAAAAGATCTCTTTTAAAAAAGCTTGAAAAGCACTGGCATTTCAATTTAATTATTGGTTTTGTGTGTTTTATTATTTATCGATATATTATATATTTTTAGCATAAACTGTAATTATGAGGGCTACAAAATCAAGTTCATATACAAACATAAGAGATTTCGTGTTTGTAAGTCATGCGGTGCGTCCGTCCTTTTGGGAACTTGACTAACACAGTTGTACATGTTTAATGAGTAGGAGGCCAGATTGGGGATTTCCTTAATGTTGCTGCAACAGTGACCCCTACAGGCTGTGTTATAGGGCAGCGTAAATAAATTGAAGTAATTGTTGGATATCTAGGGGATGGTAAAAGTATGTAAATATGAGGAAGGCAAAACATTGTCAAAGTGAATCAGAGGATGGAAAAAAATGGTGATGGTTGTAATTATCTCTCTGGCTAAGAAAACATCCAATAATAAATGTTTTACCAACAGCTTTAAAATAACTTAAAGAGCCATTATACTTACTGCTTCACACTGTCAGAAATGGATGAAAACTTCTGTCTGATGTTTTATTATTTCGGAGTTTAACATTTAGCTATTTCCTGACAGGAACGGTTGCAAGTGGTACAGGCATGGGGCAATGTAGTTTCTCTAACTGAAAAAAACATTACTCAACAAAGGAAGAACTTGCATCTGCCCCGGTGGGACCGGAGTGTCAAATACCAGACAGAAGTGTCCCACACCCTTAAGCTATCTGTGCCGAGCCATTTTTTCTCTAATCACCAGGTTCTGAATCATGCAGTTTATGTTAGTTCATCATTTATTTAATGTTTGTTAAAAATATTAGAATATAAATTAAATAGTGGGTCATTGTTCTCCAAGTAGCAAGTAAGAGTCACAAGTATCAAACCGATAGGACGATGAATAATTAAATGCTGTTATTAGGAGGTTTTGTATAAAATATAATCACACATCCTTTACACTGAACAAACCTCTGCACATTTTAATGCACATTTACTATTTATTTGCTAAAGGAAACATTTTGAGAAATAACACTTATATAATGTGAAATGTATGTAATGTGTCGGTAAGGTAATTATTTATGTTTATAGTTCAAGCCTATTTAAGTGTGTACACTAGATTTTAAGTGCTGTGGGGTATAAGCATACTGTGCATTTCCATCACCGTAAACCTTTCCGTCAGAATGCTGAATTATGTGATCTTTGGCATATGAGTGGAACCTAATCCTGTTCTCAGTGTCACCATGACATCGTTGAAAGAATCCAGCCTCAGACAGGGCTACAGTACTGGAACCAACTGGAACCCTGTGAAAGCACCACATTATTAGTTAATCATAGCTCATGCTGATGTTTATGCAGCTTAAGGATCATCTGCTTGACTTCTATTCTTTTGCAGTGGAAGAAGCCACACACACTCGTACCATAATGTATACTTTTGGCCATGTAGTGTAGTTTAGATACAATACAACACAAAAGCACTTTCTTCGCTCTTTTTAAATCCATATTGCACCATCAGAGAAAGGGACACAAACATGACTTGAGTTCCCTAAAACAATCTTTTAAGTGCAAACATGACTAAAGGACTTTTATTAATCAATCAAATTGAAAGGTTTCCCTGTATTACCCACAAATAAAACTGATTTCTTCATTTAATATATATATCATTTATAGATTTATAGTCATAAGAATACTAAATCTCCACATTTCATGGTTTCGTAGTGAAAAAGAAAGAAAGAAAGAAAAGAAAGAAACTGAAAATCCCAACCAGCAGCTGGAGGGGTTTCTAGTTCAGATTTATCTTTAGCATCATCATCTTCATCGTCGCTTATCAGTCGCTCCCCATGCACCCGTAGGAAAACTTTAAAAGGTTAAAAATCTGAATGCTTTGGAACAGTGGTGATCACACGCACCGTCTTTCTCTTTCTTAACGGAGTCTTCGTTCTACTGATTTTGCTTTAATTACACAAATAAAGTTTGGTAGAAAATGTAATGGGCTCCCAGTCATCTTAGTGCAGACTAATGCTAATGGAAATAAAATTAATAATAATAATTATAATCATAACAATAATAATTCTCAAATAAATAATTGGCAATCTCCCGTCTGGAGTAGGTCGTGTTTTGAAAAAAGTGAATCCACATGTTTAAAAAATCGTAAAAGAACGTAAGGAGTCCGGAACGGCCGTCCCGTAAGGAAAGGCCTCTATGTACAATGTTGTGAAATTTTTTTTCTTTTTTCTTTTTTTTTCTTTTCTTTTTTTTTTTTTTTTTTTTTTTTTTTTTTTAGAGTGTGTGTCTGTGTGTGCGTGAGCGTGGGTGTGAAGTGTCCGGTCCATGCCTTCTGGGTTATACCAGCGTGTAGGACTTGGCATATGGATTGCTGCTTTGTTTTAAGTGTCCCCGTGAGTCTAAGAGCGACTCCTGCGATGTGCTGAGCTTGGCGGCCTGTGCCAAGTCCGAGCTGGCCTCTCTTTGTGGCAGCGTAGAGGCACCGCTGCTCGGTTGCCACTGCTGCACCTCCCTGGCAGTGGGCACCTCAGCCGGCACCGGAACGAGGCTGGGCCGCTTTAGCGAGCGGCTCTTTTGCGGCTCCATGCCCGAACCAGATCTGTTCAGCAGGAAGTCCATGCGCAGGTATGGTGGCAGGTGCACCAGCTCGCCCCCTGCAGGACAACAAAAACACAAAGCTGAGAAATGTGTCCAGAGATCCAGCATCAAGGGTGGGGTAAGGAGGTTTGTAGGTGGTGAGCATGCTGTTCCTTCCTCACCTCATAATGCCTTCATCAGAACAATGTTTTTAGAACAATGTCCTCAATATGACATTTTAATACAAATATTAACCATATAAATAACAATGAGTTATATGTGGGCTATTTGCCATTTGTGCTGGTACTTACCTGGCCTGTGGGCTTTAGGCACAGCCATGTTCATGACCCTGCAAGCATCCTGAGGTTTGGGCGGTGAAGCTGTAAACCTGCAGATGCCCGACTCGGATGGGGTGCTGGACGTCAGGCTGTCCGTGTAGTCATTGGTGCCAGCTGTCATTTGCTCAGAGGAAGTATCTGAGATGAAACACTCTGTGATGGTGAACTTGGCATGTCGGAGCTGCTCCTCCATTTTGGCATGCTCGTAGGCACGTGCCAGCTCCTCATAAGTGGATGAAGCACTCTCTGTGGACACCATGCTGCTCCTGGCTCGATCTAAACACACATGATGAGGATTAGAGCTTATAATGTGTGACCATAACTGCAGTTCCTTTGGCAATATTGAACTGAACAGTGCACTGGTACAGTCAGGCCAATAAAGCTCATTGAGTGACACTAACAGCTAGGTGGAGAACAACCCCACATCATAACACTACCATGATTTACCAATTTTACTTTGCTAAAATGATTTGTTCTTTACAATTCTTTCAATTTGGTAACTTTTGATAAGTTGATAATAAATTGACTGACCTGTGTCTTGAGATGGGCTGACACTATAGCTGTCACTTTCTTTATCCACAGATCCAGGTACACGTGGAGTTCCAAGTCTCCAGTCCGTGCTAAGTGTGTGCGTAGAGACAGGTGGGTGTGGACGATTCAGCGTCCATTGGCTAGCGTATCGATTTCGGGAAGCAGGGCCTGGTTTAGCTGCACGCCGGGCAGTGGGGTCTGATGAGGAAAAAAGATGTCATTTACTATTTCTCAAAATATACAAGTGTTTTAAACTAATTGAATACTAAATTGTATAGTGTTGTATATACAATTAGCTGTGTGTCACAGCTAATTGTATAGCTGTGACACACAGCTATACAATACAATGGTGTGTATGCAATACAAAGGTCTGCCAATATGGTGTTTCTAGGAAAGGCTAATGATCCACACAGTTAGCCACTCTATCATAAAGCTCTTATGGAAAATAAATATATGAATTTATTGACATATTTTTAAACTACGATTGTTCCTTCTTACTCGAGAGGCTGCTTTTGCTTGTCCCAGGTCGCACGTCCGAGACATCCACCAGTGGCCCAGTAGCCTGGGTCAGGGACTGGTAGTGAACAGTGTGTGTTGCTGTAGTTGTTTTTTGTTTGGCAGTCTCTCCAAAATCATTCTCTGTCAGGAGCACGGTCGATCTGTCATCTGCACACGAGGGTAAAAGTGGTATTAAAGATTTTTAGCATGGTTAAAGCAGAAAAACGCAGTGCGGGAAAACTTACCCACTGTCTCCATGGTGTCTCTCTCCTCAATGAGGAGCTGGGCTCGAGGGATGTCGATATGCATACGCAGGGTTTGCTGTTGTTTGTTCAGCGTATCTGATGGCCTGGTGTTTTTGCTGGTGGAATACAAAGAAGTTGAAGCATTGTGAGCATTTTTAAACTAGAAACCCCTGCCCTTATCAAGACCAACACACTATAAGGTCATATAAGGTATGACTATAAGGTTTGTGAAAACCTTCATATCACACATATGGCTTAGTGAAAATTTTGTCTGTTTCAAACACATAGGCATTATAATGGAGTAAGTTAAAAATGGTGTCTTAAGTCATACACACAATTAAAAACTTCTATGTCATCATTAATCTGCACACAGTTTTGTGATAAGGTGTATTACCTCATTAACATCTCTGCCAAGCTCTTTGCATCTGAAATATAAAAGTCAATGATTTATTGACGCTGATAATAGACCCAGATTTATTGACCCTGATAAAGTTCTGCTAATTTAAAAATTTCAGAAAAAAAAATTTTTTTGGAAATGTAAGCTTGCTATTAAAGGGAGTAGGTCAGACTCTCACCCCTCAACCTCTTCAGCCTCTGCTCCCTTCTTCTTCTCCTGAGCACCAATAGAAGTACAAAAACAAGCACCATGCCCACCAGAATGCACGAGATGGTCACCATCATCTTCATCCCCTCACTATTACTCTTCTTCACTGGGTCCTTTACTGCTGTCTTCATCAGAGGTGGGATAGTGCCTGGAGGAACAGGTCAAAACTTTAACAATAATGCAAGTTGACAGAATCACAGTGTTAGAAACCACATAACCACATAATCAATAGTACGAAAGAAACACCTTCCTGCATTCTACTTTTGACAAACATTCTTAATATTCTGATATATGGTTTTTCACATTGTCTATTTTTAAATGAACCCCTAAGAAAATCACTCAGTTGTAAAAGTGCAGTAAAAAGTGAGTTGATTTGATGTTCAAAAAGATGACTAGGGCACAGAGCAGACAGCGGGTGGGAGCTTGTCATCATTTGCTGTAGAAATTAGAAGTAATAGCCACTTGACCGAGGCTTCACTTAAACGAAATGAAATCATCTTTTCCAGGTGAGCAGTTTTTACAGTGGTTGAGCATCCAGGCTTGTGCAAGGACCCAAATTCTGAGGCACCCTGTTTTGTAATTACTCCCCAGTGAGCATGTCTATTATCAGTTAAGCTTTCAACACACTTATTCATACAGACTGTATTATTAGAGTTCAAGAAGTCACCGGAGCTACCAAATGCAATAGACTGTAGAATAAGGTGTAGCCTCATGAGGCCCAGTGAACCTTTTTTATGATATATATATATATATATATATATATATATATATATATATATATATATATATATATATATATATATATATATATATATATATATTTAATCTTGAAACATATTAAAGCCATTTTTCTTTTGCAAGGCTTAGAGAACAGAGTGATTATCTGACTTATTTTAGCCTTTTTGTCACTGTAAAACTGTCTAGGCTTTCTCTATTAAAAAGCCTTTTCTATCCACACTCTTGCTCACTGGGCCTAAGGATCCCAAAGTCTCCCTAGAGTAAAATCCCAGAAGTCCAGAATTATGAAAACGTAGATCAATTTGCAAAAAAGATATCAAAGTCATTCTCAAAGATTACATTGTTACCCTACATGTATATAAACTATATGAACAGAAATATTAGACACCTCACGTTAGGCTTATAGAATCTGTCATGTCTTTCCCCATGATGTACTGTAGCTTCAACAGCTTCCAATCTTTTGAGAAGGCTTTCTAAAAAAATTCTGGAAAATGCCTTTGAGACTTTTTAGAGACTTTTTTCATCCAAAAGAGCATTTGTGGGGTTGTGGTCAGGGCACTATGTAGGCCAGACACTCCACATGAAGCGTCCCCAACCATGTCTTTATGGATCATGATTTGTGCATTAGGGCACAGTCTGCTATAACAGAAAAGGGTCTTCTTCCTACTGTCCCCATAAGTTGGGAAGCTACATGTATAGGTGCTTGATTTTATACACTTCTGACAATATTTATATATATTTATGCTACTCACTGCCATCATAGCTCAGTGTGGCGAACTTGACACGTTTCTCAGCCAGCCCTGCACTGTTGTACACCTTCATCTGCAGTTCATACCACGTAGCTTCCTGCAGGTCCATCAGTGTATAGCTTTTAGTAAGAGATGTACGGTGGGCCTTATTCCAAACTGGACTGTCAAGAGG